>JAKSZT010053764.1:33945397-34130445 GCA_026826555.1 Tolypeutes matacus | reverse complement strand
AGTTCACCCTGTCAATCACCATGAATCCTAGACTGCTCAGAATATCATTTCAATTAATTTTTAAGATTCCCCTATTTAACGTTAAAAATCATCACAATTTTATAAGTAAAATTAATGAAAAATATAAAAGTAAGAGGGAATCTGAGAAACTCCCATTAGGGCATGAAACACACCCAGAGAGAGAGAGGGAGAGACAGAGAGAGAGAAAGAGATGTCCTGAGATAAATCTCTGTCTTCTATTTCAATTGAGCATAAACTTATTTTCTTAGGAATAGGAAACTCATTCCATTCAGTGTGAATGAGATGATTGGCTGGGACATTCCTCTAGAGCCTAAGCCCAAGTAGCCTTTATGTAAAGGTGTCTGGATATTGGACCCTCCCGGCAATCCAACTCTCCACCACTGTAGAGTCATTTGAATGAGACACTTCCTGAGGTGAAGTGAGGTGAAGAACTGAAGTGACTCACACACAAAAAAAAGGTGGGGGGAGAGGAAAAAGTAATTGCCCTAAATTTCATTTTTTGTTCTCAAATTAACTGTACTTTTAAAATGGGAAGACACTTGGGTTTGAATACCTTTCCTTCTTAGCCATTAATGTGGGGCCAGAGACTAAGTATCAAAACTGTGAAGAAAATATGGAGTCTAGAGTCAGTTAAGCTACCTTGAATGTGATATCACAATTTAAAAGACCTTAGAAAGTATAGGGATAAACAATGTCAAAAGTATAGCATCCAGGAGAATTTTGGGACAATGGCATCAGAACAGGCAGGCAGGGCTCAATTCTCTCTCACACACACAAAACAAAAAACAGAGAAAGGGCCAAAAGCTGTCCAAGGGACTGTTTAGGGGTCAGCAGACCAGGACAGTGCTACACAACTCCTAGGAGGGTGAGGGACAGAGAGAGAAGAACCAGAAACAACAAATGTGACTTACCAAACCACTGTGGTGGCCGGGAAGAGCTCTCCTCCCCCATCCCCAAGATATTAAGCTGGCGTAAAACCCCTGGCTCTCTAAAGCTAACTGAAAGGGGAACAGACATCTTCCTCTCTGTCAGCCGTTACAACGGAAAAGTGAGGGAGAGTCAGTGCTTTTCTTCAGTGAATTCAACCAGCAGAGCCCACTTTCAATCTCTGCTCTGGCCAGACACAGGAAAAAGGAGATTGAAATTTTCCTGTGGAAAGATGCGCTGATGAGAGCCATCTACTGGCTGGTCTGGTCCAACTGCTTTTGGTCCTCTCTATACTCTAACTCCTGGGAGAAACTCTGTGCCACTTTAGTGAGTCCCTGGCCCGATTTTGATAACTTAAGCTGGGAAACTTTAAAGACTGAGAATGAGTTGAACCACATATCCAAGAAGAGTTGTGAAAAAAAAAAAATAGGCAAGAGAGAAAAAGTGGCCATCAGATTAAATTCACCAACATATTCAGATGCCTAGACATTGGCAAAAAATTACAAGCCATACTAGGTAACAGAAAGAGATGGCCCAACCAAAGGAACCAACCAAATATCCTGAAAAGATACAGGATTTAAGGCAACTAATCAATGATAATCACAAAACTCTCCTAAATCAATTTAATGACTTGAAAGAAAATATGACTAAAGAAATAAAGGATATTAAGAAGACACTGGGGTGAGCATAAAGAATAATTTGAAAGCCTGCAGAGAAAAGTAACTGACCTTATGGGGATGAAAAACACAATGGGTGAGATTAAAAATACATTAGAGGCTCTATAAATTTCCATGTTCTAGTAACTCCAGTGTTAAATTTCTTGAACTTAATAATTGTACAAAATGAATGTGGTTACATGAGTGAATATCCTTATTCTTAGGAAATATACATGGAATTATTAAATGTTTAAGGAGCATGATGTATGCAACATACTCTCAAGTATTTAGAATATAGATGATAGATGACAGACAGAATGATATAACAAATGGGGCAAAATGTTAAAAGTTGGTAACTCTGGGTATCTGAGTAGGAGGTATATCTGAGTTTTCTGCATTGTTTTTTTTTTTTTTTTTTTTGTATTATTTTTGCAACTGTCCTATAAGTTAGAAATTATCTCCAAATAAAAAGTTAAAATTTCTCAATAAAAAAATACATAAGGCACATGAGAGTAGATTTGAATTGCTCAAAGACAGAATTAGTGATTTTGAAAATGGAACATCTTAAGTGGAAAAGACAGAAGAACAGAAAGAGAAGAGAGTAGAAAAAATGGAACAGGTTCTCAGGGAATTGAATGACAACACTAAATGCACAAACATGCACATTATCAGTGTCCCAGAAGGAGAAGGGAATGGAAAAGGGGCAGAAAAAATATTTGAGGAAATAATGACCAATAACCTTACAAGACTCATGAAAGAAATAAATATCAATATCCAAGAAGTACAATGTACCAGAAACAGAATAAATACAAATAGACCTACCCCAAGACATCTACTATTCAGAATGACAAATATAAGAGATAAAGAGAGGATTCTGAAAGGAGCAAGAGTAAAACAAAGCATCACGTACATGGGAACCTTGATAAGATTAAGTGCCAAACTCTCATCAGAAACCATGGAAGAGAGAAGAGAGTTGTATGATGTATTTAGGTACTGAAAGAGAAAAATTGCCAGTCAAGAATTCTGTATCCGGCAAAGCTGTTTGTCAAAAATGAGGGTGAGTTCAAAGTCTTCACAGACAAACAAACACTGATAGAATATGATACTAAAACACCAGAATTACAAAAGATACTAAAGGAAGTGCTGCAGCCTGAAAGGAAAAAACAACAGCGTGTGAGTTGGCAAAGGTGTAGAAATGAAGAGTATTAGGAAGGGTAAACTAAAGGGTAAAAAGACAAACAATAGAATGATATGACAACAGAAAGCTGAAGAACAAAATGGATGAAGTATGTAATGCCTTTACACTAATAATATTGAACGTTAGTGTCTTGAACTCTCAAATAAAAAGACATAGACTAAAATAATGGATAAAAAATATGAGTCATCTATATGTTGTCTGCAAGAGACCCACCTCAGACGTAAGGACACAATCAGGTTAAAAGTGAAACATTGGAAAAAGATATTCCATGCAAATAGTAACCAAATAAAGAGCTGGAGTAGTGATACTAATAGTGGACTAAATAGATTTAAAATACAAAACTATTATAAGGATGAAGATGATCATTATATATTAATAAAAGTGGCAATTCACCAGGAAGAAATAACTATACTAAATATTTTTGCACCTAACCTGAGTGACCCAAGATATATGAGGCAAACACTGGCACAGCTGAAGGGAGAAATAGATGTCCTTACAATAATAGTTGGAGACTTCAATACACCACTCTCAGTATTGGATAGAACATCTGGACAGGGGATAAATAAAGAAACAGAAGGCTTGAATAATATGATAAATGAACTAAAATGAACGGAAATCTATAAATCATTGCACTCCCAAACAGCAGGATATACATTCTTTTCAAATGCTCATGGATCCTTCTCCAAGACAGACCATATGTTGGGTCACAAGACAAGTCTCAATAAATTAAAAAAAAAAAAAAAAGATTTAAATTATATGAAACACATTCTCTGATAATAATGGAATAAGATAGAAATCAATGAGGGACAGAAAAAGGAGAAAGTCATATATAGAGAGAGATTAAAAAACACACTCTTAAATAATCAGTGGGTCAAAGAAGAAATTTCAAGAGAATTCAGCAACTATCTTGAGACAAATAAAAATGAGAACACAACATATCAAAATATATGGGACACCACAAAGGCAGTGCTGAGAAGGAAATTTATAGCCCTCAATCCTTACATTAAAAAAGAAGAAAGAGCTAAAATTGAAGATCTAACTGCACACCTGGAAGAACTAGTGAAAGAACAGCAAACTAATCCCAAACCAAGCCGAGGGAAAGTAATAGTAAAACTCAGAGCAGAATAAATGAAATTGAGAACAAAAATACAAGAGAGAGGGGCAGATGTGGCTCAAATGGTTAGGCATCCGTCTGCCATATGGAGGGACCTGGGTTAGATCCCCGGGACCTCCCGGTAAAATTAAAAAAAAAAAAGAAAAAAAAAGATATATATATATATATAGAAGGCGCAAGGGCTTCCAGGTTCTGTGTGCCGGTGAGTCGCCAGGCCCCGGGAGCCATGCAGCAAAATGATGACATAACAGGAGAGAGATGCAGGGGAGAGACAAGACGAGATGCTCCGAAAGCTCCAAAAACCAGGAACCGAGGCAGCCCAGGTGGCAGACCTCTCTCCTACATCGGAGGTCTCCAGGATTGAATCCTGGTGAAGACTGGAGGAGAAGGATGACAAGAGATGGCAGGAAACAGACACAGAGAATTGCCCAACAATTGGACACAAAACAGCAAATGGGGAAGGGGGGGTGGTTAAAATGGATAAAATAAATAAATAAATCTTAAAAAAAAAATAAAATAGAGAGAACCAACAAAAACAAAAGTTGGTTCTTTGAGAAGATCAACAAAATTGACAAACCTTTAGCTAGGCTGACAAAAAAAAAGAGAGCAAAGACACAAATAAATAAAATCAGAAATGAGAGAGGCGACATTACCACTGACCACACAGAAATAAGAGAGATCATAAAAGGATACTAGGAAAAACTGTATGCCAAAAAACACTAGACAATGTGGAGGAGATGGACAAATTCCTAGAAACACACAAACCACCTACACTAACCCTAGAAAAGATAGAAGACCTCAACAAACCAATCACAAGTGAAAGGATTGAAATAGTCATCAAAAACCTCCCAAAGATGAAATGCCTGGGACCAAATGGCTTCACAGGTGAAATCTACCAATAATTCAAAGACAATCTAATACCAATCTTGCTCAAACTCTTCCAAAAAATAAACAGGAAAGAATGCTTCCAAACTCACTCTATAAAGCAAATATTATCCTAAAACCAAAACCATATAAAGATATTATGAAAAAAGAAAATTACAGACCAATATCTCTAATGAATATAGATGCAAAAATCCTCAATAATGCTTGTAAACAGAATCCAAAAGCACATTAAATTATATACCATGATCAAGGGGGTTTTATCCCAGGTATGCAAGCGTGGTTCAACACAAGAAAATCAATTAGGGTAATAAACCACATTGTTAAACTGAAGATGAAAAATCACATGATCCTCTTGATTGATGCAGAATAGGCATTTGAAAAAAATACAACATCATTTCTTGAGAAAGACACTCCAAAAGATAGGAACAGAAGGAAGCTCTCTCAATATGGTATAGTGCATATATGAAAAACCTACCTCTAGCATTGTACTAAGTGGTGAAAGATTGAAAGCTTTCCCGCTGAGATCAGGAACAAGTCAAGGATGCCCAATGTCACCATTAATATTCAATATTTTGCTAGAAGTTCTAGCTAGAGTAATTAAGCTAGATAAAGAAATAAAAGGCACCCAGCCAGGAAAGGAAGAAGTAAAACTTTCACTGTTCACTGATGATATGTTCCTATTTCTAGAAAATGCTGAAGAATCCACAACAAAGCTACTAGAATTAATAGACAATTTCAGCAAAGTGGCAGGATACAAGATTAATACGCAAAAATCAATAGCATTTCTACACACTACAGATATGCACTCTGAGGAGGGACTCAGGAAAAAAACTTCCATTTATAATAGAAACTAAAACAATAAAATATTTAGGAATAAACTTAACCAAATCCAGAAAGCACCTGTATTCAGGAAACTGCAAAACATTGTGACAAGACACTGAAGAAGACTTAAATGAGTGAAAGGACATTCCATGTTCATGGATTGGAAGACTAAATATTTTTATGATGTCAATTCTACCAAAATTGATTTACAGATTCAATGCAATGCTAACAAAAATCTGGACAGCCATTTTTTTACAGAAATTGAAAAGCCAATAATCAAATTTCTTTGGAAAGGTAAGCCAAAAATATCTTTAAAAAGAAGAATGAAGTTGGAGGACTCTCACTTCCTGACTTTAAAGCATATTATTTAGCTATAGTGGAAAAAATAGAATGGTACTGGTATAAAGACAGTCAGATTGATGAATGCAACTGAATATAGAACTCAGAAATAGACCCTCACATCTACAGTCAAGGGATTTTTTGACAAGGCTTTCAAGCTTATTCACTGTCAGTGGAAATGTAGACTGGTACAGCCACTGTGGAGGACTGTTTGGCAGTTCCTAAGGAAGTTGAATATAGACTTGTCATGTGACCCGGCAATACCATTGCTAGGTATATACCCAGAAGAACTGAGGGCAGTGACACAAATAGACATCTGCACACTGATGGTCATAGCAGCGGTATTCATGATTACCATAAGTTGGAAACAACCCAGGTGTCCATCAACTGATGAATGCGTAAACAAATTGTGGTGTATACACTTGATGGAATTTTATGCAGTGTTAAGAAGAAATGACGTAGTGAAGTATATGACAACATGGATGAATCTGGAGGACAATATGTTGAGTGAAACAAGCCAGACACAAAAGAATAAATACTGTATGATTGCACTATTTTTTTTTTTAAAGATTTTATTTATTTATTCATTTATCCCCCCCTTGCTGCCTGTGCTCGCCGGGTCAGCCAACCGCGCCGTGCGGGCGGGCCCGCCCCCAACCAGGAGGCCCCGGGAACCGAACCCGGGGCCTCCCATATGGTAAACGGGAGCCCCACTGATTGAGCCACATCCGCTTCCCATGATTGCACTATTATGAACTAAATATATTATGTAAACCATGAAGTTGATAATTAGAATATAGGTTGCCAGAAAATAGAATGAAGGTAGAGAATGGAAGGCTGATAGTTAATCAAAATTGTTTAAAAGGTTCTTTGTAAATCTTTGGAAATGAATGGAAATGATGAGATCACATCATGCTGTTTGTGACTAGCAGAGCTATTATAGGGGTATGACAGTAGTTGAAAGGGAAAGCCAAGGACAGTTATATTACTAGAAGGAAAGCTAAAAAAGTAACGGGACTGTATAACATAGTGAAACCTAATATAAAATACGAATATGAGTGATATTGCATATGACTGTTTTTACAAAATATAAATACAAATAAACTAGAGACAAGGAAACAGAATAGCTGCTATGAATAATAGGGGAAGCATAGAGAAATAGAAAGGTGATGAGTTTTGTCTGTTTGTTTGGTTGGTTTTTTGGGTTTTTTTTTTTTTCATGTTATTATTATTACTGGAATAATGAAAATGCTTTGGGAATGATTGTGGTAATGAATGCACAACTCTGTGATCATACTGAATACCATTGATTGTACACTTTGGGTGATTTATCCTTTATTAATATGTATCAATAAAACTGATTGGTTAAAAAAAAAAAAGTGTAGCATGAGTTCCCTCAACCTCAACAAATGAACAGTAAAAATATGTTTTAAAACCCCAGCAGATAACACTAACCACAGTCACCCAGAAGAAAGGCCTATTCCATTCCATTAGCTGTCAAGGAGAAAGATAATAGTACAAAATTTTATCTGACCTGGGAGGGCCTAGCAGAGTTTATATTCTCTTTTCTCAAAAAGAAGGGTATAAGAAATTTGAGTAAACAAAACTCCTGAAATGACACTGTCTGGCCTCCAAAAGCAGATTGAGGGTGTGTGCAGAGCCTAGGTTAGAGACCAGTACAAAGAAACCAAGAAACTTCTTAAAGTGAGGAGCCCCTTCCCATATCAATGGACCACTAGGACTTATCTGGGCAATGAAATGTTGATGAGCCATTTTAGTAAGCTTCTTTATATATATAAATTTTAGTCAATTTTTAAAAAGCATGCAATCACAGTGATAGGTGTTTCCATACGTATCAATTTTTTAATCCTAATCAAAGCCATGTTGATAGCTATTTTCACCCTTTTCCAAATGTAGAAACTGAGGCTCAGTCTGGAAGTCAAGGAATTTTCCCAGTTTATCAAAGCTGTAAATTTGGGATTTGACTTCAAATCTCCTGAGACTAAATCAGTGTTCTTGATCTATCCTAGCTGTTGTTAAAGGTTTAGGCATACAAATAATCTAGAAATCACAGGAGTTAGGGGCTACAGTACAGTCTTCTTTGTGGATGATTAAACTTATAGTCTTTCATTTAGTTTTCTTTATGTGCAGCTGTCAAAGAAGGAGATGAAAGAAATTGGGTAATATTTACATATGTAACTAATTAAATCAGAATTGCTCTTAGATTTAACAAAAACATCTTTTTGGTGATCTCAGATTAATGTCTTTATTTCTAAATGGGACATAAATAACATTTACTGGCTAAGATTACTTACAATAGACAAGCCTGCTTACTGATAATTACCTAGGTGACTATTTGTCAGTCTCACTGAGTATTCTAAAAGAGAAAAAAAGCTGATAGTGAGTTTTCATTTTACAAATGTGAATTTAAATTGACTTTGGTAGCCAGAATTAATGAAACTGGGTAAAATGACTTAAAGATATTCCACAGGGTATTTTTTTTAATTAAAGACAGGAAATGTGAATCATTAGAGATTTTAAAAAAATGTTGCAGTCTATTACTCTTGCGTTTTTTACATCTAGGTTTATAAATGAAAATTAAACAACGTTACTTTGCTATTTTAGTTCAGTTTTTCAAATATATCAGTTCTCAATTTATACTGAGTAGGTGAAATAGTTAAGAATTTGAATAATGAATATAATTTGGAGATACTCAGGTACAAGTATTAATCTCATTAAAATATAAATATCTGTTATAAAGCTACTACAATTCAAACATTAAATTACTACAGGAATGAGCATATATATGTGTGTGTATATAAATATATATACACACACACATATATATAAAATAAACAGAAAAGATTGCCCACACATAATTTTATGTATGTCTGTGCAGTTCAATTATGATATAAGTGAAATTATGATCTTAAGATAAAAATATAAGCATTCAAGATTGATGTTGAAAAACCCTAAGTACCCATTTAAAAGAAAATAATGTTTCATACTATGTAAAAAGTAAATTCCAGCTCTGTTAAAATGCTAAATGATTTAACCATATGGGAAATATTTGCATAATGTTGAAGTGGTATGAGGTCTTATGTGGCAAAACAGTAGATCCTGAAGCTATAAAAAAAGGCATATGTAATTTGTAGAATGTAAACATTTCTGGATGATGAAAGATAACATAAAAGAAGTCAAAATAAAACGATGGGTCTTGAGATAATATTCGCAACATATTTAACGGATAAAAGGACAAACAGCCCTAATTTATAAACCATGCCTACAAATTAATGATAAAAATATAAGCACCACATTATCAAAATAGACATAAAATCACAGAATAAAGGCGAATTGTAAGTAAGACTATGTGAAGTTGCACAGTAACACCAGTAGTCAGTGAAATGCAAATTAAAGCAATGTATACAATTTTCACCATGAAGATGAGCAAAATATGAAGAGGCTACATATGCTAGTTATGGTGAGAGTATAGGTAAATGGTACTATTACAAAGTATTAGTGGAGCTGTGAATTATTATGTTTGGGTAGAGTAAAATGGCAATAATTCTTTAAATTAAAAATTGCATATAAGGACAATATTTTAATCCATGAAGAGGAAGCTGGTATTGAAGTTACTCTTTCACCATAAACACTTTTAAAAACTGGATATAACATATACAACTTTTGCAAGCATCAGATAGCAACCAATGCAAGATTAAAATTGTAGAAAGAAGGGAAGCACATAGATGAGATTCTGGACTTCTTCCTTAAGACATTTTTCCAAACCACAGCACAGGGAAATAAAGCCCAACAGAGGATGGTTGTCATGGAGGAAATAGAGAACAATTTTGAGGCTACTGAAACAACAGACAGGGTACTGGAGAGGAGAGACCTACAGAAATTGAGACCAAAAATCTGCATGAAGTTTTGCCCTGAGCTGTTGTGGATCTATTTGTAAATCTGCTAAATCAGGTGCTCCAGCAGAGACAATTGTTAGGAGGCTGAAAGTGAGCAGAAATTTATGAGGTTTCTTTGAGGACATTGAAGTTTAGGCTCACTCAGAGTGGCGATATCTTGGTGAACACCCAAGATTTTCAGTGAGAATCTAGAAATTCCATTGCTAGGAATGAGCCATATACTATGGTAAGAGCTGTGCTTAGTAATAAAGACAAAACTGAAATTGGAATATGCCATGGAAGCCTAAAAACTTTAACTAGGTGATTCATCAGTATTTTATTTACTTGCCAGAAAAAAAATAAATTTATCAGAAAATAAGATAACCTAGGGCCTCTATAATTTATCATCAAAATGTCTGGATGCAATAAAATTTAATTTATCATCAAAATGTCTGGATGCAATGAAAAAAAGGAGGTAATATTGACCCAACTCAACAGATAAAAATTGATAAAGATATTCCAGATATTGGAATTAGCAGAGAAGGGCTTCAAAATAACTTAATAAACATCTTAAAGAAATTAGAGAAATAAATGGGCACAATGGATTAAAAGATGAAGCATTTCATCAGAGAATTCAAATCAATTTCAAACAATAAAATGAACATTCACGAGTTGCAAAATAAAGTATCTAAAAATAAGAAAAGAAAGGATAACAAACAGCAGATGAGACACAGCAAAAGACAAGAATGGTAAACTCAGAAATAATTATATATAGAAAGCATTCACACTGAAGTACAGAGAGAAAAAACAATGGGCAGAAAATGGAATAGAATGTAAAATATATGGGGGACATGGTAAAAAGATATAATAACTGAAAATCCAGTAAGAAAGGGAAATAATAGGACAGAAACAATAACTGGAGGAATAACATGTTTTCCATTTGATGAAAAGGCTCAAGAAGCTCAGTGAATGTCAAACAATGGAAATACAATGTAATTCTCATCTAGACATATTACAGTCAAATTTCTGTAAGCCAGAAATGAAGAGAAAATTGTAAAAACAGTTTAATAATAAAAGATACAATAAGCTCAGTAAAACAATAAGAAGAATTAGCTGTCTCGACAATAAAATTTAAAGAAGCCAGAAGACAATAGAGTGATATTTTTTGAGTAATGAAAGAAAAATAATAGCACCCTAAATTCTATTCCTGGTAAACATACCTTTGAAAAATAAATGTGAATCTTCCATTGCTGGCTATGATGAAAAATGGGCAGCAGACTAGCTCTCTCACAGTAAACAACTAGAAGACCGAAAGATGTTCGAGTTCCATTCTGCCAGAGAGGAGATACCTTGCTGAAGACTTGGAACATTTAAGAGAGACACAAAAAGGTCCATGCTTTAGAAGTAAAGCTAAAGTAACCCTATATTATAGTCTATATTGAACCCACCATTTAAATGCCTAACAGCAAGGCTAAAATGTATCAAGCTGGTCAGAATGTAAATTAAATACATGCAAGAATAAAGACAACAAAATGCACACGATCAAAAATGTAACATTTCCGATGCCCTGTCTCCAATAAAAAATTACTAGGTATAGGAAGTGTAACAAAACTATGAATCCCCTAACCAGGAGAAAAAAATATTATCAAATTGCTGGAAACCAACATTAAAAATAATAATAAGGTTAAAGTAAGTAAAAGGAGAATAATAGGACACATTATATACAGGGAGAAAGATGAGAGCGAATGCAGATTTTTCATCTGATAAAATGCAATCTTAAAGAAAAATGTACTAATTTCTTTAAAGTGCTGAAGGTTTAAGTAGTCATTATACTTTTGTATAAAGGAAACTAGAATTCAAATTGCATTATAGACATTTTCAGACCAAGAAAGGATGAGAGAATTTGTCACCAGCTGCTGATCTACACTACAAGAAGTATCAAAGAGATCTCTTCAGGCTGAAGGGAAATTACACCAGATGGAAACTTGGACCAATACAAAAGAATGAAGTTTTTTGGATATAGTAACTATGTGGGGAAATATAAATAGTTTTGTAGCTTATGAAAGATTCTTAGAAATAATTTAATACCCCAAGGATGATAACAATTTGTTGTTGGATCTATGACTTACATAGAAATAACATATATGAAAGCAATCACGAAGGAAAGGATAGAGGGCACAATGAAGTAAATTTGTAAGTTATTTACATTATACATGACATGGTATATTCTTACTTGAAGGTAAACTTTGATATGTTAAAGATAAATCCAAGAGCAAGCACCATAAATTTTTAAAAGAAATTATTATACTTTATAATCCACTAAAGAATATAGTGGAATTATAGTAATTAATCCAATTAATCTAAAAAGGCAGGAATAGAGGAAAGAAGGAATAAAGAACAGGTAAGAAAAATAGAAAACAAATAACAAGCTGGTAGACTTACCTCAGACATAAAAAGTTACATTACATATAAATTATAACAATTAAAATGCTGAGATTATTTGCTGTCAACAAGAAACACAATTCAAATATAACAAAATAGGGTAACAGCACAAGAGTAGGAAAAGATATCCTATAAAAACTCTAATTATAAGAAATCTGCAGTAATTATATCAGACAAGGTATACTTCAGAACAAGGAATATTACTAGAGATAAGAAAAAAGTTCATAAAATATAAGGATAATTTCAACAAGAAGATATGAGTTTTAAGTGTATGTCGGCCTAATAATAGGGATTCAAAATATATTAAACACAATTTGACAGAACTGAAAGGATAATAGACAAATGTGTGATTATAGTTGCTTTTGTCAAAACATATTCTCTGACAAAACAAACTAAATTAGAAGTCAATAAAAAAATTATATCTGAATAATTTCAAATATCTGGAAATTAAATAATACATTTTTTTTCAATAATGCATGAGTCAAATGAGAAATTATAAGGGAAATTAGAAAATATTTTAGCTAAATGCTAATGAAAGCACACATATCAAAATTTTAGGATGCACCTAACCAAGTATTTGGAGTGATATTCATAGCTTCAATGTTATATTAGAAAAGATGAAAGAATTAAATTCAGTGGTTTAATTTTCCATATTAAGAAGCTAGAAAAAGAAGATATATAAGTAAAAAGAAGGAAACAATAAAGAACATAAGTCAAGGAAATAGAAAATGGATAAATAATAGTGAAACCAATGAAACCAAAAGTTGGTATTTTTTTAAGATCAGTAGGACACAAATTGACAATACCAACAATGAAAAAGGGATCATTACTACATTTCTTAGCAATATTTATAAAAGGCAATGAGAAAACATTCTGAAAAACTTTGCCAATAAGTTCCATAGTTTAGTTTAAATTAAAAATCTTTAAAAGGCAAATTTACCAAAATTGATACCAGAAGTAATAGAAAATGTAAATAGATTTCTTTCTATTATAGAAATTGCATTTTTTGTTAAAAGTTATTCACAAAGAAAACAAGTCCATAAGCCTTTACCAGAGAACACTATCAGACATTTAAAGAATAAATGATGCCTATTTTACACAAACTCTTTAAGAAAAGAGAGGAAGAGAAACCATTTTCAACTTACTTTATGAGGCTTTGCAGGACTGTATTTGAATACCAAATTCTGACAAAGATATTATTAAAAAACTATAGGAGAGAAAGCCAAATGGAATAAATAAAATTAAAAAAAAAACTACAGACCAATGACCCTCATGAATATAGACTCAAAATACATTAGCACAATATTAGTAAATTCAGTCCACCAATATATAAAATGAGCAATGCATATGACCAGGTGGGGGAGGGGTAATCCAGAAATGTAATGTTCATTTAACCTTGGAGGATCCCACAGCCAGATGAAAGGTGTCGAAGTAAACACTCTCTCTTAATGGTAAAAACTTAACACTTTTCTCCTAATATGAGGAACAAGGCAACAATGCTTACACTTACTACTTCTAATAAACAATCTAATCAAGGCTCTTAGTGCAATAGACAAGGAAATAAATAAGAGGCAGATTATGGCTGTGTACATAAATAGCCCTAAGAAATCCACAAAGGAAAATACTGAAAGTAGTAAGTAACTTAGCCAGGTCACAGTATGTAAGATCAATGTACCCAAACCAATTGTATATCTGTATACTAGCAGGTGGGGATTAAAATTAGAAAATGAAATAAATTGAAAAACAAAATGGAAAATAAAATTACCATTTAAAATAGTATCAAAATCATAAAATATTTAATTAAAAAATTAACAAAATAATTGCAAGGTTTGTTCATTCAAAATTATAAAATATTGCCAGGAAAAGTTAAAATACCTAAATAATGAGAAAATACATCATTTTCAATAACTGGGAAATTCAATATTCATAAGATGTAAATTGCTAAGATATCTCCCAAATTTATTTATTCAGTGTAATTCTAAACAAAATCCTTTCAATAAGAGATTAGATTATGAAATTTCAAGGTGTAGAATTTTAATACTACAAAGGTATACTACACAGGAATAAAAAGTAATGAAATATTCATCCATGTAACAACATGGATGAATATAGTATTTATGCCAAGTGAAAGAAGCCAGACAATAAAAAGCACATACTTTATGATTCTAGAAAATCATATAAAGTTCTAGAAAATTCAAACTCTTCTACAGTGACAGAAAGCAAATCAGTAGCTCCCTTTGGTCCATGGTAGGGATGAGGAGGAACTGATGGGATGAATTACAAGGAGCACAAAGAAACATTTGGATTTGATGGATATGTTCATTATCTTGTTTGTGATGAAAGTTTCATGGATATGTATGTGTGAAATAGAACATACATATGTAGTTTATTGTATACCAATGATATCTTAATAATATTACAAAATAAAATGGAACAAAATAAATTATCTGTAGCATTCACGTCTTTTTGTTTTAAGATGAGTTTTCACTGAAACTAAAAGTTTGTGTTTATTGGAAAATGTAATAGAAACTCCTGCATGATGCTACCCACTACAGGGCCTGTTGTCTGTTCAGAACCTCTGGATAGGAAACCAATATACTAGGATTCAATATATTCTGCACTCATCCATTCATAGGTTTTGACCCTTGATCAAATAAATGACATCAATAGCAAATTGTAAAACAATGTTTTGATTTATTAATCAGAAAAAGAAAATAATAAGTTCTTAAATATTAGGCTTTACTGTTAAAAGATTAGCAAACTCTGCTCATGCCTTTTGATCTAGGCAAGGCCTTTTAATTCTTTCCTCTTAAAAATTTGTTTCATTTTGTGTCATAGGTTTGAGGACAGTGCTAACCACTGAGAATTGAATAAAGTTTGGTCCCTAGCTCACCTATCGGTACCAGAATAAATGGAAAATAACAAATTGCCTTTGTATGACTAGAGCCTTAGAACTGCCATTGGGTGGGTAAATAGTCCTAGCTAGCTACCAGGTAGAGAAAGAACAGAAAATAACTAAGTCTATGTTCAAGTAGGGGAATGATCTTAAGTTTTTGGCAATTGACCAAAGTGGATACAGGAAATCTAAGGTATGGTTTGATACAGTTGTATATATAAGAAACATGAGTACTGACATTTAACCCAGTCATTCATCTGATCAGATGATCACAGAGTGGACATTCAATAATTTGAGGACAAGAATGTGCTTTCATGATATTTTTGTAGTATGCATTTATTTATTCATTCCACCAGCATTTATTGATCACTAACTCTGAAAATATATTCAGGGTAGGGGAAGGTAAAAGGGAGAATATGAATATTACCCAAGGATGACTCTGATTGTACAGGGGTTTCTTATAGCTGGTGAATGAACTGTGAATTTGTTAGGCTCCTAAACATTTTAAGGAGAAAGTCAAGTCATGATTCAAATGACTGCCACAGCATTTGATTCTGTAGCAATTAATACTGATGAGCTGTATTTACAGAAACTCACTGCTACTTTGCACTTGAAACTTTTGCAGTTTAACATGACATATGACTTACATTCTTATTCCCAACTTTGTGTACAAATACTTATGAACATAGAAAAAGATGAAAATCCACAATACTAAAAACTAGTTAGACCCAGGCCAATGGCTAATTGGGAAAACACTTTAAATTTCTAAGTGTTTCTTTCAATGCATTAATACTGTGCATTGGCCTTACTCCTTGTTTTTCGTTTTGTCTATTTTTTTTTACAAATCTCATTGCAAACATTATATTTATCCTTCTACAGTCATTGTTTTAAATTAAAATTCCAAATAATTCAGTTCTTTAAACAAAGATATGTGTGCTGTTTTTTCCTTTGCTAAAATTAATATGATTTACATACTGTAAAATCAGCTCTTTTTTGTGTACAGTTCTAAGTCTTGACAAACATATACTGTTATTTAACCACTACCACAGTCTACATATACAACATTTACATCACCCCAAAAGTTTAACTAGTTGTTTCCTTTTATTCACCCCTTCCTCTAGTAACCATTGATCTGTTTTCTGTCCCTAGAATATATCCTTTTGCAGAATATCATATAAAATGAATCATATAATATGTAGTCTTTTGAGTATGATTTTTTCATTTAGCATAGAGTATTTGAAATTCACCCATGCCATTTGCATGTATCAATATTTTATTTCTTTTTATTGCTTAGTAGTATTATAGTTTATAGATGTACCCTTTAGTTTATCTGTTCCACACTTAAGAGTCATTTGGGTTGTTTTCAGATTTTGACTATGAGTAATAAAACTTTTATAAACAGTCATGTGCATTTTTTGTGTGAACATAAGTTTTCATTACACTTGAGTAAATACCTAGGCGCAGGTAATTTTAAACATTGTAAATACATGTTTGAATTAATAAGAAACTGCCTAACTGTATCACAAAGGGACTGCCCAATTTTACATTCTCTACTAGCCATTTGTGTGAGTTCTAATTGCTCCACATCCTTGTCACGACTTGGTATTGTAAGGTATTTACTATTTATTTTTTATGTTAGCCATTCTAATAAGTGTGTAGTGGTATCTTGTTGCTGTTTTAATTTGCATTTCCATAATGACTAATGAGGCTGATCATCTTTTCATGTGGCTATTTGCCATCTGCATATCTTCTTTAATGAAGCGTCTATTCAAACCTTTTGCTCCCTTTTTAAAAATTGGGTTGCTTGTCTTCTTATTGTGTTGATTCAAGTCCTTTATTGGTTATACTTTTTAAAAATATTTTCACCCAGTATGTGGCTTACCTTGTTGTTTTTTTTTAACAATATATTTTGATAAGCCAAATTTAAAAATTTTGATGAAGCCCAATTTATTTATTGTTCTATTTATTTTATAATTTTTGGTTATATTTAGAAGAACTGCCAAATCCAAGGTCATTACATTTCCCCCTACATTTTCTTCTAGAAATGTTATGCTTTTAGCTCTTACAGGTAGCTCTATGCCCCATTTGTGTTAAGTTTTATATATTTTCCCCATATACATAGTTATTTATTTAATTTGTTGAAAAGATTATCCATTCCCTATTGAATTGCCTGAGTGCCTCTGGTGTAAATCAATGGACCATATATATGTTGGTCTATGTCTGGCCTCTCTTCTTTGTAGAGGCTCTTTAGGTCTTACTATTGGAAATGCTTTTGCTATGATATATTTTTTTTTCTCTGCTCTTTCCCCATTATGATTTTTTTCAGTCACTGCTGCAATCTGGTACTTTAAACTGTACAATGTATCTATGGTCCATATGACCTACAACACTTAAGAACCCTCACTAAGGCTTCCATGTCTAAATCCCATCTTCTGACACAATTTTTATAACATTTCTACTATGGAAGTTTTTGGATCCTAATTGTAAGCTGTTAGTCCTATCCTGTCAGGCTCATGATTCAAGGATACCCACCAATCAGAACACTGGAAGAAGGATGGTGAGTGGTAAGGCCTGAACCTATAATGATTTGATTTCTATATTGATGACCTCATTTTTTATTAATATTCATAGTAGGTACTTTATTTTTGAAGTCAGATATAGCTCATTCTAGTCAATTATTCAACACATTCTACAGTGGGAAGGGTGCTAGCAAGATAAGGAGTATTGGAGGGGTTGCACGCTAGGGAAACGAAGCAGGGTCTCATGGAGAAGGTGACATTTGAGAAAAGACCTTATAAAACTGAGTGGGTATGCTATAGAAATACCTAAACGAAGAGCAATCCAGGCAAATGGAACATCAAATGAAAATTCCTGCCTAGTCTATTTCAGAACCTCAAGAACCAAAGATGCCAGGGTGTCTAGAACAGCACAAACAAAGATTAGAAGTGGAGGAGAAGAGGGCAAGTATTTAACACGGGGTGTAAGCATGTAGCACCTTGCATGTCATTGTAAGGACTTCAGCTTTTACTTTGAGTAAAAGGGGGAAGACACTGAAGTCACATAATATATCTAAAATATTTGAGAGTCCTCTGGCTACTGCATTGAGAATAGAGTTAAAGGAAGCTAATAATCAAAGTGGGAGACAATGATGGCTTAACCCAGTATTGCAGTAGTGGAGGCCTTAAGAAGTCATCGGTTCTGGCTATATTTCAAAGATAAGAGCTATGCGATTTGCTGGTGTATTGGTTGTGAAAGGAGAAAGAAAGAGAGAATCAAGGATAAAACCCAACATTTTGTAACTGACCACCTGGAAGAAAAGAACTGCTATTTCTGTTTTGGAATATCTATGGGAAGAGCAGGTTTATCTATGAGTCTGTTGAGGTGGCATATTAGTTTGAGATGTCTATTACATGACAAACTGGAGGCATCAAGTAAATAGTTGGCTATGTGAAACTGGAGATGAGAAGCAAGGTTAGGACTAGAGATAAAAATTTGAGCCATTATTGTTGATGGAATTCTAAGCCATGAGGTTGGATGATATTACCAAAGGAATGAGCATGGAAAGAGAAAAGAAGAAATGTAAGAACAGACCCAGGGATAGCCCAGCAGTTAGAGTTTGAGATGAGTAGGGAGCAGCAAAGGAGAACGAGAAGTAAGGGACAGAAAAGAAGGAGGAAAACCCTAGGGTGCAGTGTTCTGGAAACTAGGTAGAAAGAGTTTACCTAGGAGAAAAGTTTATAATTCTAATTCTGCAGATTGGTCAAATGTGATGTATTGTGAGAATTTTGATTTTTACCCACAATAAAAATAAAAATAAAAAAATAAAAAAAAATGCATTTACAACTAAAAAAAAAAAAAAATCATCAGCAGATATTATTGAGAATCACAGATGTCTTATACAGTGTTGATTTGTAATATATTTTTATTAGAGAGGTTGTGAACATACAAAACAATCATGCACATGTGTGGAATTCTCACACAGTACCCCTCTACCAACACACTATATTGTTGAGGAATATTATTTACAAATATGACATAATGTCATTAGACTATTACCTCTAACTATGTTCTATAGTGTATGTTTGGTATATTTTTTCCATACCCCCCTATTATTAACACAGTACATCTTTGGCATTGATGCAAGAATATTATAGTATTGCTGTTAATATTATAGTATTGCTATAGTCCATAGGTTACATTAAGTGTACTTTTTGCATGCTTTTCCACATTCTTACCACCTTGCAGTAGTGATGTACATTTGTTCTAATTTATAGAAGGACATTCTTGTACTTATAGTATTAACCACAATTCTTATCCACCTCTGGGTTCACTATGTTATTCAGTCCCAAGATTATTCTCTAGCTTTCTTTCAATTGACATTTATGTTCCTAGACTACCCTTTTCAGCCACGATCCCATTTATAAACCAGCTCACTTAGTTCTACTCACTATAATGGGTTACCATCAATTCTATCCATTTCCACACTTTTACACTGAAGTTAATTAAAACTTCTACATAAATTAAGCATCAGTATACTTCTCAGCCCTCCACTTATCTCCTAATAACATTTACTCTAGGTTTTAACTCCATGTGTTTATTCTTTGTATTTAGCTCATATTAGTGAGACCATACAATATTTGTCCCTTTGTGTCTGGCTTATTTCACTTAACATAATATCCTCAAGGTTCATCCATGTTATCATATGTGTCCCAATATCATTTCTTCTCACAGCAGTATAGTACTCTATTGTATGTACCACATTTTGTTTACCCTTCATCAGCTGATGGACACTTGGTTTGTTTCTTTCTTTTGGCAATTGTGAATAATGCTTCTAAGAACATCAGGCATTGTAGTTTCCTGAATAAAAGTGATTTACATTCTTGGTTAAATTTATTCCTAAATATTTGATTCTTTTAGTCACTATTGTAAATTTTTTTTTCTTGACTTCCTACTCAGATTGTACATTACAAGTATATAGAAACACCACCGATTTTTGCATATTAATCTTGTATCCTGACACTCTGCTGAAATTGTTTATTAGCTCTGGCAGCTTTCTTGTAGATTTTTTAGACTTTCCAGGTATAGGACAATATCACCTGCAAAGAGTGAAAGTTTTACTCCTTCCTTTCTGATTTGGATGCCTTTTATTTCTTTTTCTTGTCTGATTGTTCTAGCTAGAACCTCTAGCACTACATTGAACAACGGTAGTAACTGTGGGAATCCATATCTTTTTCCCAATCTTAACGGGAAAACTTACAATTTTTCACCATTGAGTATCTGTGGGTTTTTCATATATGGCTTTTGTCATGTTGAGAAAGTTTCCTTCAATTTCTATCTTTTGTAGTATTTTTATCTAGAAAGGATGCTGTATTTGTCAGTACTTTAAATATATGAGTCCACTACCTTCTGGCCTACATGGTTTCTGATGAAAAACTGAGTCAGGTTAGTATAGGGAAAAAGGGAAGACGAATCACAGCTGGGACCTGACAGAGAACATGGTTGTGAGACCCTGCTTGGAAACCCTCTGAGGGAAGGCCACTACTAAGAACAAAGCTGGAAAGACCCCTCTGCGACCCTGGCCACAAGGTCCCATTTGGAACTCTTCTGGGGTTCAGGAGAAGCCCTGGAAAAGTCCAAACATAAGGCCTGAGAGCTAACAGGTGGGGATCAAAAGGCAACCAATCAGAACAGCAAACAGCTGGGGCCTCTCCAATGTTAGGAAAGGGGAGGAATGAAGGCAACCCCCTGACCCCAGGTGCTTCTCTTTGCCAGAGGTAGCCCCTATCCATGTCTGAGTGTGTACTTTTCTCTTTTATCTCATTTCTCAATAAACTCTTTTTACTGGCCTAACTAAACTGGCATGTTCTTAAATTCTTTTATGTGACATCGCCAAGAACCTAGAGGAATCCAAAGCCTTCTGACTTTAAAACTGTTAATTTTATTGAGAATAACTTGTACACAATGAATCATTTCTCTCTTGATGCTTTCAAGGTCCTTTCTTTGTCTTTAGCTTTAAACAGTTTGATTACGATGTGTCTAAGTGGGGAACTCTTTGAGTTTATCCTGCCTGGTGATTGTTTGAACTTTTTGAATGTGTACATTAAAGTATAACATTAACTTTTGGAAGTTTTCGCTCATTATTTCTTCAAATATTCTTTCTTCCTCTTCCTCTCTCTCCTCATCTTCTGGGACTTCCAGTATGTATATATTCATAGTCTTCATTATGTCCCACCGGTCCCTGATTCTCTGGTTCTTTTCTTTTTCATTTTTTTTTCTTTCTTTTCCTTATATTGGATCATCTTAATTAGCCAGTCTTCAAGTATTTGGATTCTTTCTTTTGCCAGTTCAAATCTGCTGCTGAGACTCTCTATTGAATATTTGTTTTCAGTTTTTTTATACTTTCAACTCCAGAATTTCTATTTTTTTAAATAATTTCTTTCTCTTTATTAATATTCTATATTTTGTGAGATATCATTCTCATAATTTCCATTATTTCTTTAAATGTGGTTTCTTTTAGTTCTTTGAACATTTAAAATAATGGATTCAAAGCCATTCTAATAAGTTCAATGTCTGGGCTTCCTCGGGGATATTTTCTATTAACTTGTTTTTGCTTTTCTGTGTATGGAACTTATTTTCTTGTTTCTTATCATGTCTCATAATTTTTTTGTAAACTGAACATTTTAAATCATATAATGTGGAAACTCTGGAAATCAAATACTTCTCTCCAGAGACTTTTTTTTCTTGTTGTTTGTTTGCTTAGTGATGCTTCTGAACTAATTCTGTAAAGTCTTTTTTTTTTTTGTTCTAGGTGGCCTGTAAAGTCCCTGATTAAATAGATTAGTCACCAGTTAATTATTGGACAGTGACATCCTTAAAGGTCTACAACCAATAAGTCTCCCTGACTTTGCTGAAGACCTATGTGTTTGGTTGGGATTGCCTTCAACTCTCAGCCAGGCAGTTTCTGACTCTGCTTTAACCTTTATTTCCTGCTTATTCAGAGCCTCAAGGATAGCCAGTGTGAATGCATAGGGCCTCCTCAGGTCATCCATGAGTACATAGTCTTGGGCATGTTCACAGCCCTTTGCTTGAAAATGGCATTCTAGATTCCCAGGTATATGCCAGAGCTCTCCAATGCTTCTATTGGGCATCTCACTTCCTAGCTTTCCTTGTAAAATTTGTGATTAGCTTGTTTGCCTCAACTCTTACCTATCACATCAGGCAGCCACAATGTTAAACAATTGCCGCTGATTGTTTTATGACAAACACCCTTGAAGAAAAGGATTTTACAAGAGGGTAAGATCTGGGTTTGAGCCAATAAAGACAATCTTATGAGTAGGATCTACTAGGGAACAATCAGATAAGTAAAATAAGGACAATTAACTGTAAATGGGGCTTTAATGGAGTTCCACTTCTGTATTAGTCGGCTTTCTCTCAGGAAACAGAATCAACAGGAGATATCTGTCAATAACATGAGATTTTAAAAGAGTCTCTCACGTGAGTGTGGGGATGCACAAGTCCAGGTTCCGCAGGCAGGCTGCAAACCAGGGGCTCTGATGAAAGTCCCATGAAAGGTCCTTGATGAGTTTCTGGGAGAAGGTGCCTGTCCAACAACTAGCTGGGAAATTCTCTCTGAATGTTGAAATCACTTCCCCTTTTAAGGCATTCAAATGATTGGATAAAAGCATCACCCATCAATGATGTAATCTCCCTGACTGATGCAGATGTAATCAGCCATCCACGCAATAAACGCACTGGTGATCCAAGTCCATAAATGCTCTTTTATTACAATTAGCCCAGTGCTTCCTAGAACAAACACCTGGAAACAATTACCTGGCCGAGTTGAAACGTTAACCTAACCATCACAGTCCACCCCTTGTCAACTCGGCAGTCATACACATTACCCTAAACTATACTTAGTCTCTAAGTAAAAACAATAACAGACAAGCATACATATATATTTCTGCCTAACAATGTTCAACTCCCCTGTGTACAACCGGAAATGCATTAATTCCCCAAAGAATAGGGTGCAAGTCCTTGGGTAATATTCACACTTAAACTTTACATCTTTAAATATTATGATGTGGAATTAATACAACTTTTGATAGGGGAAAAGATTGGGGAAGAAAACAAGAAATTTGTTTTGTGTACATATACAATCATACTCATAATGAAACAAGGAAGAAGGGTTCATAACTATTATAGTCCTCATTTCTGTAACTGGTCATGTGGTCAAAGTTCATATTTATCACTACCTTCTTCCATTACCCATTCCATGTTCCCATTACCTTCAGCAAGCACTTCAGCTGGCTGTGGTTCTTTGCCTGGTGGGGTGACCCAAACTTTCATTCCCAAAGATTCTGGGCCATTGTTAGTCCTGCTTGAATTGGTTTGTTGCAATTGACTTTAGTCACAGGGCATGGCAGTACTAGGAGACACTCTAGAGGATCTCCTGCATTCCAGGCAAACTCTTCTTTACCCCCATTATGTAGATGTAGTCCTACTTCCCCTTGATAGGATCAATCACCCCAGCCAGTACAGTAATTCCCTTCTTTGCCTACTGATTCACAGGTAAGAGGAGCCCAAAGTGGCCAGGTGGCAGTCTTAACTTCCAGTTCAATGGAATCATTGTTATGTTCCCTGGTGGCAGCACTCCTCCTTTTGGGACTAAAACCTGTAGACCAGCAGAGCTTAAGGTTGCAAGGACAGGAAGCACACATTTTCCTAGTGGGTCACTAGGGGTAATAGTGAGTGGTGCCACTCCCATTTCCACCCCTTGATTCCTGGACCCATGAATCCTGGTTATGGGAGAAACAGCACCATAGAGAGGACGCTGATTCAGAGCATACAAAGCCTCCTGGAGAACATTGCCCCAGCCCTGCAAGATATTCCCACCTAGTTGGCACCATAATTGAGTCTTCAAAGGCCATTCCAGCTGCTTCAGGGTGATGGGGAACATGGTAAGACAGTGAATTCCATGGGCATGTGCCCATTCCCGCACATCTTTTGCTGTGAAATGGGTTCCTTGATCAGAAGCAATGCTGTGTGGAATGCCATGGCGGTAGATAAGACATTCGGTAAGTCCACGGATGGTAGTTTTGGAAGAAGCATTGTGTGCCAGAAATGCAAACCCATATCCAGAGTATGTGTCTATTCCAGTTAAAACAAATGGTGGAAGTGGCCCAATGTAGTCAACCTGCAACCAAGTAGCAGGCTGGTCACCTCGAGGAATGGTGCCATATTGGTGGCTGAGTGTGGGTCTCTGCTGCTGGCAGATTGGGCATTCAGGAGTGGCTGTAGCCAAGTCAGCCTTGGTGAGGGGAAGTCCATGTTGCTGAGCCCATGCATAATCTTCATCTCTACCTCCATGGCCACTTTGTTCATGAGCCCACTGGTCAATGACAGGAGTGGCTGGGGAAAGAGGCTGAGCATTAGCCACAGAGCAGGTCATCTCTTCTACTTGATTATTAAACTCTTCCTCTGCTGAAGTCACCCTCTGGTGATCATTCATGTGAGACAAAAATATGTTCATGTTTTTTGCCCACTCAGAAATGTCTATCCACATAGCTCTTCCCCAGACCTCCTTGTCACCAATTTTCCAATCATGTTCCTTCCAAGTCCCTGACCATCCAGCCAAACAATTGGCAACAGCCCATGAATCAGTGTACAAATGCACCTCTGACCATTTCTTCTTCCAAGCAAAATGAACAACTAGATGCACTGCTCGCAGCTCTGCCCACAGGGAGTATTTGCCCTCACTGCTATCCTTCAAGGATGTCCCAGAAAAGGGCTGCAGTGCTGCAGCTGTCCACTTTCAGGTGGTACCAGCATATCGTGCTGAACCATCTGTAAACCAGGCCCAAGTTTTCTCATCCTAATTCAACTGATTGTAAGGGAGTCCCCAAGAGGCCAAAGCTGTGGGCTGGGAAAGGGAAGGTAACATGGCAGGGGTGGTGACCATGGGCATTTGGGCTACTTCCTACTTCCTCATGTAACTTACTTGTGCCTTCAGGATCTGCTCGAGCCCTGTCTCGTATATACCACTTCTACTTTATTATGGAGTGATGCTGTGCACGCCCAACTTATGGTTTGGTGAGTCAGACAATACCAAGCTCATGATAGGCAACTCAGGTCTCATGGTAACTTGATGGCCCATGGTTAAGTGTTCAGTCTCTACTAAGGCCCAGTAGCAAGCCAAAAGCTGCTTCTCAAAAGGAGTGTAGTTATCTGCAGTGGATGGCAAGGCTTTGCTCCAAAATCCTAAGGGTCTGCGTTGTGATTCCCCTATAGGGGCCTGCCAAAGGCTCCAGACAGCATCTCTATTTGCCACTGAAACTTCCAGCACCATTGGATCTGCTGGATCATATGGTCCAAGTGGTAGTGCAGCTTGCACAGCAGCCTGGACCTGTCACAGGGAGGGCTTCCTCTTGTTCCAGTCCCCAATCAAAACTAGCAGCTTTTCTGGTCACTCAGTAAATGGGCCAGAGTAGCACACCCAAATGAGGAATGTGTTGTCTCCAAAATCCAAAGAGGCCAACTAAGATTTGTGCCTCTTTTTTGGTCATAGGAGGGAACAGGTACAACAGCTTATCCTTTACTTTAGAAGGGATATCTCAACAGGCCCCACACCACTGGACACCTAGAAATTTCACTGAGGTGGAAGGACCCTGTATTTTTGTTGGATTTATCTCCCATCCTCTCTCACGCAAATGCCTTACCATTAAATCTAGAGTCTTTGCTAATTCTTGCTCAGTAGGTCCTATCAACATGATATCATCAATATATGGACCAGTGTGATGTCTCGTGGGAGGGAAAGACAATCAATGTCCCTACGGACAATATTATGACATAGGGCTGGAGAGTTGATATACCCTTGAATCAGGACAGTGAAGGTATACTGCTGGCCTTGCCAGCTGAAAGCAAACTCTTTCTGGTGGTCCTTACTAATGGCAATTGAGAAAAAAGCATTTTCCAGATCAACAGCTGCATACCAGGTACCAGGAGAAGTGTTGATTTGCTCAAGCAATGATACCACATCTGGGACAGCAGCTGCGATTGGAGTCACCACTTGTTAAGTTTACCATAACCTACTGTCATCCTTCAAGATCCATCTATTTTCTGCACAGGCCAAATAGGAGAGTTGAATGGGGATATGGTGGGAATCACCACCCCTGCATCCTTCAAATCCTTGATGAGGGCACTAATCTCTGCAATCCCTCCAGGAATCCAGTGTTGTCTTTGATTTACTATTTTGCTAGGCAGGGGCAGTTCTAGAGGCTTCCACTTGGCCTTTCCAACCATAATAGCCCTCACTTCACAAGTCAGAGATCTAATGTGGGGATCCTGCTAGTTACTGAATATGTCTATTCCAATTATGCATTCTGGAACTGGAGAAATAACCACAGAATAGGTCCGGGGACCCACTGTGAGATGGACCTGAGCTAAAACTCTATCAATCACCTGACCTCCATAAGCCCCTACTCTGACTGGTGGGCCACAGTGATGTTTTGGGTCTCCTGGAATTAATGTCACCTCTGAGCCAGTGTCTAATAATCCCTGAAATGTCTAATCATTTCCTTTTCCCCAATGCACAGTTGCTCTGGCAAAATGGCCGTAGGTCTCCCTGGGGAAAGGTGGAAGAAAGATGAACAGTATAAATTTTTGGCAGTTTAACAGGATCCTTCCCCAAGGGGACCTGGCCTTCTCCTCATCAAGGGGCTCTGGGTCTGTAAACTGCCTCAAATCTCGGAATTGATTAGGGGGTCGTGATTCTCTGCACCTGTAATTTGAGGTAGGATTTTGTTCTCTTAACCTAGAACTCTTCTTCTTATACAGATCCAGAAGAAATTTAGTAGACTTCCCATGTATTTCACTTCTAGATACCCCATGATCTATTAGCCAATGCCATAACTCCACACAACTCAGACTATTCTGTGTGTTGTTTTGAATCTGTCTTTCATTGCAGTAGCCATGCTCACCTTGTCTTTGGTGATTAACTGCAGATAATTGACTTTTACCAGACCAAGATCCAATCATCCCCATAATGTTTAAGGATTCCAATTCCATTACAGCTCCCCCTACAGTAATATCTGGACTGCAGAGAAGACCAACCACAGAGGTCTTCAGAGAAGATGGAGTTAGTCTTACAGATTTATTCCTCATAGTCCTGGTTAAAGGTGTGTCCTCTGGACATTCCTGGGGTGGGTGGGCAGTTCTCAAATGGTAAATCCATTCTAGCATTCCAATCTCTCTAAGCCTTTGAATCCCCTCATCTACTGTATACCACGGCAAAGCAGGTATCTCAATATCAGACATGCTAGGCCATCGGTTGGTCCATGCTTCAGTCAGCCACACAGTTAGAGCCCTTTCTAACCCCTCAAGCTACAGCGTTTAATCCAGAATTTCTGCTTAGTGAACCCATATCAATAAATTCAAGCCTGATCCAACTTTTTATTCCTTCCACCATTATCCCATACCCTTAGTATCCATTCCCACATATATTCCCCTGATTTCTGTCTATATAAATTGGAAAACTCATGCAGTTCTTTCAGAGTATAACGTACTTCCTCATGGGTCACACTTTGTATTTCACCTTTGGGGGCTTGTTGTGATTTTAGTCTAGTAATGGGTCTCGAAGACAAGAGGGGTGGGGGTGGGTGGGTAAGGAGAAGGATTAGAGATGTCTTGCAGGTTACTAACCTGAGGGCATTCCTTTGCATTTTCTTCTGGGGAGACAGGATTAATCTCTTCAGGCAGGGGTTGGAAGATGATTCCTCAGGGCAGACTGGAAGTTGGGCAGTGCATGCTGGAGTTAGGCTGGTACCTGCCTCAGGGCTGGGAGGAGGTCCAGACTCCCTGGGGTAGGCCAGAGGCTGGGCAGTGCAAGCTTCCATTTGGCTTGAACTCACCTCAGGGCTGGAAGGAAGTCCAGACTCTCTAGGGCAGGCTGGAGGCTGGATGATACAAGGTTGACAAGGTGTGGTCTCCACAGGGCAGGCCATTGCAGGTTTATCTGGTAAAGTCTCAGCAGAATTCAGGGTTCCAATGTCCCCACCAATATTATCATCATCCCATATGTCTCTGTCCCAATCCTCGGGGTTCCACTCCTTTCCAATCAATGCCTTCACTTTAATTGCAGAAACCCTGCAAGGTTGAGATTTTAGTTTCCTTTGTAATTCTGCTACTCATATAATGAGAGTCTGGGTTTGATTCTCAGATATCTCAAGTCTGTGGCTACAGGAGACAAGATTTTCTTTCAAGGCACATGTAGAAACTTTCATATCATTCATGCAACATTTAAGTTTCAAATTTGAAGACTTTAGCTCATGTCTTTCTTTTGTAACTGTATCCAGAGTATCTAGGAGGAGCCAGCCAACATCATTATACTTTTTGACTCCACAAAATTCTGTTAAGGTGTTGAAAACACTCTCACCCAGATCCTTGCTTCTTATAAGCATGGAAGTAGGGGAATCCAGTGATGCTATTTTACGTATCTCTATTGCCAGCTCATGCCATGGACTATTAGCAACCTGATTATTGGAAAGGGAGTCATTAGTACCCCTGAGTCCAATTAGAGTAGAGAGCCAATTACAAAACTCCCAGAACCACCTCAGACATCCCATGTTTAAGACTGTGTTCCTCAAGAACCACTCCTGGTACCAAGCTGTATTAGTCAGGGTTCTCTTGGGAAACAGAATCAACAGGAGATATCTGTCAATAATATGAGATTTTAAAAGAGTCTCTCACGCGACCGTGGGGATGCCCAAGTCCAGGTTCTGCAGGCAGGCTGCAAACCAGGGGCTCTGATGAAAGTCCCATGAAAGGTCCTTGATGAGTTTCTGGGAGAAGTTGACTGTCCAACGACGAGCTGGGAAATTCTCTCTGAATGTTGAAATCACTTCCCCTTTTAAGGCATTCAACTGATTGGATAAAAGCGTCACCCACTGATGATGTAATCTTCCTGATTGATGTAGATATAATCAGCCATCCACACAGTAAACTCACTGGTGATCGAAGTCCATAAATGCTTTTTTATTACAAGTAGCCCAGTGCTTGCTGGAGCAACACCTGGAAACCATTACCTGGCCGAATTGACACATTAACCTAACCCTCACAACTTCTGTTATGCCCTCTTCAGTAGCTGCCAGGCTGATGATTTTCACTGCAATTGCAGCTGTTAATTTTCAAGGTTACCATAACAGCGGTGGAGAAGAAGGATGGAGAGAGGGCAAATTAAAATGCTAATAAGCTCTATGTTCTTACTGAGAGTAGCCATTTTCTTAAATTCTTGCAAGACTTTATTTAATTTCCAGAGTTGAGGAGAAGTTGATTTTGACAATTTCTTGCCTATGTTCCTGTTGCTTTTATAGAGAAGAGGATTTTCAGAGATTCTTACTCCATTTCTGCTGACATCCTTGTTTGCCATTTTTGATAGCTCTATTGAGGTATAACTGACACACAATAAACTGCACATTATTAAATTGTATAATTTCATAAATTTTGACATATGTATACACCTAGGAATCTATCACCACAATCAAGATAAGGAACTCATCTATCACCCCAAGTTCCATCGTGTCCCTTTATAATCACCACTCCCACCCCCTATTCACTCCCTTTCCCCCTGGCAACCGCAGTTCTATTTTATCTCATTTTACAGGTAGATAAAATTTTTATTCTCAGAGTAATGAATAAGTGGAGTCATACAATATGTACGCTTCATTGTCTAGCTTCTTTCATTCAGCTTAGTTATCTTGAAATTGGTTCCTGTTGCTGTGCTTATAAGTAGCTCTTTCCTTTGTGTTGCTGAGTAGTATGCCCTTTTATGAATATACCACAATGTATGTTATCCATTCACCTCTTGATGGATATTGAATTGTTTCTAGTTTTTAGCTAATCCAAATAAAGCTGCTATGGACATTTTTGTGTAAGAATTTGTATATAGATATGCATTAATTACTCTTATATAAATAATAAGGAGTAGAAAGCCAGGGCCATATGTTATGTGTATGTATAAAGTTATACTGAATTGTCAGACAAGTTTCCAAAGTGATTTCATGATTTTGCATTCTCATCAGAAGGTATGAGAGTTCCAGTTGCTTCACATTATCATCAACATTTTAAATTATGTAAAATCTAATATGTGTGTAGTAATATTTCATTGTGTATTTAATTTTCAATTCACTAATGACCAACTGAGCATCTTTTTAGGTGCTTACCTATGCATATATCTTCTGTATGAATTGTCTGTTTCAATCTTTTGGCCATTTTTATTATATAATTTGTTTTCATATTATTGAGTTTTGAGAATTCTTTTATATTATGAATACAAGTTTTTTATCCATAATATATGATTTGAAAGTATTTTCCAAGTATGTGAGTTGGCTTTTCACTCTCTTGACAGTATCTTTCAAGGAGAATATGTTCTTAATTTTAATGAAGTCCAATTTACCAATCTTTTATGTGTCATGATTTTGGTTTTGTATTTTAAAATTATTTGCCTAACCAAAGGTCATAATGATTTTATTCTACATTCTCATGAAGATGTTTCACAATTTTAGGTTTTACTTTTTTTTGATTTATGATCCAGGTTTAGTAAATTTTACATATGGTACAAGGAATTGTCCCTATTTATTCATTTATTTAATTTTATATGGGATATTCAACTGTTCCAGCACCATTTGTTTAAAATATCATTCTTTCTCTACTGAAGTGCCTTTGTATCCTTATGAAAAATAAATTAGGCATATATGTGAGTCTATCAAGAATCTTATTTTCTAATTTATTCATACTTTTATCAATTTATAAATCAATATCATACTTTCTTGATAGCTATCATCTTATAATATGTTTTGAAATCAGGTAGAATAAATCAAGATTGTTCTTGATTTTCAAAATATATATTTTTGGTTAGTCTAAGTGCACTGGATTTCCATAAGAAGTTTAGAGTCAGCTTGTCAATTTTTACCAAAAAGGGATTCTTTTGGGAGTTTGGGATTGTGAAAACTTTATATATCAATTTAGAGAGAATTGATATCTTAACCGTACTGAGTCTCCCCAACTATAAACATAACACAATATAGTATCTTACACATCTTTTGATATATTTATCCATTAGCACTTGATATTTTTAGATTCTATTGTAAATGGTATTTTTATTTTACTTTCCAGTTTTTCATTGCTAACATATTGGAATGCATTTGTTCTTTTGTATATTGACTCCTTTGTTCTGCAACCTTCCTGTGGTGGCCTACATCTATGTATCCCAGAAAAACATGATCTTAATCTTAATCCAATCCTGTGGGTTGTACCCATTGTAAATAGGACCTTTTGATGCAATTACTTCATTTAAGGGTAGGCCAAGGGAATCAGGATGGGTCCTAATCCTTTTACTGAAGGCCTAAAAGAGAAGGCCAGAGAAAGAGAAGCAATTGGGAGCAGCCAGAAGGTGGAAGTGAATGGAACTTGGAAGAAAAAAAAAAATTGATGCCACCATGTGCTTTGCTATGTGACAGAAAAGCCAAGGACCAAGGATTGCCAGCAACCAGTCCCAGAATACCACAGTCTTCAGAAAGAAACCATCACCTTGCTGATGCCTTAATTTTGGACTTCTAGCCTCAAACCATGAGTGAATAAATTCCCATTGTTTAAGCCAACCCATTGTATTCTATTTGTTTTATCAGTTGTGAATCTAAAACACTTGTTTAACATACTTATGGGTTCTAGTCTTTTTTTTTTTTTTTTTTGTATACTTTATGGGATTATCTATATAAACAACAATATTTTCTAAAATGAAGGTCCATTTTATTACTTTATAATCTGAGTACCTTTTGTTCTTTTTATTCTCTTAAGGCATTGAATAGAACAACTGATATGATGTTGAAGAGAAGTGGTAAAAAAAGATGCCCTTACTTTTTTCTTTATCTTAGGAGGAAATCATCCAGTTCTTTATAATTCTGTAAGATGTCAGCTCTAGATTTTTTGTAGATGTCTTTTCTCTGTCTGAGGAAGCTCTCTTCTATTCCTAGTTTGCTGAGATTTTTTTAGGAGGAATGGGTGTTGGATTTGGTCAAATATATTTTTCATATCGATAAGGATCTTATGTGTCCCCCCCTTTAAGTTTTTAACATGATAAATTATATTGATTGATTTCTATTATTAAATTAAATTTGCATTCCTTTTTTGTTCATGATGTATTCTCTTTCTGATATTGTTAAATTTAACTGGCTGTAATCTGATTAAACAATTTTGCACATAAGTTTATGAGGGAAATTTGTATGTAGTTATCATTTCTTTTTTTTTTTTTTTTTTAAAGATTTTATTTATTTATTCATTTATTCCCCCCCTTGCTGCTTGCGCTCGCTGGGTCAGCTAACCACGCCCTGTGGGCGGGCTTGCCCTCACCAGGAGGCCCTGGGAACCGAACCCGGGGCCTCCCATATGGTAAACGGGAGCCCTACTGATTGAGCCACAGCCGCTTCCCAGTTATCATTTCTTGTGATGACTTTGTCTGGTTTCACTATCAGGCTAAAGCTGACCTCATAGAACACATTAGAAAGTGTTCCCTTCTCTTTAGTTTTTAGGAAGAATTTGTGTAGAGTTGATATTATTTATTCCCTAAATGTTTGGTTCCATTAACAAGTGAATTTTGGTCCAGATCTTTCTTTAGAGGAAGATTTTTTAACTCCAGATTTGATTTTTTAAATAGATACTGGGTTATTCAGGTTACCTGCTAACACTTTAGGAAACTTTGGTAGTTTAACTCTTTCAAGGAATTTGTCAACTTCATCTAAGTTGACAAAATTATTAGCATAAAATTATTCTTACTATTAACTTATCTTTTTACTATCAATAGAAACTGTAGTGATACTACCTCCTTCTCCCATGATATTGGTAATTTGTATCTTCTATTTTTATCCCTCATAAGTCTGACTCAGAATTTTTCGATTTAATGATCTTAAATAACCAACTTTTGGTTTCATTGATTTTCTCATTTGGTTTTCTCTGTTCTATATAATTGATTTCCACTATGATCTTTATCATTTTTTCTACTTATTTTGAATTTCTTTTGCTCTTGTTTTCCTGTGTTCTTAAGATGGAAACCAAGATCATAGATATGATTTTTTTTTTCATTTCTGATGTACACATTTATTGTTCATTGACCTCTGAGCTATACCTAACCACGTTTTACAAATTTTATGTTAGTTCTAATTTTTATTCTAATTTTATTTTGTTTTTGTTTTTTTCTTCAGCAATAGGTTATTTAGAAGTGTCAATTAATTTCCAATATTTGGGGCTTTTTCATATACCTTTCAATTATTGATTTCTAATTTAATTACATTTTCATCAGAAAACATGCCTTGAATGATTAGAATACTTAAAATTTTATCAAGACTTCATTTTTTTCAAACTTTTTGTTTCTGACCAAGAAGCAAAAAGATGAACCCATTTTTATTGGATTCATGCCAAAACAGTGTTTGCTTGACATTTCATAACTATATTATTTAACTATATATAAATATATATATATATATATTTGTGGCGGTAGTAATGTAAATGTATATCTTCCAGGGAACCATAGTCTAAAGACTGAAAGCCACTGACTATGCAAATATCAAAGGAGACTGGGCAGCAAAACTGAACTGGTCCAGGTACATGGTTCCAGTCAACCACAAACCCGGTCAGTGTTTACTAATTTTACCCTTCAACTTGTACACACATTTATGAACAGTATTAACTACCACCACACTGACATGAGACTCTATCAGGACATGCTCAAAGGAGCACAGGAATCATTCATGAGGAGGCCACCCTCAGAGACTGATTGATAATATCATCGCTGTATTAGATCAACCTAATAACAAACACACACGGTGCTTATGTATGCCTTCCTGCTCTGATAATAGGCAATGACAGGCTCTGGATCACAATGGTTGAACCCAGCAGGGATAATTTTCCACTATATGTGGCATGACTGTGCCTAGGGACATATATCTTATTCAGCGTTTAACTTTGCCTTTATTCTGCACAAAATTGAGGCTGTCAATTTCTGGATCAATAAACTTTCTCTAGCTGTGACAGAGTCAAAGCAGATGCCACCAATTGGAAACATTACTGAATTATGTATCTTAGGTCCCTGATCACATTAATTTTACTTTTTTCTTTGTTTCATGTTTAAACAAAATGAGTTAGTCTAATCTATATATCCAGCAAATGGAACTAAAAGAGCAAGCTTTTATCATTATTTTGAGATAACTTGATATATACTATAGGAATATTGATTTAGTAATACTAAAAAGTAGTAACATTTAAAAGCATTGCATGAGCCAAGGAGTACTTTAAGTTCTTTAAAAATATACTAGCTCATTCATTCTTCACAGTAACTCTATAACATTTGTATTATTATTTATCACCATCGTACAGATGAAAAAACTGAGGCACACAGAAGTTAAGTAAATTGCCTGTGATTACAGAGCTATAAGTGGTGAAGCTGAAATTCAATTCCTGACTGCACAGCTCCAGAGCACATACCATTATCTGCCACGCTAGGTTTGCTTCATCAACTATTATCATACTTATTTACTTGGACTCTAAATTCAAATAGACTTCTTTTCTGGGTTTTAAGAAAATCATTTAACAAACCCAAATCACAATGCTTGAGATGGACGTTTGAACCCAAATCTGAGAACCCCAAACCATGTGACCACTATAAGTATTAAGTATCTATTTTGGGGCCTGTAATACTATAAGTTTGCTTTTTTTTTTTTTTTTTTTGCATTTAAAATAACAGGGCCTGTTATGAATAAGTGCAATATGGCAATCTAAGGAGGAATTCCATCCAACAAGGATTCATCATTTTTTTATGGCAAAGAAAAAATGAGAAAGGATGCCCAGAAATGCTATGAGTCAATTTGCTTTTTTTTTTTTTTACTGTATTTTGTACATTTAATAATTGAAAACATAAACAATTAGAAACTAAAAAGTAAACACAGATGAATAAATATATACATTTCTCAATTAAATGTGATGGATACATGTAAAATTTTTTTTTGAATCAAACAATATATTACACAATATATTTGGTTCATACTAATCAATTTGCTTTTGATGGGTGAACACTAAACTTTTTTCACCAAACTTACTCTGAAAGTACTTTGAAAATATGCTATCATTACTTTACTTAGTCTCTTTGTTATCGCCTTTAGCAAACAAGAATAGTGAGATACAGTCTCAGTTGGTATAGTATGAATAAATCATTTGCAGTTTTGTTTAAACCACACCTTAGTGATTGTCTTCAGTTTTGGGGAGCCACAGGTTCATAATTTCCCAAATTGGTGGATAGTACATAATCCAATTCCAGAAGGATAAAGCTATGGTTATGTAGATTCTGTCATAGAGTGATGCAGGTAGAAAGGCATACTTCAGTGCCTAAAATGACTAGTAAATTGAGGGCAGCCAGTAACCAGTGAATTATCCTAACATTAATTCATCTGAGATATCTTTGGTTTCAATGACTTTTGCTACCCTTCCCTTTTCCTTTCAGAATTAATAGCTATGTATCAAGGCTTATTCTGAGGTTCACTCTCTTAACTTTCCTGTCATTTACCTACCAGATGCCAAAAATCAAATCTGGGTACTTTGGTGCCATGACAGGTGTTTTTATGGAGATGAATTAAAAAATCATCAATCTTTGGATAAAATAAATGGGGAAATGAGTTACAGGAATGATTGTAATCAATGAAATATGTGAGGAGACAATAGCCTAGCTATGTGTATCTGAGTATATCTCTCAAAGAATTATGTCTCATTGAGAAAAAATAATGCTCTAATTGGCTCAAAATTTAATACAATTAATATCTCTGAATACATTCCAAGGCCACATGTGTATAAGTGTGTGTACATAATCTTAGCATTGCACATTATTTGTGCTATGGTCTTCCTTCTATTCATAGGAATATGCTGCCTTCAAGGCTTAAATTCTAATGTTGATTTTGTATATGGCTGATGTTTCACACAGGAAGATATAAAAACGTCCAAGGATTTCTTTCTCCATTACCTTCCATATGAGTTCCTATTATTTAATTTCTTTTTGGTGGATTTGCAGATGATAATCCAAGTCCTGTGCTAGTGGAAAGCACAGGACAACCAAATATGGGAACGATTCTGAAACTCTTACAGTGATTTCTCTTGGTCTGCATCAGAATTCTACGGAAGGTCTTCTGCTCAATTGGCAGTGAAATGAGAATGGAAAGTTAGAACACATTTGTTAGTTACTTACAGGTTGATATTTTCTTTCCTAATATGTATTTAAAAGTACAAAAATAATCAGGAGAAGAGAATAGGTTAATAAAAACATAACCTCAAACATTAAAGACATTCAGCACTTACTTATATTCATATACGCATGGAGTGTAAGACTTGGGTTGTGAGAACTCATCTTGTTCTAATTCCTTTGTTTTCTTGAAGAAAAACTTGGAGGCTCAAAGAAGGAAGTGGGTCTCCCAGGATCAACAATAAATCAGTGGTTCAAATAGAAGAACAGAAGAGCCATGTGTAGGGAAACCAAAACTGAGTCCAACTCTGTCACACTGGGGAACATAAATTCCAAGTTAGAGCCCACTGGCAAGGCACCAAACTCCTGAGCTTTCTGCTCTGACTATAGTGTATGGATGTCTCCATAGCCCCCAGGAGCCCCGCTATTTGGGATACTATCTACTTTGGCAGTCAATGAGATCCTGCTGAGACGTGCATAAGCATAACCTCTGGAATGACCTCCCAACTCACTTTGAAGTCTCTTCACCATATAAACTCATTTGTCTTTACCTTTGCCCCCCTTTGGTCAAGGTCTTTTTCCAGTTGCATTACTAGCTACTGCTTGATAGTAATCCCTCAGTGCCAGGGAGCCTCATCCCCAGGGGTCATGTCCCACACTGGGAGGAAGTATTTATGTAATGAGTTCAGCTTAGAGAGAAGCCACATTTGAGAAACAAGGAGATTCCCAGGAGGCAACTCTTAAGCACTCTAGGCTAAGTTTCCTTTTCAAGAGTAAAGGTTCATAAGCACAGCCATCAATATCAAGGGCCTGTCAATGAACCATCCTCCTTCACTAGTCATTGCCCCTGTACTGGGGATTCTTGGTGTACCATTAGAGAATGTGGCAGAGCTCCCCAGGATGAGAATTTGATATTCCTTTGGTTATTGTGTGAATCTCCACCTACTGTGACAATGCCCCATGAACATTTGAAAATATTTATATGCCTTATATGTATGTCCAGGTGAGGTTCCTCCCACGTATCCCCCATTACTGACACCCCACACCAATGATCCTCCTCTGCCCCAGTTGTAACCCTTCTGTGATCCAAAACTTCTTCAAAAATGAAACCAATAAAATAGCCAAATACAATTGATGAGAAAATGAAATAATAATGATAGTTTTAAAAATAAGAAATAAAATACAAAAAAAAATTAATTAAAAAAAATTTGGCATAATAGAAACTATCATTAGTACTAGAGTTGGTAGGTATATATGTTCAAGAGACTTAAATCTTTGGGCTATCCATGTGCCAGCTAGGCCTCAAATCTCAACACAGCTGCACACGTACTCTCCAGTTCATTGGTCTCTCCCAGAACAATGAACAAGGAGGTGACAATGGACAGCTACCATACCAAGGAACTGTGAGAGTCTACAACTGCAAGCAAGAGAGTCTCATCCATCAGTCCTAGTGGATTGCAGTCCTCTCTCAATTAGAGGTGGAGTAGAGATCACCATCCCAGAATCTTCAGGATTGGGGGATGAACTATGGACTAAAGTACACTTACTGGTATTCTACTATAGACTTATTGTGATTCTAGCAATGGAAGAAATTATATCATTGATGTGGAGGTAGTCGCCACTGGAGATTCTCAGGGCAGGGAGAGGGAAAAACAGGTGTAATGCGGGGGCATTTTCGGGACTTGGGAATTGTCCTGAATGACATTGCAACGACAGATACAGGCCATTATATATCTTGCCATAGCCTACAGAATTGTGTGGGAGAGAGAGTAAACTACAATGTAAACTTTAATCCATGCTTAGTGGCAATGCTCCAAAATATGTTAATCAATTGCAACAAATGTACCACACTAATGAAGGATGTTGTTAATGTGGGAAAGTTTGGGAGGGGTAGGGAGTGGGACATATGGGAATCCTCTACACTTTTTATGCAACATTTATGTAATCTAAGTATCTTCTAAAAAATAAAAAATAAAATAAAGAAATAAATTATTTTCAGGATTTAAGTTTATCTTTTACAGCTACATCTTTATTTTTCACTCTTTCATTTTAGCCTTTTATATATCTTATATTTATTATTAAATTCATGAAATATAGTATTCACTTCTTTTTTTCTATTTAATTATGAAAATTCTATATATTATTATATTTGTTTTTATTTTCTCTTACAATACTAACATTTCTTAGATTTGATTTTTTTTTTTATTTTACAGTTCTGTATTTAAATTTCTCTCTTTTTAGCCTTCTCTTTTGTTCTATTAAAGATTTTTTTCTGACTACAGTCAAGAAGCCAGGCTTAAAGCATCTTAGGATGGAAAGTCCATATTACAAATAGTCATTCATGTGTTGAACACATACGATGAGAAAATATTAGTAAACAGAAGAGAAAATATAATCCTCTTCTTGTTGGGAGAACCAATTATATATATATATATATATAACGATAAATAAATCAGTGGTTGTATTAGTCAGCCAAAGGGGTACTGATGCAAAAAAACAGAAATCGGTTGGTCTTTATAAAGTGTATTTATTTGTAAGCTTACAGTTACCAGGCCATAAAGTATAAGTTTTTTCCTTCACCAAAGTCTGTTGCTACATGTTGGAGCAAGGCAGCTGCCAAAGTTTGCCAGGGTTCAGGCTTCTTGAGTTTCTTTCTTCCCGGGGCTCCGTTTCTCTCCGGGATCAGCTCCTCTGGTTCCTCCACAAGGTCAGCTATAGACTATCAGGCGAACAGCTTGTCTCTTCCTGGGGCCTTTCTCCTTCCTCATGACCAAGCTCCTCTGTGTGCTTGCTTCCCAGGCTCCAGCATTAAAACTCAGCTTCCGAATTCCAACTCAAAAACTCCAACTCTGTCCTTTGCCATGTCTTTTATCTTTGAGACCTCACCCAACAAGGGGCAGGGCTCAACACCCTACTGACCTGGCCCAATCAAAGCCCTAATTATAATTTAATCATACCCAGATGAACAGACCAGTTTACAAACATAATCTAATATCTATTTTCGGAATTCATAACTATATCAAACTGCCAAACTGCTACAGTGGTTGAGAAGACATTTCTTGGCATCTATAGAGCAGTGCCTCTGTGGACAAGCATATTAATGTAGCATTAAATACCCCTTTACCTAAGAATGTCAATCTTAATCATAGGGTTTGGGATTCTTGTCTCTTTATTTATTTTGTTTGCTTTTTTTATATCTTCATGGTTCGTATTCTTTTAGTTGCTCTCTAGGATTGGATTTCCAAGAAATTTACTTTCTTTGACCTTTATTTTTTATCTCTAGGTTGACTTTTTAAGGCATTGGGGAAGACTATTAAACTGTTGAAAGATAACATGTTGTTGATAAAGAAAATAAAAATAGCTATAATGTCAATTTTCCTGGTTATTCCCTATAAAATTTGGCATAGGAAATAGTATTTGTAAAGTGATTACAAAATGTACAAAGATTACTTATAGCTTATAACCTATTGGTTGAGTACTGACAGAAATTAGATTGCCTCGATCTTTATCCCAGCTCCACCACTTGCTAGCTCTATGGTCTCAAGAATAATATTTAACCTCTTTGTGTCTCAATTCCTCATTTGTAAACTAAAGGTAATATCTGCACCCATCTTACAGAGTTGTGCTATGGAAATAATTTATATATATATAAAGTCCTTAGAACTATGTGCCATTGAAAGCCTTTATAATTGTTATTATTGTTATTATTATTTTTCTGTTAACTGTACTTGAAAAAGTTTCCCTGGCAGCAATGACTTGCCTTTCCTTGTGTTGTATATTATCTATATCTCCACTTAAAACTTCTACCAAATTCTATTAGTCTGTTTTCATATATTTTATACTTCTGTACCTGTTGTCAAAAAGTAGAGGGAGTTTGGGCTTACCTTAATCCTCAGACTAGGGTTTTGATTTTCTTCCATCCGTACTTATTGGTGAACACATGTGGGAAAATGACTCCATAGGATTTTCAGTAGGGCCCATACATCCATAACTCTAAACTGTCATGCACAGATGTTGGTCCTTTAGGACCTCACAGAATGTCAACTAAGCCATCATTATTTCAGGAGTATGAGATATGCTTTTTATTAACTACTTGAACATACAAAAAAAGGGAAAAGGAAGAAATGTTCTGTATCATAACTTTTTTAGAACTACTGTGAGCTCTCAGATATAGTCGATACTTTCGGATCAGGTAGAGCTTTCACAGTTACTATGCTTTTCACCATAAATACATTTTTTAGCAATGGCAACAATGCTCTAACTGTATTCTCTGTAACATCAGCTTAAATACATGAAAGAAGATAAGTTAAAATGTCTGCCTGGTTGCTTCTGACATAACCCCTAGACCTCTTTTGCTTTTATACTCACTCAAATATAATGTGGAACAATAAGACAAATCATTTCCAAATGCTAACAAGAAATGTGATGATAAGTAGCAGACAATCAAGGTGAATCTCGCTGTATCATTACTCTAAATTTGTTACAAGCAGGCACACAAACCTAAAGGGTACAATTTAGAGGAAGTCTCTATCCTGTCTGTTCTCCAGGAACTGGAACAAAGAACAAAAGGTGAGAGAAATAAGAGAAGATTTTGGGTAAACCAAAGGAAAGATTTTTGTCTTAAGCAGATTGGTACAATCAAGAACAAAAACCCATGGAAGGCTGTCATCTATTCAAGAACAGATAAGAGAGCACACCATGGTTAGGATCTTTCATGTAGAGTTATTCAAACACAGGCTAGTTAGTTGATCATCAGTCAGGGATGCTACAGAAGAGAAGAGCACTTCCAGGTCTGAAGCCTATGATATTAATCTAATCACTAACCCCTGCCATCATTACAAGTGACTTCAAATAATTTCAAATCTATTCATCTACTCATTCATTCATTCACACATTCAAACAGCAAGCCTTTATTGATGACTGTTGTATGTCAGACACTTTTCTAGGACTAGAGGGGAATTAGAATGATAACACAGTCTCTCAGATCATGGATCTTATATTCTTGGGGAAGGAGTCCCTCTAAATACAAATAAGCAATAAAAAATATTTTTATTGTTAACAATTCTTTAAAAGCTGGTAAATGTTCTACAGGAAATAAAATCAGGTAGTATGATAAAATTGTGACTAGGTTGGTCTACTAGGATCCTCAGGGGCAGAGATAGTTTTAAAAGGTAACATTTAAGTTGAGAGCCAAGGAATAAAAGGGCCATTTATGGAAAAAAAAAATGGGAACAAGTGCAAAATCCCTGAGGCGAGATCAAGTTTAACCACAGTCAAAGAATACAAAAAAAGCTAAAAGGTTAGGTTAGGAGATAACTGTACAAATTTACACCAGCTGGTCCCTAACGTCACATATACATGGATATTTTTTGTGGTTAGCTAGACATGTATAGCATCCAAAAGAAATATCTGGTTTGCCATTACTCTGGAAATTCTGACGGAGACTCATGACAAGGGCACAACCTTATTAAAGATCACAGCCATCATTTTCAAAAGCTTGACTCTGGCAATCACTTGTAGACATTTTACAGGGGTGTTTAATATCCTCCCTAAAATATCAGGCAGGGAAGAACAAACATTCTAGCATGTCTGCAATGTGAACTTAGTATCTCACCATTGAAAATTGGCTGGAAATTACCCACTGACTGCTTTGCTAGCAGTCCAGCATTTAAAGCCTTGAATTCCTGTCCGTTCATCTGTAGTTGTGTTTATGTCTCTCACTTAAGCAGTTTCAACACTTCTGTGGTTCTTTTGATATAGTGAGCATGCAGGTGTATGTGTGACTATGCCAAGGACTGTGTCCAGATCCGGTCTTTATTACTAAAACAGACATCTTTGAATATTTGAATCACTGCATATGCCATATTTACTCTTGTGTAGGTAGGCCAATTTTCCTCCAGCTAAAGATATTTTAAAATTACTTCTCCCTGCTTACTCCTCCACTTTCCCCCATTGCTTATACTAAATAATTCAGCTCGCTACAACAAAAGTGAACGAGTCACCCAACCCAACTATATTCTTTCAGGGTTAGAGAGAAGGTCAAAACATGCAGGAAAAGGAGTGTATACCCAAAAGACTTACAGAAAACCTCTGCTTATCTATCACAATAGATCAAAATAATTGCTTGAACTGGGCCAAGATTTTATTATTTTTGTCTCATTCCCCGAAAAGAGACACAATTTTGGAAGGCTAGTTAGGTATGGGAGTAAAAAATTCATTGTAGCTAGCCTATTTCTAAAGTCTGCTCTGAAGCTCAGGTTTTGAAACCTTTGCAATTATGAATTGGAAATCCATGTGTTACATAATGCAGTTTTGGAAAAATGCCCAAGACGAATGCACACTGTGAAGATCTAATACTAACGTTAATCTAATGAATGGCATATTAGAAAAATGTTTTGTGCACATTCTAATGGAAAGCATATTTTCTAAGGGAAACATTTGGATTGAAAATGCAAACAAAAAAAACAAAAAAAAAAACCCTCCATCCCCCAAACATAGCTTCCAGCCACCACATCAACCAATAAGATAAGTTAGTGCACCTTTGCAGAATGTTGAGTAATTGCTCTGCCTTTGTTTCCCGGGGGAAAGCATTTTCTAAATCTTGTGAATGTGTCTAAGAGACACTACCTGAAAGGGAAGAAACTGAATTCTCTTTTTTGAGCCCCTGGATATCTTTTCATATATAAGCTTTTTAAAAAAATACTAGTCCATTTTTCAAATGCAACAAAAACAAAGCCCCTATTTATCCCAGGGGGTTAATTTGGTTAGACTTGATACATCACATTGTGACTGGTGTTAATATTTTACTCCAAAAGCCATATCATCTTTTATCTTTTATTTATAGTGATCTTCATATTCATTTCTCAACTGAGGCAGGTACTTCAGGGAGAACTGGCATTGATCTCTAATCTTTTTTCTTTCCCTTTTTGTAATGCATACTTTTTGACCCTTAAGAAACAGCACTGACAGGAGATTTTTTTTTTAAAAGGAAAAGCAAGAGTTTGGGATCAGGGATACTTTTTAATCTGCTAAATCAGACTTTGTCACCTACTAGGTGGACCTGGCTTTAAATAAGAAAACCATCATCCTCATTTTGTTTTTAAAAAGTGTATTTGTCTTCAAGAGACAGAGCCTGAATTGAGTGTAACTGACTTCTGATTAACGAGTGAGAGGCTCTAAAGATAGGCTTAAATGACTTAGGAGATGAGAAATTAAATGCCCTTTGCCAAGTGTGAATGAATAATGGGTAGAACCTAGAGTCAAGGCCAATAGATTCATAATTGCATTTTAAGAAATCTGAATCCCATCTAGTTGTCCTGAGACACATCTAAAAGGAATGAATGAAGGTATACACAGAATTTGCTGTCTGGCATCCATACCTGGCGCTGTTTCTCCTATCAGAAGCTTCTAGTAGGGGCAGAGTGAAATCTGAGACTGGGAATCCCAGGATTTCAGATTGCTTTGGGATGGAGCCTTCCAGATTATGTTCATATCCAAGGTGCATCAAAGCCTGAAACAGAATTTAGACTTTTAGAGATTCGAATAAAATTAACCTATGACTGCTCAACTTCTGCTCCTCTTTAACCAGTTAGAGGCCAAATTGCTGTTCCTTAAGGCCTTATTTTCCCAGAGACTGATGCTCTCCTAATACAGTCAGCGTTTTCTCTTTTTCTTTTTTTTTTTTTTTAAAGATTTTATTTATTTATTCATTTATCCCCCCCTTGCTGCTTGTGCTCGCTGGGTCAGCCAACCACGCCGTGCGGGCGGGCCCGCCCTCACCAGGAGGCCCCGGGAACCGAACCCGGGGCCCCCCACATGGCAAACGGGAGCCCCACTGATTGAGCCACAGCCGCTTCCCCGTTTTCTCTTTTTCTTACCAAATTCCCTCTTGGGCGCCACATATCTTTTTGAGTTATCTCATCTGTTCCATTTCCTAATCCCCAGGTGCAATATGGACAATGTCCTCTGTGTTGCCACAGAGTCAAAGGTGCTCTGCAAATGATATCTATGGCACATTATTATAATGCAGCAAATAGATCTTTGGTCTTGACTGCATATTAAGAAATGCCATCATCTTTTACTGCTTCTGACATGATTATAAATTAGTGTTCTTCTAAGGAAAGTCCTAGAGAGTTCAAAAATGAGAGTTTTATTAAGAGCCTTTATGATAGGAGGTAGCTTGATAAAATAGGATTGAACATTGGAACTGGGGTCCATTGGCAGCTGTCACTAGCTAGCTGCAAAAACTTGAGTAAATCACTTAGCTTCCTTGTCCTCAGTTTTCTCATCTGTAAAATGAGGTCCCTGGAGTAAATGATCTTTGTGATCCCTTCTGATTCTAAAACTTATGGCATAGAAAAGACAGGGAATGCTATTTCATTAATATTAGTGGCAGTTTTTCTCTATTGGGTAATGTGAACGGACACTTATCACATTATAGTATGATCCCTCTTTCTCAAAACTGGATTTCCAGTAAGGTGATATGAGGCCCTTACAGGGTTAATTTGCTTAGCTTTTGGTTTAGATTCCTCCAGCATATTGTGTCCAGCCTCAATATTTTACACTGTAAGCCATATCATCTTTTATCTTTTATTTATAGTGATCCTCATATTAATTTCTCAATAGCAGCTGGTGTGGCAGGAGGGACAAGTCATTGATCTTCCAATTTATCCGCTACTCTTACATATCCTGAGGTCGAGGCAGCCTGGAGAGATTGATGGAACGCTGGCGCCCGCCCAGCAGCTGTGTGTTTCTCATGCATGAAAATCAACCACAGGAAACCAAAATTTGACAATTGGCAGCAATATCAGCCACCTCTGTAATAAATATAACAGGGTGTTCTTTAATAATTGAATGGGGTGTCTGGGATTCAGTAATGAGAAAGCTCCTGTATGAGAGTGCAGTGGAGCTTTGGGCTGGCTGAGAGGTGGTATATTTTGGGAATGGGGTGGAGGTGGGGCGAGGCTGTTTGAGATGTGAGTGAGCCTCTCATAAGGCAGACAGTCTTATTCCTTGATTGTCAAACAAGTCATAAGATAGAGTTAATGATACTTCCTTCACTTTCTGGAAAGCCAAATACATTTTATGAGATATATTTTTTAATTTTGCCAGGAAAATCTACAGATCCTCAGATTATATTATTGTCCAACAACAATAAAAGGAAATGGTCCTTTGAGCTACTGTCCTTAGTCACAATCACCAGGTGAAGAGTTGTGCCCAGAGCTTTGAATCATTACAGATTCTCATAGGAACAAACTACTAATTGACTTGTAAAGGAAGTTCTTTTTTTCCTTGACAGAAGTGAGCATTGGCCTCTAACAAGCCTAGCTGTGGTCTCAGGTGATTTGAGCCCACTATAGCAGTTTATCTGTGGCATAGTTACCTCTTCCCCCTGCCTTCTCCTCTGCTAACCTTTCCTACTTAAGCTCAGGCCTTGCAGATTTATTTGATCATCAGCCCTGGGTCTGTCTGGATAAAAACCCACCCGCTGAGACTTTGCTCTCTCTTTTATAGTGTGTAATTGGGAATACAAATGTTAAGTGCAGAAGCAGAGTTTCCGCTTTATACCACATATATGATGCTGTGGTGACAGATATCAGAAGAGCCCACAGGTGGGGCTGATATGGAACTACAAGGAAGCAAAGCTCCCCCTTACCAGCCTGTGAAAATATTCCATGCCCTTGATTATTACTCAGCATACCCAGCATGCCAACTATATAGACACATGCATTATCTCTGCTTCTTTTTATATAATAGAGTGACTAATAATGCCCTCCAGGGATAAACTGGAGTGTCAAGCTGCTCAGAAATTTCGGCAACAGATTTGCTAGGAAACTGTTTACTTCTAACAAAAAGTGTTACAGAGAATTTGAGCGTACATAGGGTTTGAGCTATGCTATGATTTCCACAGGTAGAGCCTCACAAAGGGTTCTACCCAATGTGTGGTTTATCTTCCTCTGATGAACAGAGGCTGATTCAGTCCCTTTAAGTGTAGAAATCACAATAAATATATCAAATGGCTTAAATAACATACAGAACCAGTGTCTGCTATAAATGGGCAGACAATAAAAATATAAAATTCCTCCAGCAGGAATGCACAGTTTATAAATTTTGGGTTCTCTTTCTCTTTGTCCCTTCAACTTAAATCCTAGTTTTCCTTTCTGTTCTCTAATTGGGTTTTTATTCTGTAATTATAGATATTAAGAAATAAAAATTCAAGTGGAATATTTTCCCTGGCAGAAAATAAGATGAGTAAAATGTAATATGATCTAGTGCAAAGTGAGCCAGACTCTGAACAATGATGAGCATATTTTCTGGTCAGCACCTCGCCCAGTGTTGTAGTTAGCAGTGTGGGAGAGCTGAGAGTGACAACACTGGTGATAAAGTAATAGTAGTAGTGTCGATACTCTGTATCCCTACAGTGCATAACCTTCTTTAAAAAAAATTTGTTAGTGCGTTCTTTCATTTGCTCTTCAAAACAATCGTATGTGGTAGGCAGGCCTGGCAATCTTATGCCCATCTCACAGCTAAACAGCAGAAGAATCAGGCTGTCTAATTGATAGTCTGGTCTCATCCAGAGACTGTTGAAACGTAAAGTGAGAACACTCATATTAAGAAGGAAACCAAGAACTGCATAGCCTCAGAGCTCTCTTGATGAGAGGAGTTTGGAGGCAAGCTATTGTTGCATATAGTTGTAAGCAACCAAACAAGAATTTTCAGGCCAGGTAAAATGCTTCAACTTAGGGCATGGGGAATTTTGAGGGAAATATAAATAATTTCAAAAATTCAATCCTTAAGATTTCATACAATTTGACAATTGCCTGAAAATAACCAAATATGGGGAACTAAAGGGCTGATAGATCTTGAAACAGTTTAAAAGCTGTAGCAGTTTGATACTGTTTATGAATTCCAAAAATAGATATTAGATTATGTTTGTAAACTGGTCCGTCTTTCCGAGCATATTAGATTATATCAGATCCAGAGGTTTCACTTTTACTTGACTAAATAATGATTAAGGCTTTGCTTGGGCCACATCAGTAAGACGTTGCATCCCTGCCCCCTTGCTGGGTGGGGACACACAGAGGAACCACACTTCAGCGAAAGGAGTTTGGAATTCTGGATGCTAGAGCCCATGAAGTAAGGACACAGAGGAATAGAAAGAAGCCTTGATTAGACAGGACAGAGGCCCCAAGAAGAGAGATGAGCCGTTCACCTGATTGTTTACAGCTGGCCTTGTGGAGAGAACAGAGTGGAGAGAAATGAGCCCTGGGAATAGAGGCACCCAGGAAGCCGAACCCTTACAGAGATTGGCAGCCATCGTGCTCCAACACATGGCAACAGACTTTGGTGAGGGAAGTAACTTATGCTTTATGGCCTGGTAACTGAACGCTTCTATCCCAAATAAATACCCTTTATAAAAACCAATAGATTTCTGGTATTTTGCATCAGCAACCCTTTGGCTGACTAATACAAAAGCATATATTCCTAAAGAAGTATCCTACAATTTTGTAAGCTGTGTTTTACAGCCTTAGCTGCAAAGTTTATGTGAATCATTTCTTTGTCTGTTTCCACCTAAAATATTATTTTCTATGAGACTGGAATGCTGAAATATATAACTATTTTGTGGAAGCAGAGTTCTGGAAGATTGGGGGCCGATCCACAGGCAAATCATTTAACAGTAAGCATGGGAATGAGGGATAATGTAATGTGAAGGGTCAGGATAATTGATGTCTGTCTGGTCGCTGAATGTTAAGGCATGCTTCAGCTAGGAGTGCAGTACCTTCCAAACTCAATTCTCCTTGCCACCCAGATCATTCTCTGGGGATGTATGTGACTCAAACTCCAGGAATCCGCCCCAACACTGGCTCCATGCAGTGCTGCCCCAAGACCCTCAGAGGCAGGTGGGTTCAGCCTGGTCCTGCACCTGTAAGTACACTCTCTTTACCTGTGAGAATCAAGATCATCAGGTGAATGAATTAGGTAGCCAGAGCATCATCATACTCAAAGTTAACCATATTAGCAAATAGTTGTCACCTATAAAAATGTCTAAACCAGTTCGTTGTAAGAGTCTAATCAGCCTATGCTTATTGCACACCCAATTTTCTTTTAGTTTAATTACATACATTTCCTTAAAACATAATCTGATATTACCCTATAAAAAACCTTAAATGTACCAAAGTGAATCAAGGGTGAAAGTAGAAGGTGATAATCCAAATTCTAATGACAAAACCAAACTTGGCTTGTTTTAAAAATGCCCAGGTATTCCCTTTAGTAGAAAAAAAATTGAAATAAAGAATACTAAGGCAAAATAGCAAGAAAAAGTATTTTTTACCACTAAGAATATTAATAAAACATGCATCACTGGTTATTTAGGAATTCAGTAAATTTTCTTTGCTCTATCTGCACTAAAAGCTACCTAACATAAATTCCAGAGCTGCTGAGAAACATGCTTGTCAAATCTTCGCAGCAGCTTGAGATTCTGTCATATAAACTTTGGGAGACTATTAAACTTGAAGTTGAAAGCCCTTGAAAATAGATGTTCTTATCTGTTTTGGCATATTCATACCCTGTGGGAGAGTTGTGATTCAAAAAGTATTAAATAATAATAATTTTAGATAAACAAGCAGTTGAGAAAACATAGCACTTCAAATGGCTTAAATCTGGAAGCATTTCAAATAAGGGGTTTAGGATTACCAGTATAGTTTCTTAATCTCCTAATTATTTGAGAATGAAGGCATTTTTACATTTCTCTCCTTTAGGAGTCACTGGAAATATCAATTAAGCATAGCAAATTAAGGGAATCTCCCTTGAGAAAAAAATGAGAGAGCACATAATACCTGATGGCCTTCTCCTAGTGGTTAATAATTCTTCAAGTATTCAATCCAGGAAGTTTCATATGCCCAAGAAACTTAGTTTAAGGCTCATTTAAGCACTTATATCCTACCATCATTATAACTGCATTTATCTTTGAAAAATGATGATTTATGTGTGTAAGTCATATTTACTGACATTACACCAACAAAATTCTCTCAACTACCATAGAGAACTTCCCAATTTTCTTCCTCTCCTGCTCCAGATATGGTTATACAGTCTACGTGTGTATGAAGCTATGAGAAGCCATCTCAGTAACCTCAGGCAGACAATTTTCACCATGTGCTACCATTGCCATTGGGTAACAGCTCCCAGACATGTATCAGAGCCTTTGCCTTTTTTGATGAGCTTCAATGGGGCCATGATCCTCATGCGCTGAATGCAATGAACCTATATAATGTTCTCGGTAGATATGGAGTAAAATTTTCCCTTTTCTGTTATGCTTTTTAGAGAGATAACAAAAACTACTGCTGAGATATCAATGAACAGAGCTTTATTACCCTTTATTAAGAACACCCTCTCTCACAAGACCCCAGACATATATTTTGAGAGAAATAAACTATAGGAAAAATTCAACTGAAAGGCACAATACTGGACTTGGCTTTTCTGTTCTTTGACTGGAATTTTTTTGTCGGGACAAACTTCTATGCCTGACATTGTTTTAGTGGCTTTACTAAAATATAACTGATGTATAATAAGCCACACATACTTAAACTATGCAATCTGCTAAGTTTTGACATATGAATATACCCATGAAGCCATCCACATGATCAAGGAAATAAACATATCCATCAACCACAAAAGTTCCTCATGCCCCTTCACTATCTTTCCCTTCTGCTTTTGCCCACCCTGCACTCTGCTCCTCCACATCCCCAAGTAACCTCTGATCTGCTGTCACTATAAATGTGTTTGCATGTTCTAGAAATTTCTATAAATGGAATCATACAGTGTGGACACTTTCTGTCTGGTTTTTGTTTTTTGTTTTAACTCAGCATAATTATTTTGAGACTAATTCACATTGTTGTGTGTATGGATAGTCTATGCCTTTGTTTTCTGAGTAGTATTCCATTGTATGGATATACCAATGTTTACTTATTCACCTATTGATGAACATTTGGTTTTTAAAGTTTTAGCTATTATCAATGAAGCTGCTATGAACATTTGTGTATGAGTCTTTATATGAAGATATGCTTTTATTTTTCTTGGGTAAATATTAGGAGTGGAAGGGCTGGGTTATATAATGGGAATATGTTTAACTTTTAAATTATTGCTAAACTATTTTCTGAAGTGACCATACCATTTTATATCCCCACTAACAGTGTATAAGAGTCCCAGTTCCTACATTTTCCTACCAACACTTGGTGTGATTATATTTTTAAGTTTCAGTCATTCAGTTGGAGTATAGTAGTATGTTCCTGTGGCTTAATTTTCATTTCTCTAATAATTTATATTGAGCAACTTTTTGTGAGCTTATTTGCTATCCATATTTTGTCCTTTGTGAAACCTATTTTCAAATATTTTGCCAATTTTTAAGTTATGTTTTGTTTCTTTTCTTATTATGGAGGTTTGAGTTATTTATATGTTATACATACAAATCTTATTGGATATATGATTTGCAAATATTTTCTCCTAGTTTACAGCTTGTGTTTTCATTCTCTTAATCATATCTTTCAAAGAACTCAAGTTTTTTATTTTAATGAAGTCTAATTTATCAATTTTTTTCCTTTATGGATCTTGATTTTGGTGTTGTCTCTAGGAAATATTTGCCTAACCATGGTCACAAAGGTTTTCATCCACGTTTTCATCTAGAAGTTTTATAGATTTAGGTTTTACATTTTGGTCTATGATTCATTTTGAGTTAATTCTATATATGATGTGAGGTAGGAATCAAAGTGTCTTTGCACCTTTATTGAAATCAGATACTCCTATGCATGTGGGTCTATTTCCAGGCTCTCTATTCTGTTCCATTGAACTATTGTGTTGACTCTTAATTATGATAAATTCTTTACCTGAATGCTTTTATGTTGCTTATATAAATACACTCTCAGTTTCCCAGTAACAGGGCTTCACATTTTAACAGACACACCTAGGCATATCTGAAATGTATTTTATGACTCAACAGAGATTGGGCTTAGACTAAATTACTTCCAAAAAACACTTTTAAAATGTTGCAGGGACTGGGTGTAGTTCAGTAGTTGAGAACCTGCTTCTCATAAACAAGGTCCCAGGTTCAATCCCTGGTACCTCCTTAAAAAAAAAAATTGAAATTTGAAAACTGTATAATCTATACCCCTCCCAGCTCAACCAAACTCATATCTGTCTTCAAACTTGAGTGGCATCTGTGTGGGGGGGTGTAGGGTGTGGAGAATATGTAGAGTGTATGTAGAGCTATCTTAAAAGATCATTATAGGAGGTAGTGGGAAAATATGAGAAAATAGATAGGGATATTCAAATACCAAAGGTTAAAATAAAATTATATACCTCTACATGTGTTTTTAATTACTTTATATTGAGATGATAACACAAATCCTTAAAAAATAAAATACAAAAAATTAGAGAATATTTGGAAATGCTTTTATTTGCCAAATTCACTGAGATACTAGGAATAATATACAAGAGTTTTCTTGAACCAAACTTCTCTTTTCATTTTTATCCCCACAGGGTGATTGGTTATATTTTATTCAGTGTCTTGTACATGTGGGTGTGAATAAGATGAATCTTCTTTCAAAAAGAGAAATGAACAAAGAATATATGTTGTCAACTTGTCTAAAACATTTTTCATGTTCTGACTCATTTTTCTTTGTATTGGCATTTCAAGGGATTTGTGAGTTTTTTTTTTTTTTTCAATTTGACTATTACAAAAAAAAAAAATATATATAAACAACTGTAATGGAAAGTGAAAAGATGATAATAGCAATCAGCACTGTGATATTTCTTGTCAATGTTCCTTATCATTTATAATAGTTATAAATTCCAAACTAATTTGACTTTTTGACCTTTTTGCTTTACTTTTGTGAAAGAAGTTCTTTTGAGAATCAAGTTCTTTCTCTTTGCTCATCCTTCTAATCCTATTTCTTTTCTATTAAAAGCAATAACTAATCTCTGGAAGGACCATTTGAGAGAGTGGTGGAATAGGAGGAAGGGGTATGGCAACAATTTATAGATCTCTGCGCTCAAGGAAATTTAAGGGCTTGATGTTTTAATATTGTGGAATTTGGGTAAATTTCTCATTTCTCAGAGAGAAATAAGAACATGCATGTACTTACGTTGTCTAAAACAAATCAACACATAGTCATACAGGACATGATTTATTCTAGGCATGGTTAGGAATTGGGGACAAAAAACAAGAGCTATAAAACATAATCCCTTTTCTATAAGATGCTTGTAATTGAGTTAGTGGGGCAGGGGGAGGGCTGTCAGTGTCTCAGTGGGGAGACTAGATTCTGGACACAGAAGAAAATAATCAGCAGAAAGTCTTTCTTATTTCCTTTAGCCATAACAGCCAGAGAAAAATCAAGGATTAGGGTATAATTCTGTTGTGACTCCACCTCCAGGAGCTAGTTTTGCCTCTTCCCTTTTGGGGCTATCTGTGAACCAGTTGCTAACTCTGAATGCTCCACCCATTCCAGCCCCAAAACTTCCACTTCTGAGTTTGTTCACAGGCCCTGATCCATGACAACCCGTCCCATTCCTGCTCTGATGAAGACGCAGCTCAAAATGCTCTGATTGGAGCCAAAGCACTTCCCATGCCAAAAAAGGGGGCTGGGATTGGAGAGTCACACACACACACACCAGGATAACAGCTATTTCAGTAAAATTTAGTTAAATTGATTCTAAAACATTATACATTTCCAGCCCTAAAGAGAAAACACCTTGTTCTTTCAGGTGGGTAAATTCCTCTGGAAAGTAACTTCTATCATTCTGGACAAAAATCTATATGATACCCTCTACTGTCTTTGACATTGTGCCATTATTGACCATCTTCTTCCACCTACCTGAGAAATGTTCATGACATTATGTTTGCACTTTTTATCAATATCCATCCCTTAGTGAATTTCAAACTTAAGTGTACATAAGAATTCCCTGGGGTGTTTTTGAATTACAGATTCCAAAGCCCTAGCTGAAAAAAATCCTGACTCTGCAGTTTTGGTGGAGCTCAGAAATCTTCAATTTAACAAGCATTCTAGGTGAGCTTGCCGCCAGTGGTCCAAAGGTCACATTTTGATGAAATTTGGTTAGGACAGACCAGTCTTCTCTTCTTCTATTAAAAACCTTAACTCCCTTGTGGACTGAGCCTGAATATTAGGCTCAAAGTCCACTTTAGGATTTTGCCAGGGGTCCCAATGACCAATAAGCTACTATGACCTCTGAAGACCTAACATGACATTCTAGAGTTCTTGAGTTTGACAAGAATTTTACAAAGTCAGTCACAGCTTCAGTTGATCATTTTGTTAACGTCTCCAAACTGGTGAACAATAAAGAGAATATGCCCTCACTAAAGATTCTGGATAAAATGATAAATAAGATGAAAGCCTAAAGATGGAGATCAAAATAGTAACCCAGGGCTGGCTTCATGGGCATATAACGTGAGCAGTTGCCCTAGTCCTGGGCTCAGAAGGGGTCCGTGCTTGGGTTAACAATCTACTCTTTTTTTTTTTTTTTTTTTTAAACAATCTACTCTTGACATCTCAAAATTCTTAATAATTTTGTCTTTGAACATGTATATTGTAAGTGAAGTCCGATGGGACAAGGTAACATACAAGAGAGCAGAGACAATAGGGGCAATAAGTATGTCTGCCACTATTCCTGGCTGTCACATTTGCATGTAATGTTCACAGTGCTTGCTATATGGCTTCCATAATATTTCTACTTTGTACTCACTTGAAGAATTCCCATGCACTGTGGGTCCACCAGAATTCTGTGCTAATGTTCAAATCAACACTTCTAAGACTAAGTGAGCAGGAATGCTGGCAGCCCCACAAAGCCATGCTTTCCATTCGAAACAGAATTTGCTTCTAAAACATGAAGAAGGCAATAGTGTTGTGAGAAACAAGAATGACCTCTGAACCCTACCATATCCTTATTTATTCATTTTATTTCCCTGTATTAACCAACCACTTAGGCTGAATATAATGAATTAGAAGGAAAAGGAAAGATAGGGCAACTCATAGTCATTTTCTCATTCCTTTGAGTCCTTCCTTACTTAATAGTAAGTTGAAGGCTTGACAGTTTTGGTAGAGTGTGTGCATATCAAGAAGTGAAATAAAAGCAGTGAAGTTAGTTTGTACAGTGTTTCTACTCTTCTGGTAAAAATGAAATGCATGTGCATGTACAAGCTACAAAATAGGAATTGTGTAATTTTGTTGATTCCATATGAGTTAGGTGTTCTTATATTTACTTCTAGAACTGGCATTGCACAGTCTAAAGATGAATGGTAAAATTCATACTAATAACTTAAAATTTCAAATTTTATAACCTTAGAAAACCCTTAAATAACAAATAGAAAATACCATGACAATTTAAGAGAGAGATCATGAAAGAAAGAAAACGGCTTTATATTTAGTACCTTTAACATCACATTTTCCCTGCATTTTCATTTTGCACTACACCACACAAATCATGTAGCCAGCCCTGATGCCACTATTTTACAGATAAAGTCTATGATGGAAGACTTGGCTTAACGAAAGAGCAAAGTGAGTCTGCTAACTGAACTCCAGAATCATGCAGATGTACCTACTCAGCAGCAGGCAGCTTGGATCTAGACAACTCCATGTGAGAGAGGTATGCCCATGTTAGACCCATACCCATGTAGCATGGAGGAGCAGAGAAGCTTTCTCTCTATAAGTAAGCTAATTCCAAGATGAGGAAGAGCTGAGCAAAGCATAATCAGCTATTCTTTCCAAATTTACCAAAAATAGGCCACTTTGTTTACCCAGTGGCACTGAGTAAAGAACTGGGAGGTTAAAACTTACACTTATCAAATTTCCTTCACATCAAGGTAGCATTAGGAAGGAAAAGAAAAATTGTCACTAATAATCTTCTGCTTTTAAATCTCTTAATCCATTTAACTGGGCTTTTAAATCCATAGTCAATATATTATGGCTATCTTCCTCAGGAAAAAGACCAGAAGTTTACCAGGATAATCCTCCTCTCATTTTCATGGGGATGCTCTTTTGTCCAAGGACAAAAGGTGGGCAAGTTAAACTTTCCTCCCAGATGTCTCTGGAATGGATGAGAAGACATATTAATTAAATCATATCCAAAGTTCTTCATATACAATGATGAAAACCTCAATTCTGCTAGAAAGCAAACCCATTCCCAGCCCGTAAAGCAGTTAAATTAGGCCAAAAAAAAAAAAAAAATGCTTTCAGAATCCAGTACAGAGTATGGCCAAAAAACATAGCAGAAGTTCAATGGCATTTGGGGAAAAAAAGGTAAAATCTCTTTGGTTTTAGCCTCACTAGAAGGTCCACTAGTCTTTGCCACTTATTTGAAATTTTTGACGTGTGAACTTAGACAGAACCAGGAGATTCTGTGCAACTCTCATGCATGGGTTGTGAATTTACACTTCTTTGATCACCCTGCTTCTTACACCACAGTTCTGAATTGACTGTGGATTCTATCTCGTGACTTTGCCTTACTAGTCTCTCAGGTGTAGATTTTACGGCCCTGTTCTACATTGCCCATTTTTACTGCCTCCTACTGTGGAACTGAATAGGCTTGAGAAAGATGCCTTCTACAGAACATTTCTCTCTCATATGTGAATAGCCAATCCATGTGGTAAAAGGAATCACTTAAGCCTGTAGGCACACCACCTGTGTCAGTGCTGACAAGTCCTGTAGAGTTTATTTTTTCTACAATCGAATCTTTGTCTCAAGCAAACCTTCTTAGGAAAAGCTGTGCCTGAAAAAAAAAGTAAACTAAGGTAGGAAGCTTCCTGAGACTGTCCTGCCCAGCAAACTCTTGAGCATCCTGAAGTGTCAGATAAAGGTCTCTGTATACTAAGGATCTTCTTGGTCCTTTCTTCATTCTGCTCCAGTCATTCTCTCAGCCACCTGCAACTCTCTGAGACCACTTCTTTAAGCCTTCATTTATGTTCCTCCCTCTACAGAAACAGCCGCTCCCCTATGTCATAAGTTGCAGTCATCAGCCAAAATAAACCCACTATTTGTGTAGTGGATTGAATGGTGCCCCCCCTCCCCCAGACATGTCCACATTCTAACCTCTGGACCTGTAAATGTTACCTTATTTGGATAAAGAGTATTAGCAGATGTGATTATGTTAAGGATCTTGAGATGAGGAGATCATGCTAGATAATCCAGCTGGTCCCTAAATCCTATAACAAGTATCCTTATTAGAAGAGGATAAAGGGAGATTTGTTACAGACAGAAGAGAAAGCATGGATACAAGGATGAGAAGGTGAAGTAAAGACAGAAGCAGATACTGGAATGATGTGGCCACAAGCCAGGGAAGCTGGCAACCACCAGAAGCTAGAAGAGGCAAGGAACACATTCTGTCCTAGAACCTCTGGAGGGAGCACAGCCCTGCCAACACCTTGATTTCAGACTTTTGGTCTCCAGAACTATGAGAGAATGAATTTCTATTGTTTTAAGCCATCAAGTTCATGGTAATTTGTTACAGCAGCTCTAGTAAACTAATACAGTTGGCAAAAAAACCTTTCCCCAGGACTCGGAACTTTACTGCACAAACCTGCCTGACTTAATCAAATATCTTCAAACTGTCAAGGTCAATACATCCTGCCACACATTAAAGACTAAGGTACAAATCCACCTTTCCTGGCAATAGCAAATCCCTTTTCACACAGATATTTTACTCTCTCAAATTCTACTCCTTTCTTTTTATTACTTGATGCTCCCAAATAATATACCAAATATTGGGGTTTTCAAAGGCCTTTTAATATGTAAAACACCTTTGTTCCGTTCAGGTTTGGAAGAAGTTAGCAAGTAAAATAATAGAGTACAGTTGGACGCCAAATTACCCATTTTACTTTTGACAACACTGATTCAAGAACTAAGGTTTGAATTAGAACAAAATGGTCTGATAACTGAACTCCAGAAATGGGCAGACTTATCAAGTAGTAATTCATGGGTTGGAGATAGAGAAGAAACCCATTCACATTCTCAAGGGAGAGAAGAGAATTAGTCAAGTTAAGCATGCCCAGTAAATTCTTCCCAAATTTTCCAGATAATTTTCTTGTCCATTCCAGAGGCAGAGTGAGAAAAGGAACAGAACTTGGAATTACCCTAAAGAGCTCTCTTGGCAGAACTGAAACATCAGGAACAGGGAAGGCACATTTCTGCACTCTCTTCTTCCCCCCAAACAAAGCACATTTAAAATGTAAAACAAATCAGAAGCTACTTTAACCCTGATTTACTCTTAGTACACTAATGACTAATCAGGAGACCTAAGCAAAAACATCTTGATTAGCTGCTAATAAAACTCTTTGAAAGCAGATCCTGCTACATGCCTCAAAGAGAGGATGTGGGCCTGTATTATTCAGGATTTTCTCATCAAAGGTACACCTAATTTTTTTACTATGTCAGCCATTTATGAACTCTGGCTCAGTCCTGCCTTCGTACCTGATTTCTGAGATTAGTCTTAAATACATAGATGGAAATAAGGGAAAACATAAGAAGTAATGTATAAAACAGTGGGAAGATATTCTAACTGGAGTCAAGCACTGCTACCACTTATTAGAGGTGAACTTCAGTCAACAACACCAATGTTCTTTCTTCTTTATATCTATAAGGTGATAATAAGTATTATATTAACCACTGTTTTTTTACTTATTCAAATTTCATGTTGATAGCTAACCACCATTCTCCAAGCACCATCCTAAGGGAATTCCAATCAACAACAAAAATGGTGGTCCCTAGCCTCCAGGAACTCTCTATGGAGGAGAAGAGAGACATATGTAAAAAACACAATTACAATTCTGTGTAGCAAGGGCAGCAATCGTCTATGCAAAAGTGCACTGGTGGCAAAAAGGAGAGTGTGACCAAAAGGCTAAAGAGAAGACTTCACAAAAGAGATAATATGTAAATTGAGTTTCCAAGAGTGAATTGGGAGACAACCAGCAAGATGGCGGCAGAGTAAAGAGCTCTGAGAATCAGCTCCTGCTACGGGGCAGTTGGTTATCACCCACAACTAACTAGAGCACTTATTTGGGGGCTGCAGGAGACCACAAGTGCATCCTGCAACATCCTTGAAAGAATGGAAGGAGGAGACTGCCCATCTTCAGAGAAGATTTGTAACTAGAGTACTCCATGCCACAGAGGCCAGTGCCCATTCTCCACTAGAGGCACAAGCTGCCTCGGGAGCTGTTCCGTGGCTGGAATTGGAAGCTCCACTTCCCAAAATGGGGGAGGAAGAGACGGTTGGGCACCAACTTCAGCTACTGATTAGTAAAATCAGCGGGCTAAAGTATAATCCTAAGAACAGCTAAAGTTTTGAACCTGTCCAAGTAAAAAAGAGGTAGGTGGCCACCATCTTAACTCCTCACCTGACATGAGGGGAAGTGAGGCTAACTGAAAATCACAGTGCTGATAGGGACTGGCTTTTTCCATCTCTATCAGATTGTGGCTCTAGCATAAGCCCCAGGCCCACCTCAGGCAGGGAGGAAGCTAGGGGGAGCTGTGCCAGCCTCTACGGGAAATCACAGGCCACAGCCGCGGAGGCTGGTGATCATCCTACTTTGGCAGCACAAGCCGCCCCAGGAGCTATTCTGTGGCAGGAATTGGAAGCTCCATTTCCCAAAAACAGGGGAGGAAGAGACGGTTGGCCACCGATATCAGCTACTGATTAGTCAATTCAGCTGGCTAAAGTATAACCCTAAGAACAGCTAAAGTTTGAGCCTTTCCAAATCAGAAGGAGGCCAGTAGCTGCCATTTTGACACCACCCCCAGCATGAGGGGAAGCCAGGCTGACTGAAAATCACAGTGACAGTAGAGACCAGTTTATTTCACCCATATTGGCCTGCAGCCCTAGCCTAGGCTTCAGCCCCACCTCTAGCAGAGAAGAAGCTGACAGGCCCTGCACAATCTATCCAGGTAACTGCAGGTACATTTAGCTGGCACAGACTGAATAATAGGAAATCTACTGGGGCAACTGTGGTCATCTTGGATCAGTACTGCATAGATTTCTGCCCACACCTGGAGCTCCATGCCTGCCCCAGGCAGGGGTTAAAGGGACGTGAAGCTTCATCAATCTCTCTGGTCAACTACAGTCTAGGCCTGCATGACTTGGATTATTCCACACAGCTGTGGCTCTGTCCCTACCCCTGGCAAAAGAGAAAGTGGGGAGAAGCTTCATTGGTCCTTGGGGCAATGAGGGTAGCTTGAGCCTCCACAGCTTATGGCACCAACTACATCCTTGGCTCCTACTACACAACCATCAAGGGAGAAAGGGCAGGAAGCCCTAAAATAAAGAGAAAAACTGCACCCAGAATAAATACTCTGGTAAGCCAGACGCCAAGACACCAACAAAAAAATTCACACCAAGAAACAGAAAGATATGGCCCAGTTAAAGGAACAAGATAAGCCTCCACATGACATAAAGGAGTTGAGACAACTAATCATAGATGTTCAAACAAATCTTAGTAAATTCAATGAGATGGCTAAAGAAATTAAGGATATTAAGAAGACATTCAATGAGCACAAAGAAGAATTTGAAAGCATACATAGAAAAATAGCAGATCTTATGAGAATGAAAGGTACAATAAATGAAATTAAAAATATACTGGAATCATATAATAGCAGATTTGAGAAGGCAGAAGAAAGGATTGGTGATCTTGAAGAAATGGCCTCTGAAAGTGAACATACAAAAGAACTGATGAAGAAAAGATTGGAAAAAGTTGTACAAAGTCTCAGGGAACTAAAGGATAGCAAGAGACATGCAAACATACATGTCATGGATGTCCCAGAAGGAGAAGAGAAAGGAAAAGGGGCAGAAGGAATATTTGAAGAAATAATGGTAGAAAACTTCCCAACCCTATTGAAGGACATAGATATCCATATCCAAGAAGCATGACATACTCCCATCTGAAAAAATCTGAATAGACCAACTCTGAGATACATATTAATCAGAATGTCAAATGCCAAAGAAAAAGAGAATTCTGAGAGCAGCAAGAGAAAAGTGATGCGTAACATATAAGGGATACCCAATAAGATTAAGTGCCGATCACTTATCAGAAACCATGGAGATAAGAAGACAGTGGTATGATATATTTAAGATACTGCAAGAGAGAAATTTCCAGCCAAGAATCTTATATCCGGCAAGATTGTCTTTCAAAAATGAAGGTGAGTTTAGAATATTCACAGATAAACGGAAACTGAGTTTGTAACCAAGAGACCTGCTTTGCAGTAAATACTAAAGGGTGTGCTACAGCCTGAAAAGAAAAGACAGGAGAGCGAGGTCTGGAAGAGAGTCTAGAAATGAAGACTATATCAATAAAAGTAACTAAAAGTGTCAAAAGAGTGGTGAAAATAAAATATGACAGATAAAACCCAAATATTCAAGAATAAACTTAACCAATGATGTAAAGCACTGGTACTCAGAAAACTACAACTCATTGTTAAAAGAAATCAAAAAAGACCTAAATAATTGGAAGAACATTCCATGCTCATGGATTGAAAGACCAAATATCATTAAGATGTCAATTCTACTCAAATTGATATACAGATTCAATGCAATCCTGATAAAAATCCCTATTTTCCCTTGGCTTGGCTTCTATTTAAGAATGTGTTCATCTGGAAGAGAAGTCATGTCTCCATTTGTAAATTCATCTATTGCATATTTATTGATAACCTGCTCTGTCTTAGGCACTGTATTAGATGCTGGTTCTTGAAGTTAATGAAACATAGGTCTTGCTTAGGAGATCACAGACATGTGGGAAAACAGAGAAAAAAAAAAAAGCTTTGCATTTCCCAAAGATAATTCACTTAGTAGATACAATATATGCATGGTAAATAAATGTATAAATGCTTATTTAATATTCAAAACCTGATTTTACCATTTTTCTATTTTGAGGAAATATGTTCCATAATGATTATATTTCACCAGGGAGCTTATTACCACTCTGAAGATGAGGTCATAAACCCCATCCCAGCTCACAGAGTTTATTCCTTGCACATGAATATAAAAGTTTGAATGTACTGTCTAGAAAATGCCTTATCTGGTATAAATTTCAGATAGCATAACATGAACCTCAAGAGTTTCGGAATCTTAGTTCAGAGAAGCATCCAGAAGTTCTGCTGGTTACCTGGCACTTATACAACTTGCTTGACATGAAAATAGGGCTGCAAATATCATGAGACTAGTTGATCTTCTGAGAATTGCAATGCTCCCTGCTATCAGTTGGAAATCCTATAAAAATAGCCTCTATTAAAACACCCTTCTAATATGCTTCACAGCTTAATACTCAGTAGTTTATATGTCAGCTAGTTGAGCTGAAGAAGAGAAGGAAACTTATGTTTTAGTTCCATCTTCTTTGGAGCCTTTAGGAAAACCATCAGTTTACCCTGTGCCTCTGTCATCTTATCTGTAAAATGGAAGCAACTCTAAAGTTACAGTCTAAAGTCATAGTTAAAGAGATATGGAGCAGCTTGATAGTGTCATTGTCTTTCACTTTTTTTATACTCCCAAGAACTTTTAAACTATCACTAAAAAGAGTCTAGATGTTATATTTGGTTATCTAGTCAACTCTGCAAATTAAAGAATGGGAAAAGGACCCTAAACAAACCATGATTTTGCCAAGCAGTCACAATTATTTTGTGGTAGGGTTTTAGTTTGCCAGGGTGCTATGACAAATATCACACAATGAGTTGGCTTGAACAACATCAATTTATTGTCTCACAGGTTCAGTGACTAAAAGACTTGCTTCCTCCCACCTCCATTATGTTCCAGTGCTGGCTTGCCACAATCCTCTGTGTTCCTTGGCTTGAATCTCTGCCTCACATTACATGGAGGTGTCTTCTCCTTTTCTGACTTCTATGACTTCCAAGTCCTCTTTATAAATCTGGATTAAGGCCCACCCTCATTCCATTGGGCCTTAAAAACACTTTTAAAAATAGCATTTCAAGAGGTCCTATTTTCAATGAGTTCACACTCACAGGAATGCAAAAAAAGATTAAGAACATGCCATGTTCTATGTAACTGTTACAGGTAAGATCGAAATTGGAGAACTAAGTACTAAGAGGTATCTTAGAAATAGTGAAAGCTGGTGAGATGCCAAGTTTATAGAATACTGTCTGAAAATGATTCTGTGGAGAAAACATAACTGGTGATTGAAGGCATGTGTCTGGGCTTCCATTCCAAACATACTGGGTGAATTCTTATTTAAGAAAATACCTGGAAGATTCCATCGTAACATACAGCATTAAAATAAAATTTGGACTAGGCCATATTTAATTCTGCACACTCTCATAATGATATATAATAGTCCATTTATTGTTTAAATTGTCTTTCACATATATATTTTTAAAATTTCTCTCTTGATTCTTTCCAACACAGAGCTAGTACAGAGGCATATGGGAGACTGCAGAGAAGAAATAAACTGATCTATTTAGGTGCTTTACTTCATTTCAATATGAAATGATGGCTATCTGGATATGAAATCATAAACATTATCTACAAGGCAAGAGTTGTACCTGGAGTATTCAGGGAATAGAAAGATGTCAGGGGTGGGGGGAGACAGAGTGAGCAAATTGGAGAAGAAGAAGGAAATGAGGTCAGAAAGGAAATGGAGGATCAAGATTGAGTAGGGTCCTGGAGGCATTTTGAGGACATTGCTTTTTGCTTTGAGTGAGCCATTGAAGAGATTTGGGTAATACAATCTGACATATTTTAACAAGGTCACTATGGATACCATGCTAATTAAAGACTGTAGGAGAGCAAGTACAAGAGCAGGGAGTGATTTACCCAAAGATGTGTCTTCTACTCAAAAAAGATGCACCATGGGGATTGGCAAACTGTAGCCCAGGGGCCAAATCAGTCCTTCAGTCTGTTTTTGTGAGATTTATGAGCTAAGAAGGTTCTTGCAGTTTGAAAGTGTTAAAAGAGGAGGAGAAAGGGAAGCTACAAGAATCTGTGTATGGCCTGCAAAGCCTAAGATATTTAAAATCTGGAAAACATTTGCCAATACTGCATGTAAAGGATCTGGCTTGAAAGGGATCCTTAACAAAACTGGAAGGAATAATGTATGAATAAATTAGTTGTGGAAAATATGGTGACATTATAGGTATCAAGAAACATCTATGACCTCACTCCCAACCCTTACAAACAATGCCATTTCCATTGAGCTACTAGGAAATACAGTATGGTTTTCAAAACAGTAAACCAAAAGGCACTTCCTCACATAGACATATGTCATTGAAATAACAACAAATATAATAAAACTAAAACACATTTTTATAGAGCATTAAACTTTACAAAGCATTTTCATGTTCATTATCTGATTTAATCCTCAAATCAAATCCATGGGATAGGTTTTGTTTTCCCATTACAAATTACCATGCCTTAGTGATTGTTCAAGAAAAGGTTGAAATCTAGAATTTTACATCAGTTAATGCCAAGTTTGGTGTCTTAGTTTCCATGCTTCTAGGACAAATATCACACAATGGGTTGGCTTGACAACAGGAATTTCTTGGCTCACAGTTTCAGAGGCTAGAAGGCTTGCTTCCTCCCTGGTTGGGAGCATTTTGGCTGGCCGGCATACTTGGGTCCTTGATTATCCCAACATGTGGTGATATCCTTTCCTCTCTCCTCTGGGTTCCCACTGACTTTTGTTTCCAACTTCTCCATGGCTTTGTTTATATGGCCTCCAGTAATGGGACTAAAACCCAACCTGATTCAGGATATAAAAGATCCTATTTACAATGTGTTCTCATTGACTAGAATGGAACTAAGATAAATAACTAGTTTTTCTTTTTTTCTGGAGTACATAATTCAATCTACCACAGTTGGCCTTCTCCTATGGTAAAATGGGATGTTACTATATCCATAGCAATGTCCATTTCAAGATGGCACACCAACGACCTGTATTTACCTTCTCTTCTTCCCGAAACTGTATTTAAATGAAAGTACAGAAATACTAAAATTGGTAGACCAATGAAAGCCAAGAAATTGTGAGTGTGAAAGTCATCAATCACAGAATGACTTTGATATGTTTCTAAAGGCAAAAATGGAGTAGAGGGTCATGGATAAAACAAGACTATGGTAAGAAGGGGCTTCTGTTTTGGTGAGCCCTGGTTATAGTGAAAGGCAGAAGAGAGAAGAGAGAAGAGAGAAGAGAGGCTGAAAACAAGGAAACTAAATTTATTTTGAGGGGGAAAAGTTCGAAAACAAGGAAACTAATTAAACTTGTTTTGAGGGGAAAAAGTTCACTTAATAAGTTCCATGGATCTCTTGGTATGCCTCCACATTAACTCTATAAGAATTACAATACATTGTTGGTGAGTCAGACAGGAAAACAAGCTGTCAGCTATGTTTATTGTCACTATTATGCTTTCATTTTGTGGTTGAACACTCCTGGGTTCATCTGATCTGATTAGAGATTGGTGGATTACAAATTGTCAAATTAAGAGTAGTCTCACCAGGCAACTATATATTACTATTATTATTATTAAAATATTTTATTAATTATTGTTTTCTTAAAAATATTTTGCCCTGACAAATTTTATCTCATCATGTTTGCTGCTAAGCCAAATCATCTAAGAATAACCACCTGTCACCGAATGTTATTTGCCTTACAAGGACAAGTAAGAGAATATTCTATATCTCAAAAAATCATCTTGCCCATTTATTCCCATTTGACAGGAAAAAATATCAAATAAGTGGATTTTTATGGGCTACACTTGCCCAAATTCTCTTTTATTATTTTTCCCTTTTTGGAGAAATAAAGGTTGGAAATACCATGGTTGTGATTTATTGTTTTCAAATAAGTTTGCCCAAGATATGGGATCATCTTTTTCCAAGTTTCTGTAAGAAATCTTTGTCCAAAAATTGGACCTGCTTGGCATTTTTTGCTCATACAAACAAAATCAAGAAATTATTCCTTATTGAACTCTCCTCAAATAATATCAAGGAATTCTAGTTAAATGCCATTACTGTAAATCATTTCTGCTCCTGGCAGGGTTAGAATGGGCTTATAATATTTCATCTCTTTCAAACAGAATTTGGGTCTGAGTAAAATCTTCTATATCTTACCAACCTCAAAGTTTGTTGGGAATGCAAGTTCAAATTTGTTCTGACATACTATAAAAAGAATCTCATGGCTAAAACCAGTTTTGTACTAAATGAATTATGTCCAGGGTTATTTTAAATATATAAAAAGTAGGAAAGCACATATATATATTCACTAAACTCTGATCCTTGATTCTAAAACTTCTCTACATCATATGCCTGATATATTTCAGCCCTTGAGAGAGAAAAATACTCTGACACAAACCAAAGAAACAAGATTCAACTTGATCAAGTCATGTGTTGGCCAGTATTCTTTGAATCCTTCTTGTCATGCTGAAAGTTCCATCTCCTACGACAATAATACATTTCTTCTTGTCCTGGACATCCAAGAGTATGTCTCCACTCTTGGGCAGAAGAACCTCTAAAGTTACATTTAGGGACCAATAATGTGTAGTGAATAGTGAACCCAACTGGCTTGCTCACAATGACTAAATTGTGCTGATCGTACTTTAATCCAATACATTGCTTTACTATTAACTTGAATTGACCTATTTGTTTCATAAACATGGATGAGATGCCTTGCTAGGCATATTCTAGGAGGGCCAGAGAAACTGGCCTCTTATCCATATGGAATATTCCCTTGTAAAATTTCTCCCAGGATAGATAAAATTTTATCTATAATCCTTACATATTTGAATCCTTCAGACTAGACCCAAAAAAACTGGGCTGCAAGGCTCAATTAGGAGAGAAATACCTAATGGTGCTATGCTGACAACTGGTGGTTCCTACTCCACACCTTCTGAGGAGTCTCAAGTAGCCCAGTGCTGACGAAGCTGAACTTGAGTTGAACCAAATAAGGGCCCCTAGTAAGCCAGTGCATATGCTCTTTATAGGTGTGCCCTGTTGCTAAATACCCTAAGTACTATTTTTTTTTTTAATGGTATTACATAATTCCTACATAAGGAGGCCCTACAGTCTGGTGGTTAAATGAATGAGCTCTAGAATCGCAGAGCGTGGGTTCAAATCCTGGGTTGGACATTATCATTTGCATGGCCCATGGAAAGTTCTAAAGCTTCATTGCTGTTCTTACCAAATTTATAAAAAGAAGTGAAGAGAACCTAGTTATGCCAGGAAGGGATATTGTGGGGTGCAGCATCTGGGCAAGTCAGGACATTGAATGCCCTCTCGGGAAACCTTCGCAGCCCTCCTGGTAATGTTCATTAACAGGGTGACCACAGATAAGACGTGCCTAGCTCCAGATCGCGCAGGGGCGCCAGAGGCTGGGCCATTGGGCCTCGCAGTTTGTCCTTTGGCACCTTTTCTTCCTGCCCTTCCCTGTCCTCTTCCCCATCCCCCATCTGTCACGCACATCCGTGTATCACGCGCCCTCCCTCTGTGACGGATCCAGATGTTGCGTCACAAGCCTCAAGCCACGAGCTGAACAGTGCCAGTGCGGTCTACGCCTCCGAAGAGTCGGAAGCTAGCAGACCTCGCTTGAGTTTCATATTTCACTCCCTCGCTCAGACAGCGCCCAGATAGCTCTTCATGGGCAATTTTCTGAGCAAACTTCGCCCCCGGCCCCGCAGCCGCTGCCACGGGTCCGGCGGTCGCCCACCGGTTTATTCCGCCCGCAGAGATCACCCCGCTGCCCCTGCGTCTCACCCTGGCCCTGCCCGCAGGCTGTCCGACCCGGATGGCGTGAAGTTACATTCTACGATTTACATCGCCCCCAAGAGGAGATATCCGATCCGGCAGCCTCAATACTCTTTTCTGGGCGTCCTTCGGTCTTTGTTCAGGAGGGATAGCCTGAAGCCAGTGTTGTCAACTAGCAACTCTAAGATGTTTGGCTACTCTTCTGGGACGATAAAGATCCCTCCTCCAGGGCACAAACTGTCCCTTCTCTGTTTGCCACCCGAGCAGGTCGTCCCTAGGAGGCTGGCGCCATCCATTCACCTCCCACATCTTCGCCTGAAGGAGACTGGACTGAAGGCCCCAGAAGAGGGCAGAAAACGGAGAGCAAAGGAGGAGGAGGATCACAGAGATACCAGAAGGCAGGATGATCAAAGAAGGGGCCCCCACACCAGTGGGAATGTATCAGCAACATCCAGGCCCCTGGAGATGGAGGAAGTGGTCACTTCCTTCCAGGTCAGCCCTGAACTACTGAAGGAAAACCTCCTTTTTAAGCACTCACAAGAAGACAACTTGTGTCAGAAGGCCCAAGAGTCTACTATAAGCTCCTTTGTCAACAACTGTGCCATCAGGAGCTCAGACAGGCCTGCTGGAGGTGTCCTGCCTCCTGGAAGGTGCGATCCAGGTGCGGTATGGCTCTCTGGTGCATCCTCATCCTGCTCCCTCCTGCCAGAGAGACCACCAAAGGCAGTGCTGGATGGAAGCCATGGCAGCAGCTCTCCAGGCTCACTGCCAGGGAAGGAGACGCAGACGGAACGTCATTCAGCTATGCCATCAAGGAGCACCCCTCCACCCATACCAGCCAGTTGTAGGCCCTGTAAAAGGAAAATATCGATGCCACTGCCATTGCCACTGCTGCTGCCACTGTTGTGGGGTGGAGGTGAGCGGCCCCCACCTCTGAAGCTTCCTCGGATAGCCACTGCTGAAGATCCATGCTGGGAAAAGAATGATGAGCAAAAACAGGACCATGATATCTCAGAGGAGGACAAAATTGAGATTACTGGAGATAGTAGTGTCACTGAGCCTGCCAATTCTGTCTCTCTGCCTTTTGCAGAGACTACAGACACCTTGAGCCAAGCCACAGTCACTGTGCCAATCCCGGTTACCACCTCAACAGTAGTCACTGATTTGGCTGACCTGTCTGCCAGGCCCCCAATCCTCTCTGCCCCTGTACCTTCCCCCACGTCAAATATTAGTGATCAAATACCAATTCCCAACTCTCCTTTTACTCTTCCTACTCAATCTCTGTCTCCCTTTAGATTCAACCCCCTCTCTGAGGGTCCACCTACAAAGAACAGAGGCCCTTTGCATTCACTGATAGATTCTACAGCTTCACATCTGCTCACGGCTGCCACAGCCTCACGTCCACTCACGGCTGCCACGGCTTCACGTCCGCTCAGGACTGCCAGGGCTTCGCATCTGCTCAGGGCTGTCACGGCTTCACATCCACTCACTGCTGCCACGGCTTCGCCTCTACACAGGGCTGCCACGGCTTCACGTCTGCTCACGGCTGCGACGGCTTCACATCCGCTCACGGCTGCCACGGCTTTGCGTCCGCTCACAGCTGCCACAACTTCGCATCTTTTCAAGGCTGCCACAGCTTCACATCCGCTCATAACTGCCACAGCTTCACATCCACTCACGGCTGCCACAGTTTCATGCCCTCTCGAGGCTGCCACGGCTTCGCACCCACTCACAGCTGCCACAGCTTCGTGCCCGCTCACGGCTACCACAGCTTCACATCCACTCACGGCTGCCACGGCTTCGCATACTCTCGAGGCTGCCACGGCTTCACATCTGCTCACGGCTGCCACAGCTTCGCATCCGCTCACAGCTACCACGACTTCACATCTACTCACGGCTGCCACAGCTTCACATCTGTTCACGGCTGCCACGGCTTCTCGTCCTCTTGAGGTTGCCACTGCTTCACGTCCTCTCAAGTCTGCCGCTGCTTTGCGTCCTCTCGAGGCTGCCGCAGCTTCGCGTCCACTTGAGGCTGCCGCAGCTTCGCATCCGCTCACGGCTACCACGACTTCATGTCCGCTCACGGCTGCGATGGCTTCACATCCTCTCGAGGCTGCCACTATTTCATGTCCATTCAAGGCTGTCACTGCTTCGCATCCTCTCGAGGCTGCCACTGCTTTGCGTCCTCTCAAGGTTGCCACTGCTTTGCGTCCTCTTGAGGCTGCCGCAGCTTCACGTCTGCTCATGACTGCCACAGCTTCGCATCCGCTCACGGCTACCACGACTTCATGTCCGCTCACGGCTACCACGACTTCACGTCCGCTCACAGCTACCACGACTTCACATCTGCTTACAGCTGCGATGGCTTCACATCCTCTTGAGGTTGCCACTGCTTCATGTCCATTCAAGGCTGCCGCTGCTTCGCATCCTCTCGAGACTGTCACAGCTTCACGTCCACTCATGCCTGCCACGGCTTCGTACCCACTTGAGGCTGCCACAGCTTCACGTCCACTTGAGGCTGCCACGGCTTCACATCCACTCACGGCTGCCACGGCTTCACATCCGCTCATGGCTTCACATCTGCTCATGGCTACCACAGCTTCGCATCTGCTCACAGCTACCACGACTTCATGTCCACTCACAGCTACCACAGCTTCGCATGTGCTCACAGCTGCCACGACTTCACGTCCGCTCACAGCTACCACAGCTTTGCATGCACTCACAGCTGCCACGGTTTCATATCCACTCATGGCTACCACGACTTCGCATCCACTTATGGCTGCCACAGCTTCCCGTCCGCTCATGGCTACCACGACTTCATGTCCTCTCACAGTGACCACAGCTTCACATGCACTCACAGCTGCCACGGCTTCATATCCACTCATGGCTACCACGGCTTCGCATCCGCTCACGGCTGCAACAGCTTCCCATCCACTCACGGCTGCCACGGCTTCACATCTGCTCACGGCTGCCACGGTTTTGCATCCGCTCACAGCTACCACGACTTCACGTCCGCTCACGGCTGCCACAGCTTCCCATCCTCTCAAGGCTGCCATTGCTTTGTGTCCATTTGAGGCTGCTGCAGTTTCGCGTCCACTCACAGCTGCCACGGCTTCGCATCCGCTCATGGCTGCCAAGGCTTCATGTCCACTCACGACTGCCACGGCTTCCCATCCGCTCATGGCTGCCACAGCTTCACATCCACTCATGGCTGCCATGGCTTCACATCCTCTCGAGACTGCCACTGCTTCTCATCCATTCATGGCTGCCACAGTTTCTCCTCCTCTCGAGACTGCCACTGCTTCACATCCATTCGAGGCCACTGCAGCTTTGCGTCCACTCATGGCTGCCACGGCTTCTTATTTTCTCGAGGCTTCCGTAGCTTCACATCCGCTCACGGCTGCCACAACTTCATGTCCACCTGAGGTTGCCACGGCTTCGCATCCGCTCACAGCTGCCACGGCTGCATGTCCTCTCGAGGCTGCCACTGCTTCATGTCCATTCGAGTCTGCTGCAGCTTTGAGTCCGCTCATGGCTGCCACAGCTTCATGTCCACTTGAGGCTGCCACGGCTTCGCTTCCACTCACAGCTGCCACGGCTTCGCATCCACTCAAGGCTCCCACTGCTTTGCATCCATTTGAGGCTGCCACGGCTTCACATCCGCTTACAGCTGCCATGGCTTCGCATCCACTCACAGCTGCCACGGCTTCACATCCATTCACGGCTGCCACTGATTCACATCCATTCGAGGCTGCCACAGCTTCACATGGGCTTACGGCTGCCACTGCTTCGTGTCTGCTCACAGCTGCCACCACTTTGCGTCCTCTCGAGGCTGCCACAGCTTTGCATCCGCTTATGGCTGCCACGGCTTCATGTCCGCTCACGGCTGCCACAGCTTCATGTCCGCTCACAACTGCCACAGCTTCATGTCTGCTCACAGCTGCCACAGCTTCACATCCATTCACAGCTGCCACTGATTCACATCCATTCGAGGCTGCCACGGCTTTGCATCCACTTACAGCTGCCATGGCTTCGCATCCACTCACAACTGCCACTGCTTCACGTCCACTCACAGCTGCCACCACTTCGCGTCCTCTTGAGGCTGCCACGGCTTCACGTCCACTCACAGCTGCCACAGCTTCATGTCTGCTCATGGCTGCCACAGCTTCACATCCACTCATGGCTGCCACAGCTTCACATTCTCTTGAGGGTACCATGACTTCGCGTCCACTCGAGGCTGCCTCGGCTTCGCGTCCACTCGAGGCTGCCACGACTTCGCATCCACTCGAGGCTGCCACAACTTTGCATCCACTCGAGGCTGCCACAGCTTTGCGTCCTCTCGAGGCTGCCACAGCTTCACATCTCCTCATGGCTGCCACGACTTCACCTCCACTTGAGGCTGCCATGGTTTCCCATCCACTCACAGCTGCCACAGCTTCACATCCTCTTGAGGCTGCCACTGGTTTGCATCCATTCAAGCCTGCCACAGCTTCGCCTCCCCTCACGGCTGCCATGGCTTCATGTCCACTCACAGCTGCCACGGCTTCACGTCCACTCACAGCTGCCACTGATCCACGTCCTCTTGAGGCTGCCATGGCTTCCCATCCACTTGAAGCTGCCACGACTTCGTGTCCTCTTGAGGTTGCCACGACTTCGCGTCCGCCCGAGGCTGCCACAGCTTCATGTCCATTCGAGGCTGCCTCAGCTTCACATCTACTCATGGCTGCCATGGCTTCACCTCCACTGGAGGCTGCCACGGTTTCCCATCCACTCAGAGCTGCCACAGCTTCACGTCCTCTCGAGGCTGTCACTGTTTTGCGTCCATTCGAGGCTGCTGCAGCTTTGCGTCCCCTCACAGCTGCCACGGCTTCATGTCCACTCACGGCTGCCATGGCTTCCCATCCACTTGAAGCTGCCACGACTTCGTGTCCTCTTGAGGCTGCCACGACTTCACGTCCACTTGAGGCTGCCACGGCTTCACGTCTGCTCATGGCTGCCATGGCTTCACCTCCACTTGAGGCTGCCATGGTTTCCCATTCACTCAGAGCAGCCACAGCTTCACATCCTCTCGAGGCAGTCACTGATTCACATCCATTCGAGGCTGCTGCAGCTTTGCGTCCCCTCGCGGCTGCCATGGCTTCATGTCCACTCACAGCTACCATGGCTTCCCGTCCACTCGAGGCTGCCCCTGCTTCGCGTCCTCTCGAGGCTGCCCCTGCTTTGCGTCCATTCGAGGATGCCGCAGCTTTGCGTCCCCTCACGGCTGCCACTGCTTCCCATCCACTCGAGGCTGCCCCTGCTTCACGTCCTCTCGAAGCTGCCCCTGCTTCACGTCCATTCGAGGCTGCCACGGCTTTGCATCCAGTCACAACTTCCACAGCTTCATATCCTCTCAAGGGTGCCACAGTTTCGAATCCACTAATGGCTGCCTCAGTTTCTTTTTCACTTGAGGCTGCCCCACCTTCACATCTGCTTGCAGCTGCCACAGCTTCACATCCACTCGGGGCTGCCACACCTTTGCATCCACTCGGGGTTGCCACACCTTCTCATCCACTTGGGGCTGCCACACCTTCGCATCTGCTCATGGCTGCAACATCTATTTCTGATCTCCCCTCTCCTTCCAACACCTTAACCCTCTCCTTTCAGCATACCACCTGCAGAAAGCAATCACCCACACCTATGTGCATAGATCCTCCTTTATTCTTACCGACCCCTCCCACAGTCATTTCCAACAACATCCCTGTCTTCCCCAGCCAGCCCCTCTTTACTCCCATGGTCACGCCCACCATCCCAGCCCCCACATTTGCACATTGGACCTCCCAGCCTGCCTCAGACCCTAGTGTAACTGATATGGACACCAGTCCCCCTTCCCAGGCTGTTATTTTTAGGTATTCTCCCAGCCCTGTTGTGAGTTCCCTCCAATTTGCCCAAACCCATTGTAGTATGGAGCAAATACCTCTTGCAAAGGCCCCAGTTTCCTTCAACCCACCTGCATTTATGGACAGCACACACCCCCCAATTTTCAACCTGCCCTTTGGCCCAGTAGCACCCCCTCAGCCCACATTTGGAGCTCCTGATGGGCAGCAGCAGAGAGCCACTTTTCCCAGTCCCCCTGTCTTCACTGGCCTGCCCATCACTCCTTCTGTGGCTGCCTACACTCCAGCAGGCAACACCTCTTCATACTTAGCACCCAGGCCTATGTTTGATCCTGATGATATGGATACCACACCTCCTTCCCAGGCTGTGATCTATCTCCAGTCTCCTCCTGTCTCCAGGGAGAACTTCCCCTTTTACACGGCACTTCCTGGTCCTGACAACACACCACACAATGGCAGCATTGCCTCAAACCAAGTCTCCACTGGCTTGCCTGCACCATCAGTCAATGCCCCACCTCCAACTTACAACCTTCCCTTTTACCCAGGAGCCATGCCTCAGCCCACATTTGGGGTTCCCAATGAGCAGCAGCTGGGAGCTAACAGCTATAACCCCTCCTTCCCTTTGGGAAACTTGTCAACCCCAGTACATACTGCAGGCTTCAGTTCTCCCACAGCGCAGCCACCCAGTGGCGGTATACCACCACCAGCATTTGCTGGATTGACATCCCCAGATCCCAGATTTGGCATCCCAATCAGCACCCAGATGACCTTTGGAAACACCCTAGGTGTTGCCCTTACTGGCACATCCACGGCTTCTGGCTTTGAAACTGCCAGCAAGATGCCCAGCACTGGGAACAGTAGCTCACTCTTTGCAAACACCACCCCAGCCCCACTTCCCTTTTTGGGATCTGCAACCCAGATGGGAAATAGTAGCTGTGGGGCCAGTGTATCCGCCCCAGGACCCAGTACCACATCTGGAGCTCTCACCTTTGGAGCAGGACCAAGCGGAAGATCCAGCACCATTTCTGCTGCTCAGGGCCCAACTGTTCAGAGCATACCTAGTGCAGGAGGGACCAACACCATGCCTGTATTTAAAGACACCTCTGGCTCCACCCTCATGCAGAGCACCTGGAGTCCACCTGTCCAGAAAACAGGTGGGACAATAGGAGGGGACAGCATCATTCCAGAGCTTGGGAGGCCTTTTACTTCCACTTTCCACCAGAGCACCTGTGGGCCAGTTGGCCAGAGCACAGGTGGTGCAGTGGGAGGGGACAGCACCACACCTGTGCTTGAGAGCCCTTGTGTTCCCTCCTTCCACCAGGGCACCTGTGGGCCAGTTGGCCAGAGCACAGGTGGTGTGGTGGGAGGGGACAGCACCACAGCTATGCTTGAGGGCCCTTGTGTTCTCTCCTTCCATCAGGGCACCTGGGGCCCACCTGGCCATAGCCCAGGTGGTGGTGGGAGGGGATAGCACCACGCCTGTGCTTGGTGGCCCTTGTGTTCTCTCCTATCAGGGAACCTGGAGCTTACCTGGACAAAGTCAGAAGGGACACCAACATACATTTTTAGGGGAAAACTTCTCTTCTCCCTTTAAGCCAAACCACCTGGGGCCCCTCCAGCCAGGGTACCTGTTTGGCTTTAGAGCAGCCAACACCACTGGGAAAATACCTGTGTTTGGAGGCACTTTTGCTGCCACCTTTGGTCAAAGCAACTGTGCCTCTGGCATGGGCAAGGCAAGTAGCAGCTTTGCCTTTTGGGAACCCCCATTACCTACCCAGGGCTTCATAAGAGATATTTCTTCCAGCACAAGATACCAGATCTCAGCCAGTAAAAAGCAGGAATTCCATCCTAAAACGGCGTATATCCAGTCTCCTCATGAGTGGTCTTTGCACGTATGGAAAGAAACTTACTTACTTCTAGTGATGTCCAACTCAACCTGTTCACAGGCAGCAAGCTGGAGGCCCAACGTGTGTGTGTGTGTGTATGTGTGTGTGTGTGTGAGGCCAACCAGAATTCACTGCAGTGGACTTGAAGAGTTCCACAGAGAGTAGAAGAGAGATCTGCATGTATTGTCAACTGTGCTTTCCCTGGCTTGTGTGATACTAGGGCAGACCCAAACTCTGGGCCTTTCTTCTTGACTTGGAATTGGCAGGATGCCCACTTGCTGCCTACAAATGCCTCTTTTCCTCATATCCATTTGCCTGAATGAACCTTTATTTTCCCCACATGGTATATATATATATATATAGATATAGATATTTATAAACTTGTTCTTGTTAATTTATCTCTGCTTGTATGTCTTTGCTCTTTGACTCAACTATGGAGGAAGAATTGTCTTGCAGGAGTGGTGATGTGTTGAGTCAGACTTAACTATTTCATTTTCTGTGACCACTTTATGACCACATGGACTGGCTTCTGTCTGTGCCTTGAGCATTAAGGATGGCAACCCAGGGGGAAGTGAGGGCCAGAGAAACACCCCCCTTCCTCTGTGCTTCTCTCCCACCCCTCTGACCTCACTATAGGCTCAGCCATCCCCAGTGCATGTTCAGAAATCACACTTCACAATTTTAGTCCTTAAAATGTTTAAATGTCTTTTTTGTGTCTTTTTAGACTTAGACTAATCATCCTCCCACATTCATCCTTCACCCAAAATGAATGGGCTCGGCATCTATGCACTTGGGCCTAGAATAACAAAGAGCTCAGGTCTGCTCTGAAATTGTTGAAATTTTTAAATGAAGGTTATAACATATTAGAAGTCAACATTCTTAAAAATGTCAGAAAAAAATCCTCTTTAATAACCAGTCTGGCTCTAGTCTAAACCACTAAAATAGCACAAGAGTCAAAATTTTACCCAGATCTGACTGACCCTAGCATCCTATTCTCTATTGTAGTCAAAATGAAAATACAATCTTTTCTAAGGGACTTCATAACCCAGGAGAACCATCTTACGATGAAAGAGAAAAATGCAAGCATTTCCCTCAGCTCCTTACGTAATTTATGTATTCAGCAATGACTATACCCTAGACTCTGTGCCAGGCCCTGGTGATAGAGACTTGATAGACATCACTTGCCCCAGAGCAATTTACAATGTAGTGGGGGCCACAGGTGAATAGACCAAAAAAAAAAAAAAAAAAAATACAACTGGAGGTGGAAATGCTATGGTAATAGCAGGTAGAAGGGACATACTACTGGGTGAGATGAAACATGGACCATGCCTTGAAGGAAGAGGGAGCAGCCAGGTGGGAAAGGGCTGTTTCCAAGACAAGGAAAAACCAGGTTAAAGGCAGGGAAGTAAGAGTGATCACAAGCAAGTGGGACACTGGTAGGTGATCAGATGTGGCTGGAAAGTGTGAGATGTGGCTGCAAGGTTTGGCAGGGGTGGATCAGGCAAATATTACCATGGTGGGGCAAGTATCCGTTATCCTGAAGCTGAAGTTCCAAAAAGACAGTAAGCAAGAAAGTGGCAAAATGATATGTAGATTTTAGAAATAACTCTTTCTTTGGCTGTGAGAAGGAAAAATTAATAGGTGCCAGAACAGAGGCAAAGAGACTTATGGGAAACTTGGCAGTGACCCAAGCAAAGATGAAACAATCTCCTGGTCTAGAGTAGCTGAAAGCAGAGATGGTGAGTAGGTGAGAAGAGAGGGAGGTGACGTAGATAAGGCAACAAGACCAGGCCTTTCTAGCTTTCTGGCTTGGAAAAATGGACATTAGTAGTTTGGGCAAATATATAAGTACAACTTTTAATAGTGTGGGATGCGTATGTGAGATCCAGTTAGTTCAGTATTCAGCAGGTAGTTTATTCACTTACTAATTTCAAATGTCTTGAGTATCTGGGATGTGCTAAGGACAATTCTAGGTAGTAGCATGGGTATTGGAATTGGAGATAGGGAGAAGCATGGGTTTCAGCTTAAAGGGTAGACAGAGTAAGCCTCACTAGGAGGGTGAGATTTGAGTAAAGTTTAGAAAGAGGTAATCAGGTCTGCCCTTTGAAGAGCATTCCAGAGTGTGAGGATAAGCACAGCAAAAGCCCAAAGGAAGGATACCTGGTGTCCCCAGGAAGCAATCAGTAAGGTAATGAGGCTGGAATGGAGTCAGCACATGGGAGAATGGGGGGAGAGAAGGACAGAGAAGATGTGGGTTTAATTCTCTGCCCCACTATTTATTGGTTGTGTAATAACAGTTGACTCAATCTTCAAGGGTCTCAGTGTTTTCAATGCTTTACCAGGATAAAAATTCTGTACATATCTATTCCACAAGATTGTGGGATAAAGTTCAACAATGTAGAGAATAGACTTATAAGTCATTGTTGTTATTGTTCTGTATATAGGAATGGATAACTAGATAGAGAAATAGAGATGAGAGAGATATAGATGTGTGGGTGGGTAGGTGGATAGGAAAACAGATTAGACAGATAGATGATAGAGATATACATAGATATGGATAGATGCATAGATAGGTGGTAAATGAAAGAGATAGGTAGATGATAGGTGGATGGATAGATGAATGGATAGGTAGATAAATGATAGATTAGATAGATAGATAATAGATAGATAGATAGATAGATAGGGATAGCTAGATGATAGAGATAGACAGGCAGACATAGATGTGGTTAGATGAATAGGTAGGTAGATGACAGAGATAGGTAGATGATAAGTGGATGGATAGATGAATGGATAGATAGTAGATAGATAGATAGATAGATAGATAGATAGATAGATAGATAGACAGACAGATATGCTTAACAAGTGACTTCCTTAAGCTGTAGTGCTTTGATTGCTTTTGCCAGGCAATTCAAATAGGAGATCCCCATTTTAAAGGGAGTATAAAAATGCTTACTCAAGTCATCATGAAGTAAACACATGGAAAATCATGATAACTGAGCCTAAAAATGCACAGCACTGTACCTCCTGCAACATTTATGAGATCAGCCTTGTAAAAGCAAAGGAGGCCATCACACAGAGGCTGCCCGACTTCTCCAGGCACCCTGCCGCCTGATTCCTTTCCTCTAAGCTGTTTATTACAGTTCCAGAGGATCAAAGCTCCTGCTCTCTGGCTGTGGAGAGCCTGCCTTTGTAGTCAAAACTACCTCTCAAGTAGCAAGGTGGAAATACAGTTTGCTTTTAATAGGCCTGCACCCTCTGCCTGCCAGGCTGGGCAATATTACTAAAATTTTAGAAATTCATACTTCTTGACATTTTTTTAAAAAGGCCTTTAAGCTGAAAATAATGATCCTGATAAGGTAAACCTTTAATAAATGTGTGAGAGATGTAAAAATGATTTTGAATGTCATATTTTGATACACTTACACAGTTGATGTTATTTTAAATAAATACAAATATTTTTATGAAAATAATACATGAACATGGTAACAACTCAAATAATACTGAAATCCAACTTTCCCATCCTTTTCCCCTCCCCTGAGATAGTTTTTAACTGCTTGGATATTACCCCCATAATTCTAAATGTTTGCTTATCCTGCTTTGTCAGGATATATCCATTTTAGGCAATACTTCTTACCTCACTAACATAAGGAAGGAGGATAAACACACTGTTTCTTGCCTCCCCTCCTCCTGCCTCTTCCCTCCTAATACATCATATTCATTTAATCTATTTGCTGCTTCTATTTTGTAGCTATAATTATTTTGCTAGATTTATTTATGAGGAAGCATTAAGATATTGGTTAAAATCATTGGTTCTGGAGAATGACAGCCTGGGTCGGGATCCTGGTTTTTCAGATTATGAGCTCTGTAACCCAAAGTAAGTCACTTCACCTTCCTATGCCTTAGTTTCTTCATCTGTTGACCATGGAAACTGTTAACACCTCCTTCATGGGGTTGTTTGTGATGATTAAATGCTTTTACAGCCTTTAGTGCCCAGCATACAGACCCTCTCAAGCAATATTAGCTATTATTGATTTCTTGTTTTATCAGCTTTCATCCTAATCTCATGATTTTCCCTGTGCACAGGACTGTGCCTCTATCGTTCCTTTCTCCTTATTCAACTAACCTTCTGTTAATAACATGTTTACTTATGTTTGCCTGTTTGTTAACATTTACATTTTGATCTGCAATTCCAGCAAAATGCCCCATGGTTTATCCATGGGTTGATTCTAAGGGTTGAAAACCAACAAATTCTTATTTATTGTGAAAGGATTTCTCAGTCCCGGAGCAAACAGTGTGATCAGATTACATTTTCTTTTCTGCAGGTTTTAGTGCCACTTCTCATGGTCATGTGAATTAGAATGTCTTTAACATCAGTTCTCTAAAATCATGCTATATTTTAGTTTGCTTCTTATTTGAACCATTATTTTCTTATACAGATTTCTTTGCTTTTCCTAAATATTTTATTGTTTTCCTCTTTTTATCATTTGTCCAAAATATGGCATTATTTTTTTTTTACAAACTCATTATCTTACTCAACTGGGTCCCTTTCTTTTCTAGAACCTTGATCCTTCTACCCCAGTGTGCACTGATTACTCTCTAGATAATCTTACATGCTCCAGTCAATACACTGATCAACCTACTGATCATCAATTCACATCTGGAAAAACATCTCTCCTCTCCTTTGCCCCTGTCCTGCCCAGTGGAAGGTAGAAGACCAAAGTTAAGATTTGGTCCTAGAAGAATAAAGAGGGACTACTTACACTGCTTTTAGGCTAGGCCAAAAATTCTCAGATATTAGTGGGCGAAGAATTGCTAATTATGAAAAATGCAGAATTCTGGCCACTTTACCCTCATTGCCTAGGTTTGTGGTGGAGCAGGAATCTGCACTCCAGGAAATTCTGTGTAGATGTTTCATATACCATGTTGTGCTAAACACTGTGTCTAGGCCCTTCCTGAACCAATCCCTGCTGTGATCCTAGGGTGATATAATGAGAGTTTCCTGAACAGCAATTCCTCTTTTGCTAGAGATAGAGCTGGGGGTGGTCTCCACAGAAACCCCAGGCCAGAGGTGATATCCTGGGACACATTTTCTTGATAGGAAAATGGAAACTCATAGAATCAAATAGCAAAGTCATGATTCAGACCCTGGATTTGATCATGGGGGTGAAAAAACACAAAACAATGTCTATACCTCATTGTCTCTCTTAGGTAAAGTATTGCCTTTAATTCACATTAAGTTGCTAATGACTGATATCAGAGACTTTCTTGGAGGTAGGTTTCCATAGGATGGAGGGATAATGAAAGTTGATGAAGAGATGTGGAGTGGGGTGTTGAGGTAAAGAGTTTAAAACACCAACTCAGTCCATTTCACAACTTGGCAATGGACTAGCTCAAACTGGTATTATAGGAATTTGGAAACACTGGCCATGGGAAAATACTTGATTTCATCACATGCACAGAGTATTCAAAAGTATTCTTCTAGATAAATTTTACTGATTTTCAAAAAAATTTTCAAAATTTTACCAAGTTTGCCAAATATTATCATAAACTTGGGGAAAGTGTGGGTCTTGAAAAATGCTAAAATATTTATGAGCCTAAGCTTGATGGATAACAAAATTATGACAGAAAGCTGAGCAAGTGATATTCTTGGAATTTTCATTTATTATTATTAAACATTTGTAGAGTTTATGACAAGCACTATTCTAAGTGCTTAACAAATTTTAACTCATTTAATCCTCATAATAATACTAACATAAACATAAAAGAAATAATGAAATTATAAAGGTGGGCATTATTCATGATTGCTACTTTTTAAAATCAGGAAACTGAGGCCCAGAAAAGTTAAGTAACTTACCCAATGTCACACATTTAATAGGTGGGAAAACAGATTTGAAAGCAAACACCAATTTGCTGTGCCACCTCTTTTTAAACCATATTTAGGGAAAGGATTAAGTTGACAAGAATCTAAAGTCAAGGAAAAAGGGAGAAATGAGAAAATCAGTGATGCTGGAATTGGGGAGGATTTAAGTCCAGAAGTTTGTGGTGCTGAAAACTAGAAGTGAGGACAGCAAACTCTGGTTAGAATATTAACTTGGGGTAGCATCTGAATCCTTTAAGAAGTGGTTTCCTTAAAGTTCAGAAAGGCAGTTCAGATGAAGAGTAAAGAAAAAGAATAATGTGAATTCAATAAGAAGTAGCTTTTGCCCCCTAAGTAATAGAAGACCTTTGAGGAAGGACAGAGTTCTTTCCATTAGTTGTCTAGACATTTGTCACCATGATGAACTCTGAGAAAAATAGTAGCCATTGTATTGGTTTCAATGGCCCTCAAGACCAAAGCTTCAGTCTCCAAGGATGATGGACATGTACTGCACTGTTACAGTGTGTTATGCAAGCTGCTAAATGCATTTCCACTCACACGTTTTAATTGGAGTAACACTTGATACACAGTAGCTACTATTATTTTTTCTCGGGTGCAGAAAATGAAGCTTAGAGAAGTAATTTGTCTCAGGGCTTGTAATGTTTCAGAGTGAAGATTTAAATTTTGACAGTCTGACTTTAGACTTTAGGATGCACTCTGAACTACTTTTTTAACCTGTGTTTTTAACAACTACATACTCTTGGTTAAGAGTCATGCTTAGGTATAGAAACCCCATTGGATATCATGACCAGAGTAGACAAGTTCAGAAAACCGTTGTGCAGCCTACCAGGAGAAAGCATTTATTGTTTGGTCTGCACTTAGTAAGGGAGGAGTTTCTAACAAAACATGCCACCAAGTAGTGTTATCACTATTTCATATCTTTAAACAACAAAACTATACATACAAAAGTGTTAGGGACTTGTCTAAAGCCACCCTGAAAGGCAGGGGAAGAACTGGCACCACATGCCAGATGCCTAGGCCTGTATTCATCCTCTCTAGTCCTGATTAAACACCTATTTAGAGGCATTGCAACTGGTCACCCAGCATCTGAGACCTTATACCCCAGCTTCAAGACAGATCTATTATTTGCTGTTCACATCCTTTGTGGGAGATGACTCGACACCTTTAAAATCTTGTTCTGCTTGAGAAAGAGTAGAACAGCTTTTGCTCCTCTGGCTTGACCTACTGTGCTTTGCTAAGGTGATTTGGCAAGTACAGCTGCCAACCCAACTCCAATATCACACATCTATGGAAAATTCCAGTCAGGTTACAGACCCAGCCTGAGGATCAGTAATGATTTGCTGAGAATCAGTTATATGCTCCATATGCCGGCTGACAGGGGTATGATCTCTGTGCTTATTATATTCCATTTGTCAGCTCCTCCATGACACAATTGTCTATGGGATTCCTTAGGAATATCTGAGATATTTAGGGAAAACTTCAGGATTTCTCCCTGCCTGTTTCCCCTCATTTCTTAATAAACATTCCCCAGTTAAGACGATAAATAATTCAACCGGGGTGAGGAGGAGATGTTAGAGATATTCTTCCCCATTCTGCCTTATTTGAATCTCTACACCCTTTAGGGTTCACATATATGGCATCAGATATTTCACATCATTGCTATTTCCAGGAATCAGAGCTACAAAGGTAATTGGCAAATTCTAGCAATTTCTTTCCCTCTTGATTGTTTGAGTGATTTGCTAAAGACTGTGTTTTGATGTTTTGCAAAGCTCAGTGGTGCAGAGACAACAGTCAAATTCTGCCCAGGAGAAACACATTCTGTTAATTGTTCTCTTTTTCTTGTAGGACTGAAAAGAGGTTCATTTTCACACGGTTACTCAAGGTTTCTCTTAGTGTACTGCACAGGATCTGGGTTACATTCTGGCAATTCTTGGTATTTTCTCTTGGAAGGTATTTTACATTCCATAAGATGAAGTCTGCACTATATGAAAAATATGCTTTAAGCTCTTATCCATTTGTGAGATTGGACTCACTGAGAGTTCCTGCCTGACAGTGCCATAAAATGAGAGTAATTGAGGGAAAGGGAATTGTTGCTAAACCCTGGGCCATATGTTTATATCCTAATTTCTCATTTGTCTTCTAATTCTGTTTATATTGTCTTATGCCATGCAGACGTCTTTAATTTTTATGAAGTCAAATTCACTGTTTTTTTTTTTTATATTTGTTTCATGGTTTGCTTAGGGAAAGCCTTACTCCTACCAAGAATGTGATCTCTTATACTATTTTACATTCATTTTACGTATGATTTCTCATGTGCATGAACTTTGGTTACCATGGTTTAAATAACACCAGCTACCCAAGAGCATGGTTCAAACTTCAGTTACCCACAGTTTATTAACTGTGAGTAATTTCATGAACTACAAACTTTGCAGCTACCTCTTCAGTCACAAATCATCACAAAAATAACAGATGTAAACATGATCAGTGACCAATCATGTCATTTATTTCAATGCCTGTTGATGATTGATCTTTGCAAATCTGTTTTTCAGTTCATACACAGAAAAACATGTAATTGTGTTGCCTCCTTATCTCCCAGTGATAAAGACACATGATATTTTACAAAACTGGATAATCGAAAGAGGGAAAGAAAGCCAACAGAGATGAAGGTGTAGCAAAGAAATAAAAAGTGATTAGGCTGGAAGTGAAATTCTAATAGAATGCAAAGGCAATTATAGAAGAAATAACTGACCTTGGAATGTCGACACTGTCGCCCTTCAAGACACTCTAAATATGTAGCCAGAGAAACTTACTGAAGGTGAAATTATCGACATATATGTGGAATGTGGTTGTGATGAAAAGGATGAAGATCTCTATATCTATCTATCTGTGTATCTTATGTATCAATCAATCTATCTATCTATCTACCAACCATCCATCAGTTTTCTAAACATTTGAGAGTAGGTTATATACATTATGCTCTTTAAACATGTAATATTCCATGCATTTTTCTAAGAACAGGATATTAATTTATGTAACCAACTTAAGTACAGTTAACAAGTTCAAGAACTTTAACATTGATATAAAGCTTTCAGTCTATATTCCAATTTTTCATATGTCCCAAGATTGTCTTTTTAAACCTTTTCTCCTCAAAGACAGATTTTCTTAAATCCATGTCTGATAACTCCAATATCTCATTCTCCTGTGTCTACTTATATTGTATGCTTCCCCTGAGTTTTTGGGTCATTTGGTCTTATTTCCTGTTATGTTGAGTAATTATTTGATTAGATAACAGGTGTGTATATAAAAAAATATAGCAATCATTTTACATTTTGGGTGTTTATCTTCTTTTGAGAAGATTTCATTTTGCTTATGGAAGACAGGTATTATGGAGCTTGATCACCTAATTCCATTCTTGGTTTGAGCTACTTCAAAGCTGGTCTTCCATCTTTGTAAACACAGTGCATTTCTGCTTTGCCCTTCCTCTTAGGATGCTGCTCTTTGGGTTTGCTGTGTGAAAGGCTGGATTTTCCTGTTTCCCAAGCCCACTCTTACTTTTGGGGCTTTGATCATTTTAATTTTCATCCTCCCCCAGCTCTGTGAGACTATCTAAGGATATGCTTGTCAGCCTCTTGACTGTTGTTTTTTGCTCGACTCTTGCCATTTGGCCTCTGTGTTGCTAGTCTTCTCAACTCCTTGGCTTTTCAGCCTCTAGGTTTTAAATTGTGAATCAGCCAAATGCCCCAAGGAGAAAAGCTGTGCCAAAAGTCAAGCTCATCTTGGTGTTCCCTTCTCTCCAGGACCTTGACCTACATGTCTTTGCTTCTTTTTAGCATTCCACTGCCTGTAAACAGGAGTTTTATTATTTAATACAGCTTTTACAATATTTTGCAGCCCCCCTTGGATCTTTGATTATTGAACAATCATCTCCATTTTATTTAAAGCTATTTTTCATTTCCTCTATTAACTCAGTTTCTGTAGGAACTGATTATTCAAGGTAGTCCCTGTGTTTCCCGTAGGAAGTACATAAGGTGTTATCAGGGAAGCAAAGTATGGGTGTGAGGGAAATGGCTCAGGAATGATGTCTCTACCTCCTTTTTACTTTTCCTCACCTTATTTACCCAGGCAGCCAAGGTAGCCCAATTGCCCACATAAGGAACCCACTGTGGCAATGATATCACTTCTCTAATGAATGCCTGCATTCCGGGAATAGCTAGATCATGTACATGGTGTGAGGGTTTTGCAGCATTTCCCAAAACCCTTTTTTGTCTTCTGCCAAGGCTGCTCAGATTGTTGAGGTTTTCTAAGAGTCTGTAGGTTCAAACCTCTCTTTTTGAATTCCAGATGAGTTCTCTGTTTCCTGAGCTCTTCACAAGAGCTAATGGTCCTTGTTCTTTCTTCTTTCCCAACCAATAATATTTATTCATAAATTCCACACATTCAAAATACTTTTTTCCTCTCTCCCTCTTTCTCTTTTTATCAACACTGTTATATACTAATGATATTTGTAAATTTCTTTCCTAACTTGAGTGGGATTTTGGAATGCCAAGCCACTAAGTATAAACCCCACCGACCTATGACTCATGCACCACAGTTGCCCTGGGCCTAGTTGTTATATCTGTTTAGTGTTCTTCTATGTGTTCTCCTATATGATATTGTCTATGTTTCTAAATTTGTAATAATTTAACTAATTACTGAGTTATGTGACAATATGAAGGTAAATTGGCACTGCAGAAGTGCAGCTTAGACCTGGTGACCAGAACCAGGGACTAGGAAAACTAGTAATTAATAAGTGTCATTTGTGTGTTATGCGTTAGAAATGTTAAGGGTGAATTGGAGTGGGAAAGAAACAGTTTCATCTAATTTAGTATCACAGATGCTTGCATGGAAATGAAAAGGAAAAGGAAATAGTGCCTAGTTCAAGTCATTATAATCTGCTTGGGTAAATAATAATAGCACATAAGAAAATAAAAATGAACAATGGAACAATTGGGCAATTACATGAGATCAAGGAGCACAAATTAGACTTGCTATGGGAGTTCATGAAAGATGAATTCCAAAGAAACACTGGCTGCTTTTGAGAAGACTTCATAGACAAAGTAGGATTTAAGTTGGACCTTGAGCAGATAATTAGGAAGGAGAACAAAGGCAGGAAGCAAGCACAGTGTGTGAGGAATGAACACCAAAGACTTAGGGAAGAGGGGGCAAACCTGGCTGAACTGAGTAGTGGTATGTGCTGGTACAAGCTGGGAAACAGTGGGAGAATGCCTCGCTTCTACAACTTTCTTTATTCATTCAGACTTTCTCCCACACATTCCTCTTTTTCATTCTGCAACAACCAGTCATTTTAATTTAGGACAAAACTACTGTCTATTTCCTTAACAAGAACACATCTTGCATACCTTACATATGCCAAAAAAGATCTTGGAAACTGCATTTTAGCCAACATCCTACAAAACACAATTAATTCTAAAGTTTGTCAGAATAATAACTCTATTTGGTTAAACACAAATTACATTTTTTTATCATCTTGAAGATTTAGTAGATATAATACTAGCTTATTTTATCAGTAAACCTGTATAAATTTAGAAAGAACATACCCAGGTAGAATAAAACTGTATGCTTGTATTGTACTTAACAGTAATAACTCAGAAGACATAGCTGTTATTATTTAACTAACAATGTTAAACTAGTTCCATTTGGTAAAGCTTTATCTGATCAATGCTTGGTTTTTTTCTATGAATACTCCTTTTTTTCATTTGTAAATATTAGAAATTTAGTTTCCTTAATTTCTAGAACTTTAGGAGTATTGCTTTATATAAAAGCACTTATTTACCTTTAAGCCAATTGAATAGAGTTCTTTTTAAGCTGTTGTATGGGTTAACTTGGTAATACCATCCAGAGGTAAGAAAATACCATACATCAACTATACAGACAGACAAAAATAGAGAACTTACAGCTTCAACTTAATTTTTTTTAGCCATGACTCAAACATAAAAACACAGAAACATGGAAAACATACAGAGAAATACAAATCCCACTAGTTAATATAAGCTATTTTTAGAGTCTTACAATTTTCTTAGTAGACTCTGAGTACCAATTAAAATAGGCATCCCATTTGGCCTGTTTGATTTAGGAGCCCTTTTTCTTGAGTGCACCTCTGAGTAAGCTTGTCTAACTAGAACATTCCCCATAACAGCCATTGCAACTCTAGGGTGTCTTTGGTGAGATTTTGTCATTTTGTTAGATAGGCACAGCTTCCAGCCCCATAAATTTTTAACATGTTATATACTGCTTGCCAGAGGGTGGAGAATCAAAGTTTTTAGAGTATAAGGATCCCATTTTTGCTGTATCACTTCTTACCTTGTACCCAGAACAAAGAACCCACAGTAGCAAAAATAAAACTGGGGATGGCACCCAAAGGGTGGGCACTTGGCCTCAAAATGTGAGCTTTCTCATCATTCAGATTGACCTGCTAATGTTTGGACTAAAAGCTAGTAAGATCAGAGAGCTTGAACACAAAAAGAGTGGAGCTCAAATCCAAGACGGACTTATGAACCCTTGGAGATGGAGAGGAAGACAGAACTCAAAGTGTTCAAGAGGCACTTTTTCCTGTCATTTTTAACGTTTCCAGAGTTGTCAACCATCATCTTTAGATACTTCAGTGTCCTGTTGCCACAACCGGTAAATGAAGAACTTTTTGGCATTAAATCTAGGATCTCACAATTTTATTGAGTGACTCATGTATTGGACAGCATCCCATTCAGAAAGTGGAAGGGAGCTCCGAGGAGATGGAAAGGGGGAGCTCGTATAAGGCAAACATGGAAGCAAGGGAGGAAATGTTCTGGTTGGTTAATGTTAAGTTTCCACTTTATGGGGTGGGGGTGGGGGTCTTACAAAGTGAGGAGCAGATATACATCAATTAGCATGGTATGCTTGTCCAATCTGATAAGCTACCTTTCCTGGACCAAAACTGGTTTATCAGAAGGTGTTGCTTATCTGCAGTTCTGTAGATTGCGTTCCACTGTTCCATTTTCTTGAGAAGCCTCTGCAGTTCAATTGTTTTTGTTGTCTAGCAAAGCCCTTCTCAGAAATGGCTCCCTCTCAGCAACACTCAATGCAGGTGGCCATTTCACATTGCTTAGCAATCATTAACCTCAAATAGTTTTCAGTATATGATTCAAAGCCATATAAATAGAAGATTTCATTAAAATAAGGTAAGTGCTAATATAAAAGGATTCACCAAATGTTGTGGGAGAATGAAAAAGGACCATTTAGATTACATTTTGCTTTTGTGCTCAGGAAAGCCTTCATAGAGGAGACTTTCTAAGCAGATGACTCCTATTTTAAATAGAAGAAAATGGCACAACAAAAGAGAAAAATAAAGTAAAAGGGAAAGTAGAGAAATTTCAAGAAGAAAAGTGGGGAGCACAAAGAAAATATCCCAAGTCTAACCTGAATTCACTAAAAGATGGTAGAGCATTCATATTTTAAGTGTTGCATAATTTGCTAATGAAGACAATAACTATCTTCTATTACAATATACCAGTGTATCAAATATATTTTACATTTTAATCCTCAAAATATTCCAGTGAGATAGGTACTGTTAATATACTCTTTTACAAAATGAGTAAATTGACACACAGAGAGGTTCAATTATAAAAATTCTACTGCCTATATTTGGCAGTGCTGGGATTTGAATGAAGCCATTCTGATGCTTAATCCATACTTTAATTATTAAGTTTTTTTTTTTTTTTTTTTTTTGGGGGGGAGAAGTTTAAAAGGAGAATAAAGAGAATAAAATTAAAAATGAAGGAAAACAGATATGTACTTAAATTTAGCACATAAATTTAAGTGCAGAGTTACGCACTTACACTCTGAACTTTAATGATAGTCCAAAATAATGTACTGACACAGTTTCACTAGCACTGCAGGACTCTTACTCCACATTCTTTGGGATACAAGGTAAACCTAATCAAATAAAAAGAGAGTTCTGGGAGACACTTTTCTTCTGGTCTAGTTCTACTTCATTTTGAATTTCTTCCTCTTATCCTATAGCAGAATCATAGACGCTGAGTTGATCAGCTGAAAATTGATTCTTTGTTATCTGAGGACCTCACCACCCCATGGAGGTGTCAGTTCAAACAAGTACACACATATATAATTATACAAAGGATGGAGATCAAGTTTTTCTGTTATTAAATACTTATCACTAGTTGGTCACTGCACATACATTTCTCACATAATCCTAATTACAATACTATAAACATAGGTACTAACTTTCTGGCTTTTCAGATGAGAAAGCTAAAGCTTAAAGAAGTTTCACAACTTGCTCAAGGTCACATAGCTGGTAAGTGATAGAACAACACCTTTATACCAAGAAACACATGACATTCAGTTGCCCCAAATTTTGGAGCTTCCAGGAGCTGAAAGTCTAGCAAAGTTATACACAAGCCAAATTTTCAGAGAGCTACAGCTCCAGTTTTAGACTACAATTATTTTGACGTGTTCCAGATAAGAGAGGTTGATAGGGTCAAAGAGTTTGGGAATAAATTGAAATAATTGGAGACGTTTTGTACAAGTTAGACCTTGACCTCTGGTCTAGAGGAAAGGCCAGCAATTGTTTTGCCAAATGAAGTAATAAGTGTTATCTTAGGCAACTGCAAGAAAAACCATAAATCACTACACAGAAATAAAAGATCCTCTCAGGCCACCCAAACATCCAGGTTCCTGAGGTTCTTTCCAAACACATGCATCTATGATTCTGAATTTAAAGTTTTAAATCATGACTGAGAAAAACAACTGATGATGCCATCATCCTTTGCCCTTAGGAACTTCTACCGAAAGTTCCAAGTTCAAGTTCTTATTCTTCATTTTGTGGATTTCATGACCCCCAGGTTTCAGTGATTTCATGGTTTTCTATAATGACATCACATGTATCTTAGCTTCCTGGCTACTATGACAAATACCACACAATAGGTTGGCTTAAACAATGGGAATTTATACCTTACAGTTGTAGAGGTTGGACGTTTGCTTCCTCCCGGGGTCATTAGTGTTCTGACTGGCTGGCAATCTTTGGGGTTCCTTGGCTTTCCTGTCACATGATGATGTCCCCTCCTTTCTATTCCAACTTCCATTGACTTCTGGCTTCTGGCTTTTCCCAGTGCCTTTTTCTCTATAATGTCTCCAATAATAGGATTAAGACACATCCTCATTCAGTTGGCCAAACTTTAACTAAAAGTAACATCTTCAAAAGGTTCTATTTATAATGCGTTCTTAAACACAGGAATGGCTGTGCAGATTAAGAACATGTTTTTTTTTCTGGAGTACATAATTCAATCTACTACAATATGTCACAAGAAGTAGGAATAATTTGGTACTTTCTGTAATACTGAACATGGAAATTGAGGCTACTACTATCAGAATTTGAAGAATACCATAACTGTCCTGTCCTTCAAACTTTTCCCAAAGTATTGTAGTTGGATACTTGGAAACCAAAAATAAAGCATATTTGTAGAGCAGGTTTTATAGTTAATTAAAAACCATCTGATTCAATGTTTTTATTTTAAAAATTAGAAAACTGAGGTAAAGAGGAGGTGAAACTAGTTAGATGCCCAGTTCTCTTTATTCCTGACACTATTTCCCTTCAATGACAGGGGATTTACATTATTGCTCAATCAAGGAACTTTCTTTAGGGTATTGGCCTTGGTCTATGAAGGAAAAATAGTGTTAGTACATGGCATCTACAAGGAGGTATATCCAAAGGATTTTAAAAGGGAAGATATTAAGTTGACCTTTAATAATTAAACTATGAGATCAACACATTTTTTTTTTTAATCAGAGCAGAGAAAGATAGAGAAAGACAAAGTCAACTGAATGAGAACGAAGGATTCTCAAGGCCGCACATATTGACTGTAACCTGATTATTCAATCAAATTATTTTATTAACATATATAAAGAAAGAAGGTGTAACTCAGAAAGGGAGAATTAGTCATCTGTAAAAATGTAGAAAAAGTAGAGTGCTAGAGGCAAAATTTGACAGTGCTCATCCAAACACTGACCAGGAGAGAGTCAAATTAGCCAGTGAATTCAAATTTTCCCTTTTCTTTGGTCAAACCATTTTAACTTTTGTAATGAAAATGGTATCTATTGGCAATACTGAAGAATACAGACCTTAGTAGCTATATCAAAAGTGTAAGATTAGTTTCTGATTATCCTGTCTAATAAAGGCTATGGGATACAGCACATCTCTGAGGAATGGATGTGCATACTATTAATCATCCTACCAAGAGATTAATCCTAGGGTAGGAAATTAACAATTGGAGAATTAGGTCCCAGGCTAGGGTTAGGGACGGACCATATTGTTCCCTCTGGAACTAGAAGGAACTTTAGCTTGAATCCCAAGACTTTGAGGTTTCTACAGGAAATCTGGTAGAGGGAGGTAAACAGTCCCTGGACACATGGTCACAAGCTAGGAGTCAGACCAATAGCTGGCCTGGTAAGAGACCCTCAGGTAATGTGGTGATACGCAATAGTTTGAAACCTCTTCCATTATCCCCGATCTTCCCTAAAGCCACATTAACATTTAATAGCATGGTCTCAGCAACACTGAGGGGAAGTGAAAAGGCCTATACCCATGCTTGGAGCCCCGTGCAACAGGGTAGAACACCATCTCCTCCTTAGTGACCAGATTCTAAGGTTACACCGGCCCTCAAAAGCCTTTGTTGCACTGTGGCTGTGGTGTGGTGGCTGTATGAAGTGAGGCAACTGGGTTAGAAAAAGCCAGCAGACTTGTTCCTAGGCATACATCAGGTGGCACTTTGAGAACGTCTTGGAATTACGTTGAGTCACAGACCACTCTCCTGCTCACCCAGTACATATTCTAGCCACATCGAACTCCTTCTAGGTCTGTTTCCATACGATGGGACCCTTTTGCCCTTCCTTTTCATGTCCCAGCCTGTTTTGCATCCTTCTCGCCTTGTCTGGATGCCAACTCCTCAGTGAAGCCTTCCCTAAACTCCTTCTTTAAACAGGAGCCCAAATCCACATTTTAAAAATCCTATCTAGTTGGTTTCTCCTATATTTTTGTTGTGTTTGCATTTATTGTATCTCCCTGAGGGGTTATTTCTCTTTGGTTCACTGTAGTCACTCCCAAGACTAGCACAGAGCCTGGAACCTACTGTCAACACAAGAAATATTTGTTGAATTAATGAGCAGCCTACAGTTTATATTCATCTTCTGTCATTAAACATTGGACTTTTTCTCTTCTGATTTCACACTCATTTTCTCATTTTGCTTCTATAAATTTATTAAAGTAAAACATACAAGGAGAAAAGTTAATGAATCCTGATTATTTTAGACATCCAAGTTAGCCGAGATAACAGGGAGAGAAAGAGCAATTTAAAGAGATATGGAGTATTACGGTGTCTTCATCATTTATCTGTCAAGAACTTGACACTTTGTTTTTACACATTATTTGTGTTTGTTAGTTTAATGTGAGTCTTCCCTCGAGAGGAGAAATTGCATTCAACAGTATCATAAATATTTCATGTTTCTAAGCCCCAGAACTGAATGAAATATTCTGAGCTTTGGTAAATTCATCAAGTTGGGCACAGCCCTCACTTGTGAGAAAGAGCATCAGCCTTCTTTTGTCCATATACCCAATACAACTAGTCTTGCATTTATTCCTTAATTTGAACTTCTATGGGAAAGATCAAGTATTAATCACAATTAACATAGTGCAACTCTGAAATATATATATACACTCTAAATATGGTAATTAAAATTAATTTATATATTTTACTATATAGTTAATGTATTTTTTATATATATACTTGATAAAAAACTATAATCAATAGTGCTATAATCCCTCTTCCATCTGAAACTTTTTTTAATGTTGTGCTACCATCACTACCATCCATTACTACCTTAAAAAGAGTTTGAGAAAATAAGTCAAATTCATCAACATTCAATAGTAAACATTTCATACATGTAAATGATCACAAAGTGCTTTCATATCCCCATCAACTTCTTTATCCTCTGGTTCTTATGACAATTATTGATAATTTTGACAGCGTTAGCCAAAGGGAGGTGTACTGTCATTCTGAAATAAAGGTAATATCCATACCCACCTCTTTTTTCAGATTTGTAGGTTTTTCCCCTCATTCTATTGTCATAGAAATTGGTGCCAATGAATTAGTAGTAATCAACTATGCAAGATAGAAATAAAAACAAAGCTGAAGAAATACAGCAGTTTCCCACGTTGTAGTGAGAGAATCAGTGTTTTATGGAACCTTAATATGTTGTACATCATAAGAGACACCTAAAGTCAGTTGAAGTCAAACCACAGTCTTGCATCTATAGATAATTAAAATGACCCCATGTTTCAAGACGTGAGTCAATGATTTTCAGGAGTACAGTAATCTTTAATGACTGACTTCAGAAAATTTTGTTCACAACCTGGGAAAGGTACTGAAAAGAAGCTTATGTACCAAGAAGAAAATTTAATGGGCTCTTAACCCCTTTCAATCGAGGTACAAGATATGGGATTAGGAAATGGAACAACTATTTAAGTCTCTTCTTTCTATTTTTCACTTGGCTCTGAAAGAGCCTAGCTAGCAAAGCAGAGTCACTTGAAGTTGTATGTGCATCTTCATTCCTTTGAGTACTAAACTTTCACATTTATGAGAGGCTCATATAGGTGTCTCTGGAAACTAAAATCTCAATTTGCTACCTGTAATAGTGTATTATAGTGATATCAGAAAGTCCTATTTTAATGTTATAACAGTATCAGAACATCACATTAAATAAAATAACATTTATGTGGGGCTAAGAGTATTCTAACATTAAAATACCAAATTTAAATTGCAAAAGGGTTAATTTCTGACCTTGACTATGTTTAATTGTTACTAATGAGTGCTATACTAATTAAAAATGCCTCCTCAGTAATTATATGAAGAAGCTGAAAAGCTTTTAAGACTCCTGCTAATCCAGCACCCTCTGGTTGCTTGTTTCTAATTTGTTCATTTTAATGTACCAATTATGTGAATTAGAGCATATAAACATGTTGTGAAAAGTCTCTCTTCTGAGACTCTGACCTCCAAATGTTTTGAATCAGATGGAACAATTCCTGTTCTAGCTCAATTATTCAGTTTCTAGAGCAGATTAAAGGATTAAAGGGCTGATTTATTTCATTGTGAATAAGCAGATGTATCTTAAGATTTCATGGTTTTCATTGTGATTTCTCTAGTGCTAAGAATTGTCCTGATCAAATTCAAACAGGATTAAAGTCAGGTAAATGCATAATGAATTAATATATCAATTTTAATAAAAGCCCAATAAAGAATTGTATTATGTGAAAACTGGAAGACTGAGTAAGATTGTTATGCATGTTCTGTTTGTTTATGCCAAGCATTAAAGACCCCATAAATATAGAGTAGATGAGAGGAATGCATATATAGTAGCTTTTTGGAGTAATGAAGCTTATTTTTCTCTTTAGGGTTCACTATTTGTGTAATGAGTTCCATGGATTTATAAAAATATTTATTTTTATCATATATACAATATAATATTTTCCCTTTTAATCACATTGAGATATATATTTCAGTGATGTTAATTGTGCACATAGTGTTGTGCTACCATCACCACCATCCATTACCAAACATTACCATCATTCCAAATAGGAACCTTGTATATTTTAAGCCTTAACGTCTCCTTCCTTAACCCCACCCGTTCCCCTGGTAACCTATATTCTAGATTCTGACGCTATGAGTTTGCTTATTTTAATTGTTTCAAATCAGTGATATCAAGTAATGAAATTTTGACATTTATTTTTGTTGTTGTTTGTTTATATGTGCTGCATATTTCTTTCTTTCTGGTTAGAGCTAAACCTACTTTCAGGTACTTATGTCCCACTGGTGATAAGGGAATTGATTTATTTTAATATTTATTTAGCAAAATATACCCAGTTTCTGGATCTCCACTATTTCTATGTTATCTAGCAGGTAATGATTGTTCTCTCCAGTTAGAGACGCACCCTTCTGCCCAGTGTCCATAAACATAAAGGCTGTCATACCTCTTTCTCCTGTGGAGTGATACATAGTAGGAAAATTAAAGCTTCCCAGGTAGCAAAATTTCTGGGAAACCCCAAAACTGAGATAATGTTTTATGGGGAGTTGATTCAACACTTTTAACTGTTTTTTTTCCTTCTGACTGTGAAAATATATTTCCTTAGGAAAACTAGGAAATCCAAAAGGAAGTCGTAATTCTACTACCAATGAAACAACTATACATATTTTAATATAACTTCCACTTCCTCTTGCTTCTTTTTATTTTTTAACACATTTGAGATCATAATATATGCATTTTTGCACCTAAGTAGTTTGCTTCTTTTAATATTATCTCAAGTGCTTTCTGATGTAATGAATAACATACTTTATAATTTTAGGGTTTTCTACATCCCCACTTTATATAATGACATAATAATTTTTATTAAACCGTCTAATGTTATGCAACTACATTGTTTCCGATTTTTGTAACTGTATATAAACTACTCTGCATAACACTATATTTGAAATATTTGCCGGTAAGCAATGTATTCTGATCTTTTGGAGTAGGGAATGTCTTTATAAATTTAGTGCAGATAATGGCTCTCTGGCTAAGGTAAGTTATCAGTAGCTATTCCAGTGATCATTGTCCTAAAAGCAAATATGTTCCTAATTAAAAATACTTTCAGGTCCTTGGTAGGAATCAATGTGCTAGGCATCAATGCTTAAGTGAGTGCTAGCCACTATCCACATGCTTTTTATTTCCAGAACTAGCAAATATTTCATACATTACTATTTGGCATTACTAAATATCTCTCTCCTCAATACATAGTTTATGAATTCCTATATATGTCCTTATTCCAAAAAGTCCTCCCTATTAAACTCCAGAGTCCTGAGAATATATCCTTCCCTCTTCCTCACCTGTATCTTTTAGTAATGTATATTATTTTCCACAACCATTTAAGAAAATCAAATCCACCTCAAGTATTGCCATGCTAAAGCTTATATTTCTGTAATAATAATAATTGAATGATAGTAATTAATTGTTGCTGTTGTGGCAGGCTGATAATGGTCCCCAAATATGTCCATGCCCCAATCCCTAGAACCTGTGAATGTTACCTTACATGGCAAAAGTGACTTTTAAGTTAAGAATCTTGAGATGCGGATATGTGACCTGGATTATGCAGATGGACTCGATGTAATCACAAAGGTCTTTATAAGAGGGAGCAGGAGAAGTCAGAGTCAGAGGAGAAGGCAATATGATGATGGAAGCAAAGATTGGAGTGATGGGCTTTGAAGATGGAAGAAGGGGCCACAAGCCAAGGAATGTAAGTGTCCACTAAAAGCTGAAAAGAACAAGGAAACAGACTCTCTCTTCAGAGCCTCCAGTAGGAACCAGCCCCGCTAACACCTTGACTTTAGCCCAGTGAAACTGATTTAACTCATAATCAAATCACAGTTGACCTATTGTTGTACTTTCTCCTAGATATACCTATATCAACATGTAGATTTATGTGCACACACACCAATATAAATGTACACGCATTCACAGACAAAATCATACTCCACTGATCACTTTTATTGGGTTTCCTTCACCTAATGAAATAATTTTAGGATTTTCCAGAAGTATTAATTTACTATATGATATTCCAAGCTATGTATATAACATAATTCAATTATCCAATTACTTATTATAGGAAATAGGTTGTTTTTAAATTTCTCTATATTAAATATATATTTTTATAGAACTCATACTAACTTATATGTCCGTGTTAAATAATAATGACATAAACACCATCATAAATATTTGTTAACTGCTGGTTATTTGCCAAGGCTAATTCCTAGAGGTATATTTACCAGGGCAAAGACTATGTATATTTTTAATACACTTGATACAAATTTTCCTTCAGAAATGTTTTTTCATTGTCAAGCAGTGAATTAGACTATCAATAGTTGCCAACCTTTCTAATTTTAGGTCTTATCTCATTTCAGCATATTATTTTGAAAATATAAAAGGTTTATTACTATTTTCTTTATTTTATTACTGAAGAGGTTGAACATCTTTCATTATTATTGGCAATTTGTATTTATTAATGTGTGTGAATTTCCAAATACAACCTATACCTGTTTAACTATTGGAGTACTTTTTATTGACTTGTAAGAATGCTACATATAATTATAATAATGAAAATTTTATGCAATATATGTTGAAATATATTATTTGCATTATACTTTTCCCATTTATTCCTTTCATTTTTCTTGTCATGTTTTTAATGTATGATCTCTGATTTTACATCTAGAATTATCTTTATCTCCCTAATTCAAGAAAGCATTCATATTTTTTTGTTTTTATATTATTACTTTTCTTTCACATTTAGATCTTAAACCATTGAATTGTGTTTCTTTGCATAACATGAAAAATTGATCTGTATGCTTAATTTGCTTTCAATTTCACTTAATTTTGATTTATTTAATTATCTCTTCTTTCTCAAGCAACATGCTATACTTTTCCTCTTCCTCTTCCCTTCCTTTCCTGAACAGTTCAGTCCTAAAGACATGTTGGGGTCAGGAAAGATTGGTGCCTGCTGTAGAGTGAGAAGGAGAGAATGACAGCAGCAATGGGAGATTGGTTACATTAGAATGGTGAATCACGTCAGTAAATTAAAGATAACGGGTGTCAGCTTCCTCATTATTGGAAAAGGGAGTTTAAAATATAGAGAGGAAGAAACTAGAATAAAGCCTGGGGTGTTGGATTGGATTTGGTGTTTACAAGTTCCTGGTGTTCAATATATATAGCTAGATACTTATATGTAGATAATGTGTGTTAATACATACATAGAAAATTGCTCTAGATTTTTCCATTGAGAGAGCAAGTCTGGGAGCAGCAATATCCCAATAGCAATTAGTACACCTAGCATCCAGATCTTTGATTCCTCAGAAAGCGACCAGGACACCTAGAGAAAAGCCTGATTCTAGGCCCCGGACAAGGAAAATATAAGATGAGCCCAGAACATATTGTCATACCAGAAAGAATAGAAGAACACAAAAAATGATGGGGACATATCAAAAGGTCACTGAAACCAAATTAAAGGGGTTCCCAAGGGCTAAATATGTGTCACTTTGAGCATCAAAATAAATAGGGAAACAAATTATAATCATTAAATAAAAGATAAATAGAGAATCATGAATCATACTGATAAACAGATGATAGATAAAGATGAAGGAAGGAAGGAAGGAAGGAAGGGAGGGAGGGAGAGAAGAGAGAGATGAGGAACAGGACATTTACTAGTCTGAAAATATCCTTCCCATATAATACTTATTAATTATAAAAGGAAAAGTAGTAACTTTACCATGGAACAGTCTGGCAGATTCCATTTTAATCAACTGATCAAGGGCAAATATTATCAGTAATGAGACAACAAAAACGTATGTGCCATCTGATGAAAGAAATGAGAACATAGACTAGTTCTGTAATATTCCTGCCAAAGTAGCAAAACTTTAATATGAAGAAACATCAGACATACCAAATTAACAAATATTTTACAAAATAACTGGCCTATAATTTTCAAAACTGCCAAGGTATGAAATAAAAGGAAACAATAAAGAACTGTTCCAGATAGAAAGAAAATAGAGACATGACAAGTAAAACATATAATTCTGAATCAGATCCTTTCGTCAATTGGGCAAACTAGATGATAGTTATATATCAATGTTAATTTTCTGATTTATTTTCAGAAATACAATTAATATATATAATAAATATATATTTTTTAAGATTATATATATATATAATTCTCTTTTCTAATTTTCATGTCCTATTCACCAACCAAAACTTTTAAAAGTTTTTATAATCTTAAACACTTATGAATACCCATTAACTCAGGGTTAATGGGAATGTTTCTTATGTTCTCTGCTTTGAGAATAATGTTGGCTCTTGATATTATACTAGGATTGTAATTTCTTATTTTTAGATTATTAGTCTATCATTAAAAAAACAATATTTTCTGTATCTATTGAGATGAAAGATGCTTTCTCTGGTTTGATCTATTTGATGTGATTAGGCATATTAATATATTTACTTATGGTAAATAATTTATACATTCTTGGAATAAATCTTAGATGCAAGTTATCAATTATTAAGTACACTGCAAACTTAGATTTTCTAACATTTATTTACAATTTTTTCACCTGTGTATGGGCAATTTTTCTATATTTTTTTCATAATGTTCTTTACTCAATGCTTTAGTCTGAGACAATGCTAACAAAGTAATAAGATTCATAACATTCCACAGTTTTCTAGGTGCTAAAAAAATTATGATGATTGATATATCTCTCAATAGTATTTCTTTGTTTTCCAAATAATTAGTTTATCATTTTAACATCAATAATTCTTTTCTTTGCATATTTTAGATTAAGGGTGAGCAAACTTTCTCTGTAAAGGGCCATATGTCGTTGCAGGTCATAAGGTCTCTGTTGGAGCTATTTAACCCTGCCCTTGTAGCATAGAAACAGTCATAGACAATTTATAAATGAATGAGCATAGCTGTATTCCAATAAAACTTTATTTACAAAAACACATGACAAAACTGGCTACTGGGCTGCAGTTTGTCAATCAATGCTTTATTTCATATATTCCTTTTGTAACCTCTTGAATGCAATTTTCAGTTTTTAATTTTTGTGTTTCTTTTTTAATATTTAAATTATATAGAGACATTTATTCCTCTGAGTTCAACTTTGGAAAACTCTCAAATTGTGATATATAATATTCATAATACTGACATTTTTATACATTACATAATTTATATTTTTATTTCCTCTAAGTCTAAAAGTTATTTAGGAGTAATTTCATTTTATTTTTAAATGTTACAAAGTGAAAAAAGTCTTTGAAAATAAGGACATTGATAAGGATAAATAAGGGAACACATGTAGCATTTTGGCTGTGTCAATGGCACATGCCATTTGGTGAAAGTCTGTTAAGCACAGTAGTTTAACCCATTTTCTTGTGCTGCCAGAACTAGAGTCATTTGGATACATAATTGCCAGAAAGAATCCCAATAGAGAGGTTGTTAATCATAAGTACTGAATGATGATGCTATGATGACCACAGAAAATGGTTTTAGATGAAGAAACCCTCTGAAAGAATATTTTTAAAATATTTGAACAGAAATAGAAAGAAGAGTCGTAATACAACCCTGAAAAATTTAGGGGATGACCATTTAAGTTATTGAGTATTTATTTTGTTATTTGCTTTACTTTGTTATTTTTTTTTTATTATTATATTACATTAAGGTCTAAAAAATTTATCCTCAAAATGAAATACGTGCATTTGGCAAGGTATTGGAATTTTTATTATATATTAATATATAACCAATGTTCTATGAGTACTGGTGAGAAATGTTAAATCTTTGTAAGATACTTGTTTATTTATTAATTTATTTGTGTGTTCCTGATGTCTCCAGGACTATAAAAAATATTAGTCTTCCATTTAGTATTGTGATTTCTACCAACAGCATATTTTGATTATTATAGTAATTTGATGTTAGGTTACTTGATGCAAGGGATGCAGGATTTTTAGTATTTTATTTAAATATTGTGCCCTTCATCAATAATAACTATGGTGTTATTGGTGCACTTAATATGCTTGGCATTGAATTCTATTTTGTTTGGAATTAATGTTGATACTCCTGCTCTCATTTTATTTAAATGAGCAATGTATATCTTTGCCAATACTTTGCTTTTAACATTTGAGAATATTTGAGAATATACAGCATATAATTTGATGTTTTTTATGGTGCAGTTTTATATTTTTTTAATATATTTTTTCTTTTAGTAAAGGATGTTGATGTGTTTTTCCCTATTATTAAATTTATTTGGCCCTTTTAATCAGGACCTAAGGAGGAGGCACTCAAATAATCATGTTACTTTGATAGAAACAGATAATCTCATTTTCTGCCATAAGCTCATATAGGTGTTATGGAGTTAATCTCTTTTTACAGAATCCTAATGAGTAGTTGTCAATGAGTCAGGCTTATCCTTTGTATTATCTTTAACATCTTCTTTGGCTTGAAAATCAATAAACAGGGATGGAGGGTACTGATAAGAATACTGGACTGGTCTTAGCTCAAAAGCTTGAAAATGCTGGTCCGCTATACCCGTTATCAATTTATATATGTTCCTACTACCAAGAGCATACATTGGGACATGAGAGCAAATCAGATGTGTGAAGGACAGAAAAGGGTTTGCTTGATAGCATGTTTAAAAACATGACTTACAAGAGCCATGAAGCACTAGGATAGAGGAGAGAAAATAAATCTAGTCTTTTTTTTCCATTCAAATCAAACCAAAAGGGAACTGTTGGCTTTTTCCCATCCACGGTGTGCATTTTCACTTACTCAATTACTTTTTGTAACAATGATCCAGACTCAGCCATTCTCTGGGGACTGTCCTTCTATTTGGAAATTCACAAAGCAATCCCCAAGACGCTAACAGTTTTTAAGCTTTATGGTTAAGAACTGAGATGCACTCTGGTTGTAAACTCTATGGCCACATCATCGATTTAGTGGCTCTATTCTCAAATTCTGTGCTGGTTGAATTATGGGGACTGAAGTTGTTCTGTCTCTGCCAGCTCATAGTCCTCTAACCTTTCTGAACATGAAGATGTCTAGCTCCCACCTTCCAATCTCAAGAGACTGTGTTTTTCCTATGTGTGTACCTACTTCTTATATAGGCACACAAAAAATAAGAAGAAAATGTGAGCAGAAAGAAATTCATAGCTGTACCCACAGTTCAAAACAGAGAAAATGTAAAGATTGTATATTTACTGTGTTCTTTTATGACTGTCTGCTCTCCGGGCTATTTCAATCATAAAAAGAAGCTCCCAGATGCATACACTGAACGTCACTAAGGCACAGTATCTCAAGGTGCTATAGCACTGAAGAGTTGTGGAATTTTTGAAGCGATAGGCTTTCAGCAAAGGAACTGCAGTAGGGGAGGCAGCTGGCTATAAAATCCTGTTTTCCCTTTTGGAAAGGTCATTACAGAGTGAACTTTTCCTCCTTTATGATAGAAAGACGAAATCAAAGGAAGAGGCCGAGACACAATCACACTACAACCCTATTACCATCATTAGCACCCGAGACAATCTGAAGGTCTGGGGTGGGTGATGATCCACAAATCCAATATATGTCGTACATAAACAGTAACACAAAAGCAGTATCAAATTTTTTGTCAGGCAATTAAACCTTATGACAAGTTAATTCAACTTTGCTACTGTCTTATTAAACCTATGGAAAAAAAAAAAAAGAAAACCATTTGCTCTGGTACATTACAAGTTTCACAACACATTTCTTAATACAAGCTCCTTGTTCTGCTATTTTGATATATTAAATATCCAGCAACGAATTTCTGGGGTCATAAATCTACAGTGATAAAATTAATCCTATTGCTGAAGACAAATAAATATTTTATTGCACTTTTATGAGCTTTTGTTCCCTCTTCACTTGCAAGTAGATGTTGTTTAGTGGTACGAAGACATTTTGCTTCTGTAAAATGTATTAGAAACAATATAACTAATGCAATTCATATCTACAAAGCTGTTGTGCACCCTTAAGTTTGAAAATTCAAGCACATCTCCCCCCAAAACTTACAAAGAATAATTTGTCAATGGAAAATAACCAGACATTATATTTAACTCAATTTATATCCTGAAATATTTTGCATGTCAATTGTGGGCACTAATTCTATTATGCGACACTTTTATTTGCAAAAACAAAATAATCTGAGTTGTAGGAGGGAATAAAGTACAGTAAACCAAATACTCACCAAAATCTAATTCTTTTAATTCTCCAGAGTGCCCCAAACCTGGATATTACGATGAAAGTTTTATATGGAAAATTCAGTGTAAGACTTGCAAGGTTTGGGGGAGGGAGAAAGCTCAGGGAAGCAGACCTCCGATGTCTGTAGAAAAGAATTTGGTTCACTTACCTCCAGAAAGTCTTTTACAATAACATGGAAATATATGATAGAAAGATCAAATAATTTATCCCCTCTCATAAAAAGAAGAGAAAACTGAGGTTTAGGAAAGAGAGATTACTTATCCTGCAACTATATTATGTTATGCCAGGTCTAAGACTAAAACCTAGCTAATCTGACTGCTAATGCCATAAATTCAGGACCTTTTCATTTATAATGCATTAATTGCCACACATTATGCAAGAAATATGCTAATTTGGATGAGGTAAAAATCCACAGATATGTAATACAGTGGGTACTCCAATATAATCAGGTAGTTAGGCACCTTTGGCCTTTAGCCATTTCCACAATACAGTCTTTTTTTTTTTTTTTTTTTACATTCTTTTTAATACTATGTTTTTTTTTTTTCTTTTTTTTTTTTTTTTATTATGGGTAAAAATCAAAATTCTCACAATACATACAAACATTTGCATAATGATATATAAATATATGTGCATATATGTGTATTTGCTTACAAAAATGTTATTTATATATATATATATACATATATTTTAAGAGGTGCTTAGATTACCTAAAATATTACATGGAACCCACTGGGATTCCCATGTTGCCCACCTCCCACACCTCCCACCACATCCCACACAAACATCTCCCACAAGTGTGGACCACCAACCTCAATGAACTTACACATCCTGGAGCCTTGCCACCAACCATAGACCACAGTTCACACTGTAGACCACACTCTCTCCCACTCAGTTCTGAGTGGTGTGTGCTGATTTAAAATGGCCTACATCCATTGCCACAACAGTACTCAGGACAACCTCCAACTCCCAAAGAAGCCCCTGTATTTCAACTGCTCATCCCCTCCCTACCCAAAAACTGTCAAGTGGCCACTGGCTCCACCTCATTGTTATAATTTCTTGCATTGCAAGAATCACCATATGGGAGCAAGAGAATACCATCAAGTCCACTCTAGTCCATAGTTCTTCCCCCAATCCAGAGGCGACTGGGATGGTGATGTCCACTCCAACTCCAAGTGAGAGAGGGCTTATATCCCATGGATATGGTGGGTGGGATGATCCTGCCTGCAGATGTAGGCCCTCTCCATTCCCTGGGATGGCCATTTCCCATTGTTGTCTCCTCACCAGGTGACTTGGATGAGTCCATTGAGCTGTAGGGTAGGAGTTGCAGTTCCACCTAGATTTCCTGCACACCTGGCACATAGGTAGATGGGAGGCTCCAGTCTCTGGAAGTATACCTAAGAAACTCCAGCATCACATGTAGGTTTGAATAGAAGGGACTGGTGAGCCATGTGCAGGGAGGACTTATTTGAGTCTAATTCTGTCACTCTCAGGAGCACAGACTCCAAAATAGAACCCACTGATAAGGCATCAGTCTCTGGGGCTATCCCCCCTTATATAGGACCAGGGTGTCTCCGGAGCTCTCAGGAACCCCACTGAGTGGGGTGATAGGCACTTAGATGTTCTATGAGCTCCTACTGAGGTGTGCGTAAGAGTTACCTCTGGGATGACCTCCCGACTCTCTTTGAAGTCTCTTAGCCACTTGAACTCATTTGTCTTTACCATTTCCCCCTTTTATTCAAGGTCTTTTTCCAGTTGTGTTGCCAGTTGGCACTTGGGAAAAGTTTTCAATTAGCAATAATCGTGCCTCGGATAAACCTCTTTGGCTACGATACTGCCACTGCACAAAGCTGCCAGTTGGCACTTGGTATTAATCCCTCGTTGCCAGGGAGGCTCATCCCCGGGAGTCATGTCCCACGTTGGGGGGAAGGTAATGCAATCATATGCTGAGTTTGGCTTAGAGAGAGGCCACATTTGAGCAACAAGGAGGCTCTCAGGTGGCAACCCTTAGGCACCCCACAACTGCAGGCTAACCACTTGTCTGGGTCCCAAACCCTTCACACAAAACACATTTTCTTCCTAAACCAATTCTCACCTCCTCCAGGCTTAAATTTCATGGGCAGGGAGGTATAATCAAAGATGGAAATATTAAAAAATTATCTCTGGCAGGAAATATTTTATATATGCTAACTTTACCTGCCTTTTGGCAAATTACAAAGAATACCAACACACTTTACAAAGCACCATGCAGGTGAGCTATATGAGTTTAATAATGAATAAGAAAAAGAAAGTAAATAAGAGGCTCCCACTTCTAGACAAGATGAAATAACAGGGATCTGATTAACCCCTCTTGCCTGAAATAAACGAAAAAATAAAAGATTAAAAAAAAAAATGAAACAAAGGTTTTTGAGACAGTGGATACCAGGCAATGAAGTAAAGTTATTCTTCAAGGTAAGAAACAAATGAGGTAAGCCCTAATATTGCCCCAGTTTACTGCTTTGAGAAAGAGTCTAGGCTGAAGTTCATAGAGGTGGACTTTAGGCAAAGCGTAGGAAGCTCCTTGAGTGAGGAGACGGAGTTAAGAGGATGAGAAGAAGAAGCTAGCTAGAGCTCACAGGAAAAAGTATAGGGTGGGGGAGAGATGCATGGAAAGAGAACACCAGAGATCTGCAGAGAGACCCCTTGAGTATTCAGCTGAATACTTATCCCCACATGCCTTTTAGAAAACTACTCAAGGCCAGTGAAAAACCACACAAATGAATGAGAAGGAATAGTACCAGACACTCATACAGGGATGGGAATAGTACCTGTTACAACCAGAAGACAGGGAAGCCTTAGAATTTGCATGACTTTGGGTAGAGTACTCAGAAAGGTCTTGCCTCATTAGACTAAAGTCTGCTTTGGTCCCGCCTAAAAAATATAAAATGGAAAACTGAAAAGGATCAAACTGTCTCCAAGAAAGTCAACAATGTTCAAGAACAAAGCTCAAGAAAATTTATGAAAATACAGAAATATCTAGTTCACAAAAAGGTAAAATTCACAATTTCTGGCATCCAATCAAAGATCACTAGGCATGCAAAAAAGCAGAAAAATACAACCCTTAATGATGAAAAGAATCAATTAATTTAAATGGGACCAGAATTGACAAAGATGTTAGAAGTAGCAAACAAGGTTTTTAAACAGTTAGCATAACTGTATTCCATATGTTCAAAAAGTTAGAGACTTGGAAAATATTTTTAAAAGACCCAAATCAAACTTCATGAAATGAAAACAATGTTGGTGATGATAAATATATAGGATAGGACTGACAGCAGATTAGACAATGAAGAAGTGAGGATTAACCAACTTGAAAACATAGCAATAGAAATTATCCAAAATGAAATTTAGAAAAAAATGTTTAAAAAATGAAAATATCATCAGTGAAATGTGAAACAATTTCAAGTGACATAATAAACATGTAATTGAAGTCCCCAAAAGAGGGGAGGGAAGAACTGAAAGCATTTCAGGAATCAATGGAATCAGGAATAAGACAAAGAAGTCTAATCTCACCCCTTCTATTCAATATTGTACTGGAGGTTCTACCCTGCGCAAGAAAAAGAAATAAAATACACCAAGTTTAGAATAAGAAAAATAAACCCTCTATTTTTAGATGACATGATCATCCATCAGATGGAATCTATTTATTTTTAAAAATCACTGGAACTAATAAATGAGTTTAGCAAGATTGCAGGATTCAATATAAACATAAAAAATCAACATAAAAAATTATATTTCTGTATCATAGCAACAAGCAATGGAAATTGGAATTGAAAAAATACAATTTAAAATACCGTAAAAATATGAAATAAGATTAAACCAGACCAAGATTTGCAAAACCTATACACTCAGAGAAATAGACTTAGATAAGTGGAGAACTATATCTTGGTCAGCAGGTATAAATGTTATTAGGATATCAATTTTCCTAAAATTGATCTAGATTCAACACAATCTCAATCAAAATTCAAGCAAGCATTTTTGTAGAAATTAGGCTGATTCTCAAAATGATATGAAAATGCAAAGGGCTTAGAAAATGCAAAACAATTTTGAAAAAGAAAAGCAAAGTTTGAGAATGAACACTACCTGCTTTCAAGATGTATTTTTAAGCTACAGTAATCAAGACAGTATGGCATTAGCATAAAGATAGACAAGTATATAAATGGAACAGAAAAGAAAGTCCAGAAAGAGACCTACACATGTATGGAAATTTATTTTTAACAAAGATGCAAAAGCAATTCAGTGGAGAAAAGATAGTTTTTCCAACAGATTGTTCTGGAACAACTGGATATTCATATTAAAAAAAAAAATAAGCTTCAATTCATACCTCACACCATATGAAAAAATTAACTCAAAATGGCTCATAGACCTAATTGTAACTCCTAAACTACAAAACTTCCAAAAGAAAACATAGGCAAAAATCTTTGTGATCATGGATTAGGCAAATATTTCTTCGACATACTGCCAACAGCACAATTCAAAAAGAGAATTGATTAAAGAGAATTAATCACCATGTAAAACTGCTGCTCTACAAAAACTAGTTTGCTCTATGTAAAATCAGCAGCTAAAACCCAACTCTCACTTTCCTCATCTGTAAAATGATGAAAATACTCTTGCTTTTATTTATCTCAAATATTGTCAGAATTACAGAAGTGTAATTTTATTAAACATAATTAATATTGGATAAATGTAAGAAGTATGATTGGCATAGTACCAAAGCATTATACACATTTTTTTTACTCTACTTTTATTTCTCTAGACACTTAAGATTAGCTACATCATTGTTTCACTTCCACATTAGGCATAGATTTATCACTCTTTCTTAAGTAGTTAAAGAAACAGGTATTTTCTATGTGCACTCTGAGCCATCCCTTTGGAAGCCTTTTCACATGGCTGTTTCACATCAGATGGGCTCTATGATCTCTTTCATGGGAAATTTTCTTTTCTTGATTTTGTGTGTTCAGTATCTTATTTAGCTTTCTTAATGGTGTTGATTAGGACATCCTGGTTCCTGGGTGTTTCTTCTTGCAGCTTCTCCTTCCCTTAGGCTGAATGCTATTCCAATAGGCTAATAACCCAGACTTGGTCGTTGTATTTCCTTTTCCTTCACCCAGAAAGAAGATAACAGGTAGCTATCACTTACAGAGCATTAACTACATCCTAAGAAATGGGTTATGGAATTATATCTATTAAATAAATTATCTTTACCAACAATTTGAAGTATCTCTTTCTAGAGCTCCTATGCTATTCTAGAGCTTCTATATTTTAATTGAATTTCAATTCTCTTGATTTCTCTCAGGATGAACACTCTCAAACCCAATATGATGAATCACTATTTTATAAAATATTATTAATACATTTAATTAAGAAATTAATAATTATTATAAAAACTCCCATTTATTTGGCTCCAACTATGTGCCTGGAGCTATACCAATTGTTATATCTGAAAATAGTATATTATAATTTTCGTTTTACATATAAGCAAAACAAGGCTAAGAGAGTTTTAAAAAGTTATTCAAAACTAAAATTTGCTGAAATCAAAATTCATATTTATATCTGAATTCAATCTAATACTGTTTCCATTATAGACTACTGCTTCCTCTCCTTCAAGAATAATATATCTCCAACCATGGGACATAGTGAAGATAAAATTAGCATCTTGTTTGGTGAATGCCCTCCTCTATCTAAAATGAGTTGGGTTAGAAGGATAGAAATTAAGTGGTGTAGCTTGTATTAATCTCAGTATAACATTCAAGTGTGCAAAAAAAGTAACATGAAGTCTGTTTCAAGCTTAAATATTGATAATAAAGTAGAAACATAGTGACATTTAAGTTTGGAACATCCCCTATTTTCGTTTTGTTTACCTCTAAGTTTTTAAAGTCTTATGTAGTATAAAGCCACAGGGAACTAGATTTCCATGTCTTCTGCCTATGCTATATATACTGAGATGCCTATTGGCCTGCTTGAGTTTCAGTCATTGATTCACAGTTGTCAAGGCCATATGCCTCCATTTCATATGCATGGTCCATTCACATTTAGTGGCACTCTTCATTTCTACACATGCTTGACTCACACCCTTGGGCAAACGGAAATTATTCAGTTGCTTGTACAACATAATGCTGTGGTATAGGAAATTTTATGGAGAGGGAAAAGGCCTGGATAACAGAAAGAGTATTTTTATTCTTGGGACTCACTATCTAGGATGAATGGATGAACCTGAGCATTGTGGAACCAAATGTCAGATCCTAAAAACTTATTTGGGAACTTGCAGCTTCCCCTCAGGAAGCAGTCCATGAAGATGATGCGAGCTTCTGTCTAGGGGTTCCTTACCGTTGGGTTAGTATCTATCTCTCCTTTTCCCTAGAATGAGGAGCAAAATCTTGCTCTTGCTAAAGTATTCTCCAGAATATTTTGACTATTTCTTGAGTCATTCCTATTTTAATAAGAATGCAGGTTTTTTAAATAAAAAGGGTTATATGGTATATGAATATATCTCAATAAAATTGCTAAAAATAAGGAAGAAGCAACCCCCTACCCTAGTGTGTATTGCTACATCCTTACCTTGATTCACTGACCAGAGAAAGGGCTGACTTAATAAGTTCTTTTTAAAAGTTAGGAGAAACTAATCAGTGAAGATGCAAAAATGTTGGAACCTTTGTCGTTTTCCTTTTTTGTTTTTGTTGTTGTTTTTTAATTTTTTTATTGTTGTTTTCTTTTGATGAATATTTTTATAGAACACTGCCTTTTGCTTCCTAATAAAATAAAATAATCTATAATTAATTCTTAATTTCTTTTAGAGTGAAAAGTTGTTGCTTTTTTTGCTCTGGTGGTCTTGACTTTTAGACATACTCTAAAATGTGGCATGAAGTGATCAAGTAGTGCTCACATAAAAAAGCAGAGAAGAATGACAATGCTCAACCAAAATCTACACAAGCAGGGTAAAACCACAAAATTCTATAAATGCTCAAAAGATGAACAAGGCATGGCAGAGACCAAGAGCTTTGGACTCATCAGACAGGAATGGAAACTCTGAAAGTCAAGGAAAAACAGGTTTACAAATCATTATTTTAAAAGAAAACAGATGGAAGTAGTAGTTCATTCCATTACTATTTTTTCTTTTCTAAATTATACTCTGTTTTTTAGAAAAATGGAACTAAATTTTCACTAGCAGCTACTCTCTCTCCATTCTACTATTCTATAGTCAACCTCTCCCAAATAATATGGCCAGGGCTGTGTGATTTGCTGAAAAATTCTAAAATGTAGCAGGATAATATTTTGAGATGTTTATTGAGGTTTCTTTGTCCAAGATTCCTGTGTGCATTACCTTCCCTACTTCCAAGAGTTGGGCAATAGTGATAGCTTTCCTCATGCATTGCCCTTAAGGGAAGCTGGGAATAAACAGCCATGTTTTTTGTTTGGTTATTGAAAACTTACTGAAAAGACAATTCATTGAAAGTAAAAAAACCAAAACTTATGATCTGTAACAGTTGTGATTTTTTTTTAGGGAGAAAAACACTGTGAATTTCAAGACCCAAAGTTTGTGTACATAACATTTATTTGTTATTTAAAAACAGAGAGATTTGATGACATGAGAGTTGTTTTCCAATCATAAAGCCAGGATACTGAAACATTTATTGATAAAGCAAATAGTTTGGAAAGTATTGGAAAAGTAGGACCAGAAATTAAAAGGCTGGATTAGGTCTCTGTTTTCTATCTATTCCTACATCTACCACCTACCAACATTGTGGTTGCAACCACAATTAAGGATGGAAATAAGAAAGTAGAAAATGTTATGTCTCAATTACCATAATGAACTCTTGGAAGATATGGCCTCTCAACATGAGGTGACCACAACAGGTTTCAAATAGTGATGTATTCTCCATGATAATAAATTTCTTTGAAAAGTATTAAGTGATGAAAAATTTTTTTATTGTATAAAAGCTATACATTTTTTAAAAATTCTAGACCAGAAGCACTTCTGGAATAGCAATGTGAAGAGCTCTTCATATTTCCCCCCAGTGAAACAACAATAACTGGTGAAAAATATAAGACACAGTCATTTAATGTCTCTGGAAATGATCCTAAGGGCATACAGAACATGAAGAAACATTTATTCAAGAAAATCTATTAAATCTTGGTACAAACAGCAAGAGTCAGTAGGATTCAAATCATGATCTGCTCCCTTTCCCCTCCCCAGCTCATAAAGATGTTAGCTCTACTCCAGGCATGAGATTCCAAGAAGACAGAAATTCTTCTCACTGAAGTGTTCTTTCTAGAGTTATGGTATCTCCTCAGGAGTGGAAGGTCTCCAGTATTTCTCATACCCCTGAACTTTAAGGTGTAGAAGCTCTATTCCAGGCAGGAGTGGCAGAGAGGTTGGAGCTCTGTTCCTCGACCTAGACCCTACTCATATGAAAGAAGTTCTATAACAGGCACAATAGGCCAAAAATCTTGGGCCCCAATCACCCTCACCTCAACTCATGCATAAGGAAGAAGTTCCTTGCTGAGAGAAGCAAGCCAAGAAGACCAGAGGATACCCCCCTGCTCAGAGACTAGGAGTATATTTCTAAGAAAAACAGACCACTCTCCCCACCCAAAACTCTAGAGCAGTGGCATCAGTATTCTGCCCAAGAGGTAGAGGCATACTGTAAGAAAAGTGAGCTCCATAGTTCTTACGAAAGGGACTGACTTTACGTGGAACAGAAAGTGGGACAATTCCAAGCTAAGGGCACTGTCTGAAATAATGGAGATTTTTGTTGGGAGCAATCAAAAAGAGACCTTTAGTATGATTACAGCAATAAGAGAACAGGCAGACTAACTAGAAGTTTAACAGGGATAAACAAGGAAGGAAACATAAATGAAGAGCACTCCTAGGATTATGCAAGCCCCAAATTCTGGCCTGAAAAATTGCCATGCAATGAGGTCTGACTTTAATTGGATAATATTGTGGAGCATTTTGTGACCCAGAGTGTTATTAAAGACAATAGTGGAGTGAGTGTAGCTCAGTGGTTAGAGCACTTGCTTCCCATGTACGAGGGCCTGTGTTTCTGGGTTTGGTCCCTGATACCTCCTTAAAAATATATATAACAATAAACTAGAAAATAGTGGAGTCTAACTGCAGCATCTGATATCAATGCAGGAAGACAAGCTATCTGATACCAATACAAGAAGAGAAGCTAGCAGCTTAACAGAGAAATCAGGGAAAGGCAGTCAAAGAGAAACTGGCTCAAACCACTGTCATTGGTAGAGTAGGGAAAGTTCAGTGTGACTGAATACATGTACAAGGCAGTAGTGTCTGAGAAGCAATATAAGAGGCTATACACTTCAGGGAAATTAACCAACCAGGTCACTTAGAAAATAAACAAACAAACTAGCAAATGTTTGTCTTCACTGAACTAGCCCAGCCAGGTCACTTAAAAAATAAACAAGCAAACTAGCAAATAACAATGACAGCCTTGGAGGCAGAGGCAGGGTTAATATAAGAGTTACCACAATATATTATATAAAATGTCCAGTTTTCAACAAAAAATTATGAGACAAGCAAATAAGCAAGAAGGTGTAACTCATACAGAAGGGAAAGAAAAAAAAAAAAAAACAGGCAACAGAAACCGCTATTGAGAGGGCCCAGATTTTGGACTTAGCAGACAAAAACTTAAAAGAACCTATTGAAAATATATTTCAAGAACTAAAAGAAGCCATGCTTAAAGAATTAAAGGAATTTATGATATTAATGCCTCATATAACAGAGAATATCAATAAAGAAATAGAAAGTACAAGAAGAACAATTGGAAATTCTGGAGAACAAAAGTCCAATAACTAAAATAAAATAATTTGCTAGAATGTCTTGAGGGTAGATAGGCACTGGGAAAAGAATCAGTGAATATGAAAACAGATTGATAGAGATTATGCAATCTGAAAAACAGAAAGAAAAATGAAGATAAATAAACAATCTTAGAGAAATATGAAACAATATAAAAGCACACCAACACACATGTGATGGGAGTACCAAAAAGAGAAAGAAGCAGAAATAATATTCAAAGAAATAATGAATCCAACTTTCCAAATTTGATGAAAAACATCAATATACACATGCAAGATCAAGGAATACCAAGTTAGATAAATTGAAAGAAATCCACACCCAGACACATCATAGTCAAAATGTTGAAAGACAAAGTCAAAGAGAAAATCCTGAAAACAGCAAGAGTAAAAGGAGTCATCATGTACAGAAATAGTAGGATGACATATATGAAGTGCCGAAAGGAAAAATCTATCAACAAATAATCTTATTCCAGAAAAAATTATTTCAAATATGAAGACTACATTAACACATTCCTACATAAACAAAAACAAAAGAATTGTTTGCTAGAAAACCTACTTTAAAAGAAAAACTAAAATTCTTCAGATTGAAAGTACCGGATTATAATTTGAGCCCACATGAAAAAATAAAGAGCAAAATAAAGGTAATTATGTTGCCAATTATGAAATGTAATAAAATTGCTTATTTCTTCTCCTTTTTTCTCTTAACTGATTTAAAGAATAATTACATAAAATAATGTAGCTGTTATTGTATTTTTGTGCCTATTAAACATAGAAATGAAATATACTTGGCAGTAACAGCACAAAGGATGTGGGTGGAAGCAAAGCTGTACTGGAGGCTGAAGTAAGGAAATGATACCAGATGGTAATTCAAATCCACAGGAAGAAATGAAGAAAATCAGAAATGACAAATGGTGTTAATATTATAAACTCTATAAATATATAATAGCACTCCTTTATCCTCTTAGTTTCTTTAAAAGATACAAATTATATATTATGATAATTATAAGAAGGTATTGTTATAGTTATAATATATATTGATGTAATATGTATAACAATATTATTGCCTAACCATGGAGGATGAAGGAAAGATAAAAAGGAATAATGTTTCTATATCTCATTAGAATTAAGTTAGTATGAACTTGTAGTAGTAGATTCTGATAAGTTCAAATGCATCTTGTAAGCCTAGAAAAACACTAAGAAAGTAACTCAAAAAACACAGTGAAAAAAATCATTAAATGAATTAAAATGTTATATTAGAAAATATTAATTTAATGCAAAAAAAGCAGTAAAGGCATAATAGAGGAACAAAAATGACAAGAGACTATAGAAACTGAAAAGTAAAATGGCAGATGTAAATCCAATATTATAATAAAAAACATTAAATATTAATGGATTAAATAACTCAATCAAAAGGCAGGTATTATCAAGCTGAATTTTTAAAAACTCAGCTATATGCTGTCTATAGGAGATAATACTTTAGAGTCAAACTTATAAATAGATTTAAATAAAAAGAATGAAAAATATATACCATGAAAGCAGCAAACACAAGAGAGCTGGTGTGGCTATACTAATAGTAGACAAATAGACTTTAAAACATAAAATGCCACTAAAGATAAAGAGAAACATTCTATAATATGAATGAGTAATACTTTAGGAAGATATAACAATTATAAACATATCTGCATCTAAAAATAAAAGTTCTCATGTCACAAAGCAAAATCTGATAGAATTGAAGGGAGAAATGGAAGATTCAACAATAATTGGTGAATTCACTACCTCACTTTCAATAACATTTAGAACAAATAGCAAGAATATAAATTAGGGTATAAAAGACTTTAAACACATTATAAGCCAACTATACCTGGCAGACATCTATGGAATATTCCACCTAACAACAGCAGAACACACATTTTTCTAAAGTATACATTGAATATTCTCCAGGAGAGAACATATGCTAGGTCCAAAAGCAAGCTTCAATAAACTTAAAAAATTAAAATATCACAGAGTAAATTCTCTGAACACAATGGAATGAAATTAAAAATCAATAATAGAAGAAAATTTATCAAACTAATAAATATGTGGAAATTAAACAACACATCCTTAAGAACCGATTGACAGAGGATTGTGAGAAACTGGTGGAGTAAGAAGCTCCAGGATCAGTCTCTCCATCAGAACAACTATTAAACAGGCAGGACTGTCTGAATCAATTATTCAGAAATCCAGGGTCCAGTAGAACTCTGTGTAGCATCCAGGGAAGAGCAGGAAGAAGAGGCCAGTACATTGCAGTTAATACCAGTGAATTGCAGTCTCCATAGGTGGCTACCATTCATTGCACCTCCCAAAGCCTCACAGTTGGCAGCAGGGAAGTACTCAAACCCAGCCCATGGTGCAGATTGCTGATGTCAGGGTGGGGCATAAAGACCTAATACTTCAGACTGAATGTGACTCCAAATTGTAACTCAAACTCACATAAAAAAATCAAAAGCACAGTAAAGGTAATTCTATTGCTAATTTTGAAAGATAATAAAATTACTTATTTTTCCCTTTCTCCTCTTAGCTGATTTAAAGAGTAATTACATAAAACAACTTACATGTTATTGTATTGTTGGGCCTATAATATATAGAAATGAAATATATTTGACAATAACAGCAAAAAGGATGTGGGTGGAAGCAAAGCTGCACTGGAGACTGGAGTAAGGAAATGATGAGTGGATTTGAGTTACCAGACAGTAACTCAAATCCACAGGAAGAAATGAAAAAATCAGAAATGCTAAATAATATTAATATTACAAACTCTGTAAATATATATTAGTTCTCCTTTTTCCTCTCAGAACAGATCATACACCTAAATGTAAGAGCTACAACTATAAAATTCTTAGAAGGAAACATAGAGAACTACCACCAGGATCTTGTATCAAAATTTAAAACTTTTGTTCATCAAACAAATTATCAAGAAAGTTAAAAGACAACCAATAGAATGGGAGAAAATATTTGGAAGCCATATATGTTATAATGGTTTAACATCCAGAGTATCTGAAGAACTCCCACAATCCAACAACAAAAAGACAAAACCAACTTAAAAATGGACAAAGGCCCTACATAGACATTTCTCCAAAGAAGATTTACAAATGGCCAATAAGCACATGAAAAGGTGCTCAATGCCATTAGCCATTAGGGAAATGTAAATCAAAACCGTGAAATACTACCTCACATCCACTGGAATGACTAGCATTAAAAAAAAAAAAAAAAAAAAAAAGATGTGGAGAACAGGAAGTCTATGGTATTTTTGGTGGGAATGTAAAATGGTACAGGAACAATCTGACAATTTCCTCAATACTTAAATATAGAACTATCATATGACCCGAAAATCCCACTTCCAGGTATGTACTCAAAGGAATTGAAAGCATAGACAAAAACAGATATTTGTACTCCAGTGTTCATAGTGGCATTATTCACAGTACCCAAAAGGTAGAAGGAATCCAAGTGACCATCAGCAGATGAATGAACAAAATATGGTATATACATACAATGGAATATTACTCATCCATAAAAAAGAATGAAGTTCTAATACAATCAACAACATGGATAAATCTTGAAGACATCATGCTGAATATGTCAGATAGAGAAGGTCAGGTACTGTATGATTCCTCTTATATGAAATAATTAGAATATGCAAATTCATAGAGACAGAAAGCAGAGTGCACTTTACCAGGCATAATGGAGAATTAGCGCATAATGAGTTCATAGTTTCTGTTTGAGGTGATGGAAAAGTTTTGGCAATGGATGGAAGTAAGGGGGCCAAAATATTGTGGATGTGATTAATTCCGTTTAATAATATGCTTGGGAGTAGTTGAGATGGGAACTCTTACATTGCATATATAGTAACACAATTTAGAGAGAAGGAGAGAGAGAGAGAGAGAGAGAGAGAAAGGGTCTGAGACAATGACAATTAAATGCAATACATGATTCTGGACTGGTTTGAATAATTTAGGAGGAAATTCCCAAGAGGACATTATTGGGACAACTGAAAAAATTGGAATATAAACTGAATTTTTTAATATCTGTGTTAAATTTCTTGAACTTGAGAACTGTACTTAATGTGGTTACATAAGTCACAATCCATGTTCTTAGGAAATATACATAGAAGTATTAATTGTTCAAGGAGCATGATATATGCAACTGACTCTTAAATGTTTAGAAAATGGTTGGATGGATGGAAGGATAGAAGGATGGATGGATAGATAGATGATAGATTAAATATGGCAAAATGTTAAAAGTTGGTAAATCTGAGTATCTGAGGAAGAGATATATTGGATTTTTTTGTACTAGTTTTGCATTATTTTTCCAACTGTTTTGGAAGTGTGAAATTCTTTTAAAATAAAAAAAAAAAAAAAAAGATTGCAAATATCAGGCTGTAGGGGAAACCTATTGAACTGAAAGATTGCCTTCAACCTTTACCAGCAGCCATAGTGGAAGAATTGAAGTATTATTCTCATGCTTATGAGATTACAAATTTAATACATAATTTCATTGTTTTCTGCTTAATGTGGAAATTGCCTAATATGAACAAATGAAACTCAGGGAATCATTTTAGCCAAGAAAAAAAAATTCACGGAGTTTTATGGAGATACATTTTAAACAGATAAAAAAGAAAAGAGAGAGAAGATGTAGAAGCACTTTGTCCTAAAACATTTATGATGCAATGAGAAATCTGTTCCTAAGAGAGGCTTACAAGTCTCCAACAGAACAGGAAATTATTTATTCATTTAGTAAATATTTTTAGATAGCTACTATAGGAATACAATTTTAGGAATTGGTAGTATGGTGGTGAATAAAACAAACATGTGCCCTGTCTGCATAGGATTTGCATTGTAGTGGTGAGCAGGCTATCTTTACAAAGAAAAAGGAAATGCATAATTATAAAACTGCGATGAGATTTAAGAACTCTAAAGTAAAAATGTAAAGTTAAATAGTATAGAAGGCCAGTCACAAGACACTGTTTTGCAATGTAGATTTTTTTCCTACCTTAACTTGAAGAATTAGGCTAAATATCTCCGTAAGTTGGAAATGTGACATTTTCCCCAGAATAAAGGGGGAAAATGAAAGCAAAAGTGAATTTTCAATTGTCTTAGATAATGGAAAATAGGAAATAAAAGATAATAGGAACAATGTATTTCATCAATCGTGACTCCAATGATGAAGTAGGTTTGGGGAGAAAGGATTGAGACCATGTAAAAGTGTATCACCTCTGGAAAGTCTTATTTCTATATAGCATTTCCAACATCTTTAGACAAAGTTATTCTGAAACAAATTTGAATTAAGGCCATTTTGAAACCCTAAAGGGAACCAAAGTTATTGTAAAAACAATCTAATTTATTAATTAAACTACACATTAGCAGTAAATGAATTTGACATTGCTTACTTAACATGCCTGGACATAACTTTTTCTTTATTAATGAATTTAGATATCTTGACTCCAAAAAACTAAACTAATGTGTTAAAAAAACATTTTAGCATGAAACATACATGTATTTGCACAATCACAATTTAACACATTAAAAGAGATTAATAATAATAATAAACTATGATTGGGCCATACATGCATACCAACTGACAGGTGCTTTATAAAATTTTTACTAAATCTCACAAGTACACAATTCTATTTATAGATGAGGAAACGGTAGTTCAGAGAAGCTAAATAGCCAAAGATCCATAGCTAATTAATTGTACTTTGAAGTCGGGGTTGTTTGGATGCAGAGCTCATGTTTTCTTTTCTTAGCCACTAGACCTCTCAGAGTGACCTTCAAGTTAATATTTCTCAACAATTCCTAGGCTGGTCTCATTGGGATAGTAAAATTGGGAGAGACTAATAACTGGACTATTATACCATTAGGCAGATGAATAACCTACCAAAACATTGTAGGTTTCATTATCGCATCAACAAAAATCGAAATATTTAAGAGCATACTGTGTTCATTTCCAAATATAGGGAGAAAAGGCAATCTCATATATTGTTGTTAGAAGTGCAAATTATTAAAATCCTTAGGAAGGGAAAGTTGGCAGAATCTGTCAAAATTACAAATACGTAAACAATTTTATCCAACAATTCTGCATCTAGGAATTTATCCTGTAATTATGATTACACATGGATACAAGGTCATTCATGGCATCATAATTGGAAATTTTAAAACATGTATATCACTTAAATGTTCATCAATAAAGGCCTGGAATATACATTCATACAATGGAAATCACTGCAATGGGATAAGAGAATGTAAAAGCTTGTTATGCGTTGATATGAAAATCTCTCCAAGATGCAGATTACACATGCTATCAGTTTTATAAAAATGAGATGTGTATGTGTGTGTGTCTGTCTGTCTGTCTATATTGGCTTGTATTTTCATACATATTCTCTGAAAGGAGAAATAAGACTGTAATAACAGCAAACACCTGATGATAAGAGGATGGCAGTAAGATGGTTGAATGAGGAAAACATTTATCATGAACTTTTCATATTTTTACGTGTAAATCATGTGATGTATACCTATACAAAAACTACATTAAAAAGTTTAGGGGAAAAAAAAATACGTTATGCTCAGGCCCAGCAAACATTTTGGAAACCTAAAGGATCATCACATCTCAGCCTCTCCCTTAGTCTTGCACCATGTTGACCTAACTGATACCACTGGATCTTATCCTTGAATTTGAGCTTGGCATGCCTCTTTCCTCCTGGGAAAGGAGACCTTTTGTGATATCCTGCCAGCTCTCACAACCCTGCTCAATATATATTTTTTTACAGCTGCCTAGTCACTGGCTTCATTCTCTTCTGAATGCATTGATCCCCTGAAACCACATTCCTAATAGTTCTTGACCTTGATTCCTGGATATTCTGTACAGTTCATTTGATGAGATGCCCTTAAATATAAATTCCTGTCTGAATGAAATCTGAATTTAAGATCTTTTCATAATGAAAAGTAGCAGATGATTTCTGCTCCTCAGTAGCCAGATTTATAATCCTGCCTACCTCTCCATTCCTTTGTCCAGTGCTGTTGGAAGGTCTGAGTATAGCTTGCAACTCATCTTGTCAAATATGTGATACATAAAAAATTAAATTATATTGTGCCCTATCATGCACAGCACCATTCCATCTAAGCCAAGTATGGAAGGAAAGAAATATTTTTGAATATTTTCTATAAGCTAAGTCCTCTGCTAGCAACTTTTCATATATTATCTGATTCAACCTTCATTGCAGCCCTATAGAATAGATATTATTATCCTCATTTTCTGTTGAGTAAACTAAGATCCAGAGAAAATACCTTTCTTGAGGTCATGATTTTAGATTGAGCTGTGATTATAGCCAGCTCTCTTGACTTTCAATCCAGTCCCATTTTTCATTAAACTTCATAGCCTCCAAACCACCTCCCTGTTGATCAAAAACAGGTGTTCAGTCAAAGCCTATTTCCATTTCAGCAGCTTCAGTGAATAGAGAAGAATTAGTAATTTTTCTTTGTGATAATGTTTGTAACTCTTCTACTACTATATAAATTTCTTGTTAAATGGCTAATATCTTTTAAATATCCCTTGGCCTTTTCTGTTTGTTTGCCCTAGTTTTCTACTATATCAAATCAAAGTCAATACATAGTACTTTCTTTGTCTTTGGGACAGCCTAGAATAATTTTCTTGATAAATCAGTTATATGCTATGCTTTTTCTAGTCTGAAACACAGCCAATCCTTGTATTTTGGCAGCAGATAACTCAGAAAGCTCAACAAATAGAAGTAGTGATCTTTGCTAAAGACATCAAACATTATTGGTCAAAAGAGTTAAATCTTTATTAATTATAGATTCATATAATATATTTTAACTTTCATGAGCTTATAAGATACAAACAAGAATTTTTCTCTTCATCTTAGTTTTTTGAATTCACATTTCTCCTGTCTCTTTTTACAAGTCTAATTTATGTGGTCTGTTATATCAAGCATATGTACCTGGTTTGAGAACACTTCTGACTTAAATTTTCTCATACATATCCGAATTACTTTTCAAATACTCAGGAGAATAATGAAATGTCTTCCTTTGTTTAGTTCAAATTCAATAGAAAGTCATTGAATGCTTACAATGTGGTAGTCACTTGCATTATAAAGAGGTGCAGTCATGCCATCATGGGGCTTATGTTCAAGTGGTGGAGGAAAAGACACAAAAATTTGTAATGAATAAAATAATTTTATACTTTAAAAGCTTCTTTAAAAGAAACTCAAAGGGAACTGTAACAAAAAAAAGTGATGTGTGTGTGTGTGCATGTTTGGAAAGAGGGCTGCTTGCACACAGAGATGGTGGGAAGCCTTTCTGAGAAGGTTTATTTGTTGCTCAGACTTTGAGGAGAAAAGGTTAACAATGAGAAGGCAGCATAGAAGAAAACTCAAGAAAGCTTAAGAGTTTAAGCAATTTTCCAAGTTAGGGGAAAAAAGGATGATGTTTATGCTCATGGACCAAATGATCAATAATGTAACTGTACATTAAAAGTAGGGGGGTGTTGCACTGGGGACTTTGCTTAATGGCCTTTTAGACCTAGAGAGAGAGTTTTGATGTTATACCAACTACAGTGGGAGTGACAGACTGATTAGGTTTTGTTTTGTTTTAATTTTTTAAGGCTATCACTCTCAAGCTAAGTGGAGAATGATTTGTTGTCACAAGGAGACTTAATTAGGAGGCTAGAAGAGAGTCAGGCAAGAGATGATGGTGGCCTGGTCTAAGCAGAGGGTAGATTAAATAAGTTACTTGAAAATAGGATTAGCATAACTAGAGGAAGATTTGAATACAGAGACTGAGAGCAATGGAGAATCAAATATATTCTGAAGTTAGGACCATTGCAGTCTCAGATAAGATAAAGCTAGGTGATGCAGCGTTAGCAAATAACCACTGAAACCACATGGCATAACACAACAAAGTTTACTTCTTGTTCATGCTACATGACCATTTGTGGGTCAGCAGGGGATTCTGCTCCTGTAAGGCACACAGAGAATTGGAGTGACATGAACATTGGAGGTCATGATACCAGAGTAAAAAAGGCTCTGCAGTGTCTCACACATGCGATTAAATATCCTAGCCTGGAGGTGACCAACATCATTTCCACATATAACTCATTGGCCAAAACTAACCACATGGCCCCACTCAAATACAAGAGTGCCAGGAAATGCAATCCTACCCATGCTTGGAAGGCAGAAAGCTGGAAAATGTTTGTTAATTGGCATTAATGATAACACCATGTCTCCTCTTTGTAAGATTATGTTTTTTGGGGGGAAAAAAAAAAAACAAGAACACCTGAGGAAATTTGCTAAAATCTATAGCCACACTGTTCATACGGCATAAATGCCTTGGATTTTCAGTTCCTGGACTTCAAAGAACTTCATGTCCAGAAGGTTTAATTCTTAGGACAGGCACCACGTGATGCCCAATGGATGTGTCTACAAGGCATGACAGAGCCTGACTCTAGCTCCCTCTTATATTCATATTGTCATATGTGCTGTTTTCTGTACCATTATAGACAAGGGAAGAATGCAGACAGGTCTTGGTATTCTTAGCAAATGAGGCTTTGAAAAAGAAGTATAAAAGTTGTCTTTTCAGATTTATCTACATTGATAAGAGTTAATTTCCATGTTAACTCAAATCCTTTGAGGATTGTTCTTAAAATATTACAGTATTCCAGGGTCTATTTTCTACAGCATAATAGACTGTAATTTTCTTAAGACAGAACCATATCCATCTTGTTAACCACTGCATTCATCTATATATAAAACAGTGCCTGGCACAAAATATATTATTGGATGAATGTGAATATGAATATTTAATATATGCCATATATATTGCATAAAAATATTGCATATGATACTAAAATCTAATAATATATAATATATTTATAATTTTGTATAAAATATAAATGTATATTGAAATACATAGTGTAAGTTTTATATAAATAATATTGAGTGGCTAGTATATGGCAGGCACTGTGTTAGGTGATTGCGCTTCATCTTACTTATTCCTCGCAACAATGAGATGTTTTTGGTATTTTATTCCCCTTTTAGAGATGAGAAAACTAAAGCTTAACCTAATCCTAGCATTGTTAGGAGTTATGAATTGATGCAAATTTCCTGGACTTCATTCCAATAGCATATTTCCCAAATTGGACATACAGCAACATAGTGTATGCAGTGGGAAGTGAGTGGATAATTGCTACAAAACTTCCTGAATCATCAATTTTACTCTAAGTATTTTTTAATGAAAAAAATATTATGGTATAAAATATAAAATTTGTTTGAAATTTTCAGAGAAAATAAATGTTAAAGAAATTTAAAGTGCATTACTTATTATATCAATAGTACATATATTTGCTAAGGTGTGTATATTAGGCGAGAATTTAACACAGCTACATTAAAGGGAAAACTGAAATATCAGTGCTTTATATAAGGGAGGGTTTTATTGAGACGTCTAGAACTTGGCAGTCTCATGCTGGCAATGAGCCCTCATGATGTCACTGGGAAACCAAGTCCTTCTATCATTGGGCTCAGCAATCCCCATCTTGGGCTGGTCACTTCACGGTCACAAGATGTCTACTATTCTGTCTCCACTGCTGCATCTGTGTTCTAGAATTAGAGAGTGCTAGAAAAGGACAAAAAGTTAAGGCACAAGCCAACCAAGTTTGTCCTCTTTTAAATAATTTCTTGGAAGCACGAACCAAAAGCTTCCTCTTAAATTCCTTGGCTAGAATTGTTGTACATGGGAAACTTTAGCTGAAAGGGAGGTTGGAAAAAATAGTTTTTAGCTGAGCAATTGCTACATCCAATAAAATTGGAATTGTGATTGTAGGAAAGTGGGTGGAAATGTTACCCACCCTAATAGTAACCTGAGTATAAGTGGTGGCTACAGTAGGGCTCTGTCATGCTTTGGAGACAAGTCTATTGAATTCTGCCCTAAAAAAATGAGCCTCCTGGAAATGGAATATGCTTTATTTTAAAGGTTTGGGAAGGATTGTTCTAATTCTTAACAATATAATCCAACTTGATAGCCCTACCCCTTGCAGAATCTACTGACTGCTGCTTGAGCTTCCAAGCAGATCACTGATTTAGCCCTCCATAACTTGAGCTGAAGTTTTATATCTCTGAAATTAGGACAGATACTCCAGCTAGGAATGCTTCATTTTCTGCTGACCCTGTGCGTGTTCTCTGCCTTTTATTGAGCATTTACAGTGGAAATTGTTCTCTTAATTTCTGAGAATTTGGATCAAATAATATAACTGTGGAGTGGCTTTAAAAACCTGAATCATGAAAATGTCAAATGCAATTTACTTAAAGAAACTCTGCTATGGACAAATTTCTCATCAGAGAAAGTCCAAATTGGCTCAGTCACACTGCTCCAAGGTATAAGCCTTGGAGCCATTTTGTTTTTTATGAAAAGCAAAATCCCTGAACCAAGACTGATGGGACTGTCCCCTTGCCAGGTGCTCTTTATTATTATTTTTATGTAATCATATTATGGTCAAGGGTGAGCAAGACCCTGCCAATGATAGGGAGGACAGCATCTGGTGTTCAGGGATCTCTCAGGATTACTTCAAAATACATAGAAACCTATTCAGTACACAAATCTCAAGATCCAGAGACTCAAATGTGATTTGCTCAGAATTAGCTATTTTAGGGGAAAACAAATCTCACTTTTCCCAGTGAAGGCAGGGTTCTGTTATTACCTGAAGTAAACTCTCCCACTATAATCCAGCATTTTCCATGTACCCAAAGCCCACTTAAAATACAGAATTTGGAGGACACAGGAAATATGCAGAGTCAAAATAAGTTATATAAAAACTGTATGAATTTATATTACTATTTTAATAATAAATTTTGTATCCATATAAATATGTATTTGGATAATAACAACATTATTGAATTTGTTGTTCAGCAGTTATCTTTAAAACACTTATAAACAATGTTCCACTGTACACAGAATAGACATCCAGCACCTGGAAGAGGTGAGAGGTATGCTCAAAGTAAAAGTACATTAGATGATTATTAACAGAGTGGATAAAAAAGAATATGCTGGGGAATGGGTGTAGCTCAGTGGTTGAGAGTGCCTACTTCTCATGTAAGAGGTCTCGGGTTCAATTCCCAGTACCTCCTGTAGCAGTTTGATATTGTTTATGAATTCCAAAAATAGATATTGGATTATATTTGTAAACTGGTCTGTCCCTCTGGACATACTAGATTATATTGGATTTAGAGGTTTCACTTTTACTTGATTAAATAATGATTAATTATTGATTGGGCCACGTTAGTAGAACGTTGCATCCCTGCCCCCTTGGTGGGTGGGGACTCACAGAGAAAAGACATGGCAGAGAACAGAGTTTAGAGTTTTAATGCTGGAGCCTGGGAAGTAAGCACACAGAGGAGCAGAGAGAAGGCTCAATTAGATACTGCAAAGGCCTCAGGAAGAGAGGCGAGCCGTTTGCCTGAAGTCTACAGCTGGCCTTGTGGAGAAAGCAGAGCCGGGAGAGAAGCCCCGGGAAAAGAGGAACCCAGGAAGCCTGAACCCTTACAGATGTCAGCAGCTATCTTGCTCCAACACATGGCAATAGACATTGGTGAGGGAAGTAACTTACGTTTTATGGCCTGGTAACTGTAAGCTTCTACCCCAAATAAATACCCTTTATAAAAACCAACCATTTTCTGGTATTTTGTATCAGCATCCCTTTTGCTGACTAATACGCCTCCTAAAAAACAATATGTTAACTGTAAAGTATCTACGCTTAGATATGATCAAGTCTATCAAAGTTGATTTGTTTTTTAGAGTATTAATTTAAATGAATTCTTAATAATAAGTCTAAAAATTTGGTTGCAAATAAGTCTATAATAAAAGAAGAACAAATTCTCACCATTTCTCTGTAATGGCCTGTTTGCAATACACACCCTGTGTAATAAGCTCTTTGCAACTGTCCATATTTAATTTTAGAAAGACCAGTTCTCCTCGACCAGATAACAGACTCTCATTGCTATGTTCTTGAGCAATGTCTCACTTCCAAAAGTCCCCACCTACTTAATGGTCATATCATCCCAGTGATATCATTCATTTACTCATACAAAAATTGTTTAATAAGCCATTAGTATGTGCCAGCAACTCTATTAGGTGTCAGGTCCATAATGGTGAATAAAACAGGCATGGTCCCCACTCTTGCGTAGCTTATAATCATTACGCTTTTTCCAAAGACGAGCTAATGGAGAGACCAACGTTCAAGTTCTCATAATGGGGATACTATAGACAGCCCCTAAAAGCTTTTAAATCCAGTGACATATTATCATTTGTGTGAACCAAATTCTACGGGGACTTAAGTATGTTATGGGATTTTTTTTTTACAGTCTACAAAAACTGGATATGGCTTATACAAACGTCCTGTGCCTTAAAAATATTTGTAGGGCTTCTACTTCTGGGAAGGTGAAACAGATGGGCTTTTCCCTCTTCCTCCTACTAAGTATAGCCAAAATCCCTGGACAGTCATATAAAACAAACATAAGAAGACTTTGGGAGGGAAAGAGAATAAGCCAGAACAGATAGGGACCTTGATACTCAAGGAAGAGCATGGTGATGAGTTCCTTGAGTTTTCTCTTTGCCTCCTATATCCCAGACATGGAACTGAAGAACCAGTAACCCAGAAATGTTGATGGGCACAGTAGAAACAGCCCCGACAAAAGGCTGCTGTCACTAGCCAAAGAAAGGGGCAGCCTGGCAAGACAGAAAACTTTTAGAAAATGACCACTCTATTCCAGCCCAACACCACAGAAAAAAAACTTGTGGTCCCACCCCTACTCCCACCAGAAGCCTAACTGGGAAGCCTAGATTTCTATCTTAGGCTGTAACGAGGTACCCCAAACTCCCATCAGGGTAGAGTTAAAGAAGCCAAGAAGGGAAATAAGACTTCCAGCTCCACCCAACAGTAACAAGGTACCCTCCCCATTCAGTGTAAATCTAACAAAATATGCCTAGGACTTTTGTGCTGAAAACTCCAAATCACTGATGAAAAATTCAAAGGAAATTTTAATAAATGGCGAGATAGATCATGTCCATGATTGGAAGACTGAACATAGTAAATATGTTATATCTCCCCAAATAGAGTTTTGGGTTTAATGCCATTCCTATCAAGATCCCGGAAAGATTGTAGATATAGACAAAATTATTTTTTAAAAAATATGAAGCTGAAAACTCTGTAATTAACAATGTAATACTTCATCTTTCATCTTTCACGGTAACCCAGGTAATTAAAATGGACCAATCACTAACAACTCAAGGGAAGAAACAAGGCAAAGATGGCCTCACAGTGCCCCCTAACAAAACAGAACAAAATTCCTCTCCACACATTGATTCTTTGTTATAAATTACAGCCCAGGCCTTTCTTGGTTCAGATTATGACTGAAACAATTTGAAAAATTATTGAAAAATATGCTGTTGTCCACTTAATCTTAGTCAAGCAAACCAGAATAATATTCCTTGATTGCAATCTGCAGTCATACACTCATATGACTGATTTCTTTCTTATTTGCATATCTCCTCCTTCCTTTCCTCTTTCCTTTTTTCCTTTAGTTTTTTTTTTTTTTTTTCCTTCTTAGCCTGTAATCTTGAACTTGAAAAACAATAGCAGTGAAAAACAAAGCTAATAGGACTTAAAGCTGTTTTTCTGTCTTCTGGAAATTCACATGTGTTAACTTAGTTCACCATTCAGGTCTGCCAAGCAGACTATTTTTATATAGGACTAGATGGATTTTGCAGTCTACTTATCTTGCGTGTTTTAATTAAATGTCCTCTACCTGGAGCCTGGTTTCTATTCCACTGTCTTATACAATGTATCTGTTTGTATTTTCCTTCTGATTAAAATAGTTACCAGGAGTGAAGTGGAAATATGTGAAAATCACAAGGCTTTGCAATTTCATTTTTCAACCTGGATGTGGCCTGAGCATTTCATTCAGGTCAGCTGAGCTTCTAAATGCTGTGAGTGATTACTAATTGCACTTGGTTTTCCCAGCAAAGCTGAAGGTGATGAGGGAGGGAGAGATTTTATGACAAGCAGAAAATGGATAGAAGCATAAAAGAATAGTGTTCAATTTCCAGAAAGTCAACAGAAATGTTAAAAATTAGCTAACACTTCTGGGAGTTATGGAAAATTGTAGGAGTGGAAATAATAGGTGAATGACATTTGATTAAATATTTAATTAAGCTAAATACACACAAGCCTCTTAATTCTGCATGTGTTCTGTAGAATGGTGTTCTACCGAAGTGAAGTAGAGAAATATTTTTAAACGACTCTTTCTTCTGATTATATTTAATTGCTAACTCAGTCAGCCCAATCATGCCATCCAACATGACCCTCAAACCAAGCCACATTTCCTATTATGATTCCACTTATTAGACCTATTTTTGTAGACAGAGTGATGCTCAGGATACAAATTTTTTCTGCTCATTCAGAATATTGACTTATTAACATTTTGCCTTCTCAATTAATTTAAATGGCTTTGGAGAGATTTACCCATTGGCACTCAGGGACCAACATAATTGCATTACAGGCTACGCTTGCCAGTGCTGATGTACAACAAGAAAAAATAGTGATGGTGCTTTTCTAGACGATGAGGACTCTAGAAGAATGAGGGAAGGGGTGTCCAGGATTAGATCACTGAAGCTCGGTGCTTTTTTGATTCTAGGGAGTTTCTGAGTGGCGACCCAACACCTTGCCCCTGTATTTATTCCAGAAAATAAATTCATACAAATGAGTTAACATTCCCATTTCCATTTCCACTGCCTCAGTGAGCTAAAGAATTCTCCAATCCAAAATCACTGGAAAATGGGGAAAGGACATGAGTGAGTGGAAAAGACATCTTAAAAGTTTTAAAAATACATTATTTTTTAAACTTTTGCATCCACATTTGCAAGCACATTAACTCCAGGTATAGAAAGTGGCCCCTGTGGTATTGATAATATTTCCTTTCCTATACCTGTCACAATCTGTTATACCTAATTAATAATGTGTTTGTCACCCTTGCTAAACCAAGACTCCTCAAATACAAGATCTGAATTGAATTCAGATTTGTATCTTAAGTATCATATTTGGCACAATGTAATCAGTACACGATTGTTTAGTGAATTGGATTGAATTGAATTAAGTTAATATTGGTAACTGTCACTACCCAAGTCAGCAAGGACAGGGGCTGGCCCTGTGCCTAGGCATCCTATAAAAGGAAAGCTGGTTACATGGTTTTGATTAAAGCTGATATTTGATTTTTTGAAATACATTAATGAATAGTTAACCAAGTCTGCATTTCCTCTCAACCCCAACGTGACTTGGGTACCTATTATGCAGTCATCTTTAACATTCCAGTAGCCTCCCTTCTCCATAAAATAAGCTATGCCAGCAGAGACCATTTATAAATGTACTTTGTTTTAAAAGCATATCTATTTTGAAAATCAATGTTACAGGTGCTGTGTTTTAGAGAGCCACTGACCTCTAAATATTTCCAGAGCACTTGACACTCAGCAACCCTTTTCTTGGTGTCATAGCATGTGGTACGGTAAAAGAAAAAAAAAAGATAATAGCAAGGTTAAAGCCTAATCAAACAGGAACGCCAACACAATCAAAATAACTAAATAAAGGCACTTAACAAAAGAATTAAGAAGAAATCTTGGGAGGCAGATGAAGTGGCCTGTGTCATGATTAAGAGGTGGGTACAAAGCTGGACGCCTGGCTCAGGAGAGAGAAGATTTACGTTAGGCCCTTTGTGTACTGATGCCGGGGGCTCGCCCTGTGACTGCTGCTCTGAACAAAATGCCGGAACCAGGCTGGAGGAGACTTGAGCAAGCCATGTACCACTTAGTGTGAGAACAAAGGGAAAGAGACGAGAAATGATGCAGAAATTACCGTTAACTGGTAAAACCTCAAAAAGAGAGGAGCCACAAGACCAATTTAATGACACAAAGAGAGTTTCCTCTGGCAACGTATTGCCCAAAACTAAACAGTGCTATGGAGTGGGAACACAATTCATCCATAAGCTCTAGGAATCAAAAGCATCAACAGTAATCCTTGGGGTATAGGGATGTTACGTGATTCTTGCCTGTTGTCTGCCTCGCCTCATTCCCTCACTACACATTCGCGCGCGCACACGCACACACACACACACACAGAGTTTCTCTCAAGGCTAGTTTGCTACTACGAATCAAAATACATCAAATGTTCATTATAATCAACTTGGTTAAAATTATTCAACAATTGAACTGGTATTTAGCGAATTCTTCAAAATCTAGACAATATACAACCCTCTAGTGGATGCATACATTCAAACGCTGTACCAAATTCTTTATCCACCTCCTTGTGATAAAACAAAATTTTCCACGTTTATTATTTGATTTACAAGCAATAAAGGTGTGAAGCAGGCTCATTTTCTTGAGCACACGAAACACGTTTTGTCTACAAAATCATGGGTAGTATTGATAGCACAAAGACACATGTATTAGCAGATGAATACATTATTCCTGGGAATAGTTGTTTATGTTTTTTTTTTTAATTATTTTTTCTTTTTCATCAGAGTAACAAATGCATATAAAGTTTGCTGAAAGTTTATAACATAAATAATATTCCACTATTACCTTTTTCTATTACTTAACCTCCTCCCAGAAAAGCTTTTAATTCTTTTGGCTGTTCTAATATTTATCTCAATATGTAAAAATAATTGCTTTTATTGCTATTTATTCAATCATCAATTTTATATATTACCAAAAGATTTTTGTTATGGTAATTAAATCCATCCTGCCCCCAATTAAACTCACAAATATGTACAACACACACACACACACACACGTTCTCCCAATGTAGTTTTAGCATTATTTTTTTAATTGGGAATCAGAGTTCACCTCATTTAATTTCACTCTCTTGTATATACCATGAATACATTTCTTTTCTTTTACATTTTCCCCTGGAATTAGTAATTGGCTCTCTCCTATTTTATCAGGTTTTTTTTTTTTTGTTATTGTTGTTGTTTTTGGTCATTGCTACATTATCCGACTATTCCAACAGATCTTTCAAATGCCCATTAGTAAATTTTTCAGGTGATTAAATAGAATTCCTCCTTTTTTGTCCACGGTTGTCATTGGAAGAACTTTGCTGAGCAACTCTCTTTCCTTCTGCTCCAGTCTACGCTGGCTGCTTTCTAGGTCTCCTACACAGTCCCCAGACCAGAATTTCTCTGCTTTATTGCTTTGGATCTTTCATTTGCTGCAATATTCTCAATCTTGGTTTACTCCTTTGCCATGTTTTGATGAAGCTTATCCCAAAGTAGCTTCCTAAAGGAGGAACAAAAGAGATAAATTTTAAGAACTTGTATTCATGAAAATGAATTTCTTTACCCCTCATGCCTCATTGATAATCTGCCTGAATAGAGAACTCCAAGTTGAAAACGGTGTCCTTCCGAATTTGAAGGTATTGTTTCCCAATTTTATAGTCTCCAATATTTTTATAGAGGAATCTGATGGCAGTTGTATTCTATTCCACTGTATTTGATCGAACTTTTTTTGGTGATAATGATTGTTTTCCTCAAGCCAGAGGCTTTTAGGATCATCCCTTCTTCTCTGATGTTTTTGAATTGCCAGATGGATGAAAGTATTTTTTATTTTATGCATTATGCTTGGCACTTAGTGGACTTTTCCAATCTGAAAATGTGTGTTCTTCAAGTCTGGAAAATGTTATTATAGTATTTCTTTGATAAATTTTTCCCTTTAATATTTTTTGGTTGCTCCTTATAGGTGGGAGTCCTGGAATAATCCTCTTGTTCTTTTCTCATTGTTTTTATTCTTCTCACCTTTTTTTTCCATTTTCTGGGGGATTCCTTTGACTTTATCTTTCAATACTCATTTTGATTTTTAAATTTTACTTATCCTATTTTTTAACTTCCCAGACCCTTTCTTGTTCTCTGAGTGTTCCTTTCCCATAGCAGTCTATTCTTATTTATAGATGCGGCTTCCCTCGTGCCTCTGAAGAACTTAAACATATGTGTTTTAGAAATTTCCTTCTATTCTTTGCATTGTGTCTGCCTACTGTAACCCTTTTATTTGTTTGTTTTCTCTCATTCATATTTCTTTTCCTCACGGAGAACCCTAGACCGTAGGCCTGTTTCAGACACAAAAAAATATTTGGTACTTTTCTCACTTGCATGTTTAAATGATATCAATGTTATGGCTGGCAGAAAGAGGGGGAAAAATAGAAAAGAAATGAAAATTGCTAGGAAGGAACAGGTTAGAGCAAAGTTTTTTTAGTTGAATCATGTGGTTATGTGGCTCTTCAAACTTCTGTCTTTTATCTAGTTATTATTTCTTCACATTCATAAAAATGAAACTCACCTATAAGTTAAAAAGCCAAAATATATATTGTTATAGAAATTCAGTGGTTGAAATGAGATAAATAATGAGGGTCTAGCTGTACCACTAATACTATGACCAATTTAAATAATGTTAAAACAAAACAAAATAACAATAAAATGATTGGCTGGAGGTGCTATTTTCCACTATCTTTTGGGGAATGTTTTGTTGTTATTTTTATGCCACCTCCACATTTTATTTTTTTCATTTCAGTTCTAAGACAATGTTGTTGCTTTTTTCCAAAACAAAAACAAAAAATGAACAAACCAAACACTAGTGCAAAAACAAGAAGGTATGATATAGGAACATCAAATTTAAACTGAAAATTGAATTTACGGTGTCTGATAGCATCTTTCTACTACTGCTGGTTTGAAGATTAATAGAAGGATGGTTACCAGTGAAGTAAAGCTCAAAATATTGATTCCAGCTAGTGACAAATATGAAGAATCCAACATGCCACACCTCTATTTACTGCAGATTGGAGACATTTGGAGCAAATCCCATTCAGAATTCAGTCAAATCCTGTTTTGAGATTGCTTTAGCACCTGCCAGGATAGATCAGAAATCTCTGTCTCTTCTGATGGGCTGTCAAAATGATTCCATTCAGAACATGATCTCAGATAAAGAGTAAAAGAATTGTGTGCAGCAATTACTTTTCAAAAGGCAGGTGTTGTGGTTTAAACTACTCTAAAGTGCATAACCAGATTGAAGTTGAGACAAAAAGAAAAATCATCCATTCCTTCCACAATTCAGAACCAACTAAGTCACTTTTCATTCACTTTCTTGCTTCGTTTTGGCATGTTCATGCAATCTTTTTCCTACTCTTGTTCTATTATTTTATACCTCCTTCTTTTCTTCCTTTCTCCTTTTTCTACATTTCCCATTAACTGTTATTTGCTCCTGTTTTCCGTTTATATCTCTCCTGCCCTCTGCTTCTCCACTTGGTCGATCTTCCTTTCACACTCACCCTGTTGCTGCCAGAACATGGGTATAGTGTGAATTTGAAATGTATGTGTGTTCATGGGTTGTGTCTGTAAGTGCATTTAAATATGTTATTCTCTTTGAAAATAAGACAATTGTTTTCTTTTATAAAATGAACAATTTTGTAATTCAAACTTCTTTTTCCCTCATCCCTTTAAAAATGAAACTGTGACTCATTTAATTAATTTAAAACTCTACATGATGCTGAATTGATTTGCTTAATTTATTAGTGGTTAATATAGAACAACTCTTTTTCTCTCCAGATTTAAAGTAGTTTACAAGGTCCCATGGTCAAGAATTATGACCAGTTCTCTTTGTTGTGCAAATTATATAGCATACTTCAGTTAATAGGTATTTAAAAGACTGCTATATAAAAAGTAATTATTGCCATATTCATCCCAGCTCTTCTACTCTTTAAAAATAAGATGGCTTGGATAGCTGCATGGAGGGGAATTTTCTATGGGCTTTTTACAATAGAAAGTGACATTTTCTTTACCTAAAATCTTCATATTGGTACTATGGAAAAGCAGAAGTGTCACTTCATAAAATAGGTCAGGTAATTTGTTCTTCCTGAAATGCTCTTTGCCCACATGACTTGTTCCTTCATTTCATTTAGAATTCTGCTCAATTGTAATTTCACCAGGGAAGTTCTTCCATGCACCTAAGTGAATAGAAGCCACTACCCCCTCCTCACTTATTATATTCCCTTGATTGGAAATCCCAACTTAATTTAAGGAAAGAATCACTATCTTCTCTCATTTTACATCCATCTCTTAGTATTCTTCCAGCAATTCTTTTTGGCACTTGCTCAGAGTAGACAGACCAATGCTTCTCAAATGTTAATGTATAAACAAATCACCTAGAGATCTTATTAAAATGCAGATTCTTATTCAGTAAGTCTGTAACAGGCACTGAGAGTCTATATTTTAATGAACTCCCAGGTAAAGCTAATATGGCTGGTCCACAGTCTACATTTTAAATAGCAAAGGCATATAAACTAGTCAATAGGTATATATGAGCCAGTGCCAAATTTCTAGGAAATTAGGCAGCAACATTCTAGAATTGACAGAGAAATCCTTTATATCGTCCCATGTCTTTCCCACAGAAAGCTTGTTCTCTAGCTGGAAGGTATAGATAACTAGATTCTCTGTATGTCCCAGTTAAAGTAAGATGATGCAGAGGAACGTGATTTATAAAGCATATAGCCCTATATTACAATAAATGTATCATTGTTAATATCCCTATTGATACTTAGGAAATTGAAGAGGGTAAAGTATGTAAAGCTAAACAAAAGAATGGGAATACTTGATGACTCTGAAGAACAAAAAAATGCCAATTGTCACCTTTCCTTCAGAAGTATGGCTATATCTGAGGTGTGGGTTAAGGACCAGATACCATCTTAGAAGTGTGATAAAATATGGTAACAAGGTAGAGCTATTTATGAAGTAGAGAACTACCAACTAGAACTTAATTTATTGATCCTACTGTTTAAGATCAAGTTAGGCTGATGAGAACTACGGCTAATGGAAAGAGAAAAGAAAATAATGAGCCAAGAGCCTCTGCCTTGGGATCAGAATTTACCCCTGTCTTACTGGCTCATTAATGATGAAATTGTGGAATTTTTCACTTTTCATTTCCTCTGAACCTCACATACGTACTCTATTAAGACCTATTCTATATGCTTTGCTGTAAGACTTTCCAGACTTTTAACTGTTGTCTTTTCTACTGACCTTTGGTGTCCTCTTCTGTATTAGAATACAGATAATGCCACATTCAAAGAGTTGTCACATTGTCACTGTCACTTAGCTTAAATTATCACCCCTGAATGTCACCCTACTACCTCATAAACTGATTCTAGTCATTGTTTATAGCCTTATTTTTCAGAGCTCTTTATAAGTTCTCTTCATTTTAAACAACCTAACGTGCTTCTGAATTCCTGGTTATGTGTAACAGGTTGAATTATGTACTCCCTAAAACACAGGCTCTTAGTCTTAACCTGCATTCTTTTGGGTATGAACCCACTGTAAATAGGATCTCTTAAAGATGTTATTTTAGTGAAGGTGCATCCCAACTGAGTGAGGGTGAACCTTAATCCAATTACTGGAGTTCTTTATATGCAGAAGAAATTCAGACATAGTCAGAGAGAAAACCACAGGGAGGAGCCAGAAGCCCAAAGTCATCAGAACCCAGAAAAGAAAGGAGAGGACATCATGTGACAGGAAAGCCAAGGAGCCTTAAGATTGCTGGCCAGTCAGAACTTACCAACACTGGAGGGAAACAAGCCTTCTAGTCTCTGAAACTGTGAGCTACTGTGTTCCTATTGTTAAGACAACCCATTTTATATTTGTCTCAGCAGGCTGGAAACTAAGGACTTATGCCAAATGCATATCTGTTGACTTGCTTTGGTTGGTGTTGCTCCTGATGCTCAGAATTCTATTCCTCACATTGACTATCCAAACTATCCACCATTAAGACATCAATCCACCAGCTGTGTTGTGGTTTTCTTACAGGTCTTGTTGAACCCTGTCATGGGTTTTAGTATTTTGTTGTTGTTTTTTAGATACCGGGACCAGGGATTAAACCCGGGACCTTGTATGTGGGAGGCTGGCGTTCAACCACTGTGCTACATCAGCTCCCCTGAGTTCTTTTTTGTTTGTTTGCTTGTTGTTTGTTTTTAGGAGGCACCGGGGACCGAACTTGGGACCTCCCATGTGGGAAGCAGGCACTCAACCACTTGAGCCACATCTACTTCCCAGTTTTAGTTATTTTTATGAGGCATGAAGCAAATAGTTACCCAGATCAGAGTGCCATGGTCTGAATCCCAGCTTCACCAGTCAAGTGATGTGTAACCATGGGCAAGTTATTTGTTCATCAGTTTCCTCATTTTTACAATGTGGATAATAGTGCTCCCTACGCTGCAAGGTTTTGTGAGGATTAGGCAAATTAATAAATGTAAAGCACCTAGAATACTAGCACATAGTAAATCCTATATAAATGCTTATATTCATCTATATATCCATAGTTCCTGAAATAGAACCTTAGTCTGAGTAAAAGCTCAATAACTGTTTGTTGAGTTGGAATGAATTAAAATGATTTTTTTTCCTAGTATTTCTAGTTCCCTCCGTGGCCTAATCTATTAAAAATCCTAGTAACATACGGGCTGATTCTCCAGGAGTATAACTACTGGAATCATGCTTTCAGATTCTTGCTCTCCATGCAATAAGAAATGTCTCAATATTTTTGTCAGGTTGAATTTAGCAGCATTTAAACAAAATTCTTTCTAGTTTTCTTACATCAGGAATAACTAACTTTACCACTTTCCTAAATAATAAAACAATTAAATCCCAAGAGCCTTTTCTATTTTGTCTCCCTTAATCTCACACATACCTTGTTTGAAAGAATCACCTTATTAACAACCCTACAGCAGTTAGTTACATTACTACTGCTCAATCAAATGATTTATTAAACAATATTTTAATAATGCTAGTATCACCATACAATGGAAATGTGCCATGAGTTTATCATGACAGCCTAGATTAAAAGCACAGCTCTCCCATCCTTTGGCAGTGGGAACTTATTTAACAATTCCTGTAGACCTGCTTGGAAAGGGAAAATCATCACAACCCACATTTAGATCTGTACATCAAGTGAAAATAAAGTTGTTCCAGGAGTCAACAAATTCATATATGTAAAGAGTACCAAACACAGTGCTTGGCATAAGAGTCAGGGTTGTGATTTTTAACTTCCAAAGCACTTTCACATTTCTTATCTTATTTGAATTTTCCTAAGAGCACTTTGTAGTGCCAATGTAAAGGAAAGGACATTAGGATCATCTTCTATTGTATATGAATATATAATACTGAAGTCCCAAAAGTCTAAGTCAAAGGGCTAAGGATGCTTTGAGAATTATTAACATATCATATTATAGTTTGCTAAAGTAGGTGAACGCTGCCTTGCTGTAATTTTTTCATGGCTTAATTATTTTATTTTTAAATGTCTGCTAAAATGACTAAAGGCAGTAAATAAACTACTGTGCTCTAAAACAAAATACCCACAGAGATAAAAATTGCCTGCCAATTTGGTCTCTATCATGAATATCTATTGACATGTATTATGCCAATGATCTATTGTCATATAACCTGCCAATGGGTTAATAAATATTAGTGATTTGATGGCACTTAAAACCTGTGTCCTTACACACTCACACACCCAGTTAAGAAGACATTCCTTTCAAACAAGGAATAGGAATACCTGCTAAAGTGGGGAAGCTACAATTTAATTAATTGCACAATTCCTTTAAAACTTTTCCCAGAAAACCTATTTTATGAAACTGTTAATGTGAAGACGATATAAATTAGACATCCATCTTTTATGCAATGTTGGCCTGGAGGTTTTATTAATGCTTTTAGGAAATATGGTACACAAAAAAGGGAAGGAATTATAACCACATTTTATAGAACTCCTTGTAAACAGTATATCAAATAAAATAGCTATTTGGCAGCAATAATCAATAGTCTGATGACTCAAGATGTGCGTATTGGTCATTTCTGATCAACTATCTGATATTTAATTTTTTAACCACATGAATGCTAGAATCATTTCCATCTCTCTTACAATGGGGAATAAACCAAGTTATTATTCATGCTTCCTTCCTATTCCTGTATAATGCATCCTTCACATGTATTGTGGAGCCAAAACCTGACAAGAAAGTTTATGACAGAGCGAGATTATAAAAATATATTTTTTATTTGAGACAATTTTGCTATAAAAGCACATTTCAGTCCTTTAAAATAACAGTCGACAAGATTTACTGTATCAAATGTAAGTTTCACACCTCAGGTAGAGCTCAAACAAACCTCAACAGCTGAGCTGAAATTGGCTTCCAAGATCTTTAAGTTAGTTTGTTCCCAGTTGAACACTTATTTTTTTACTTGAAAAATCACACTTATCATGAAGCCCACAATTCTTTGGTTTGCATTTATCTATTTTATTATGCTTTTCTTATTGACAGAGACAGGAACCAAGTCAGTGCTACATAAATCCGGAAACTAGAAATAAGTAGACAATATTGTATATATTAATGCATGGAGTCAGCTCTCATCTTTTCTCATCCCAATCTATTTTCCATTTGAACCAATTTGTACAAAATGTATTTAAATATCAGAAACATAAAGACAACCAATTGTCAACTCATTGACCTATATAAATTTGCCTTTGATTGCAATGCACTTCTGCTGTATCAGGGAGAATAGAAGCGGGTGCCTGAAATTGCAGATCCCTTGGGGAGGGCATAATCACAGGCTGACAATGCAGCCGGGCCCTTTCATGTCTGGATTGGAAATTGGAGGACATCTAGCCCGTTTATGAGTCCCGAGAGAAGGGAGAAATGGATGTTGATAACCGTAACACCTTGCACTGTGGGGAGCACATCTAGTTCTTGGCAAGAAATTCAGGCTTAATGTTTCCTGGGTAACTTCCTCTTCTCTCCGGGTGTCTCTTCACTTTATTGTTGTCTAACTAAGTAGATAAAAGTAAACTTAAAAGTTCACACGCACAAAAAGAAAAGTAATGAAAGAAATTCCCCATAGACTTGGCTTTAGATTTGTTTTAGCTGCCATGAGTATTTGGCCTTAATATCCACTTGCTTTGCAAGTTTATCCCCTAATAATGACTAATATTAATGTAATGTTTCTAGGAGCCGAAAAGGCTCTTGCATATATCATATATGCACCATGAGACATAATTTTTGAGGCAAGAATATTGTCCCCATCACTCAGATCACAAAGGAAAGCCTAAAAGAAGTTATTTGAATAAAGTCCCTGAGGTAGACATTAAAATCCACTTTTTCAGAATGCAAAGCCCAATGCTCTTTTGCCTATAGTAAGTTGATACTTTCGTCTTTGAAATGTCTATTGATTTCTGTGTATATTCTGTAAAAAAAAAAAAAATTAAATTAGGCTTCTTATGTTTATCATATTTAAAAGGATATATAGAGTACCCAAGTAGTGAAGATACTAAACACCTCTATATGCATAAGTAGGCAGAAACTTGATCCCAAATGCCCTTAGAAATCCTCCTTTCCTATATTGAAATAGAAAAGAATTGGGATATAAATAAATACGGCAAGTGAATGACACTTACACTTAGGTATGATTTTTGTGTCCTTTGTTCTTATTATTTGTTTGCTCTTTGGGTAAAATATGGGACTCAAACTGCTGCTGGTTATTTTTAAAAGCCCCAAACTGCTAACAACCCAAATGCCCATGAGCAACAAAATGGGTTAATAAGTTGTGTTTTGCACACACAAATGGATAAAATATAGCAATGAAAAGAAACAATTTTCAACTATGCACAATATGAATGAATGTCATTAATATAATATTGAGAAAAAGGAGAGACAAAAAAGAGTACATTTTGTATTATTACATTTATATTAAATACAGTACAGTAAAACTAGTCTTTAGGGTTAAAAGTTAGAGGTCAGAAGGGGTTACCCTTGAGGGAAGTTAGTAGCTGGAAGTTGGAGCCTCTATTGGTTGAACATTCATAGAAAAACAGAGATCATTCAATCTAAAAACACATGTAACTCTCTGGAACATATCTTCCCAAGCAGTTGACTTTAAACTCAACCTGAATACCAGGGATTTGCTCACCAGTTCTGAGAGAGAGCTTACATTCATGAACAAACATTATTTATGCCTAGCTTGCAATACTGAGGTGTCAGCTCATATCAATCTGAATTGAACACACTCAACTATTTTTGCGTTTTTTAGGTGAAAGGCACATTGGTACAGTAGAAAGAAGCCAGAACTGACAACCTGGGTCATGATATACTTTCTAAATTTATAATCAAATATAAATACTTTGAACTAGAGGAAATCCTTATGTAGGTCTTTTTTAAACTTCCTAAACTTAACCTTCTTAACCTTCCTTAATTCACTAAAACTCATTGTTAAACATTGTCTTTTACAACTTTGTAAATGAAGGATTATCTTTTATAATAGAAGGCCTAGATAAGATATGAGACTTACCCCAAACCACAGAACTGGGACCAAAACATAGGGCTCAGTATTACCAGGCTGATCAGTACTTTACTTTTCATTAAATCTTTAAAAATATCAGAAAATAAAATTATAATGATGTTTGTGTGCTGGCTAACCTAATGGCCAAATTTAAGGAATTTTTGATAAATCTGGTGTGCTGTTTCACCACTTAATTTGGGCCCCTTGATAGGTGGCCCAAGTGGTACCAGGTACTGCAATTACATCAGTAATCAGTGTAAACTGTACATATTCTTCATCTTAAAATCTTTTTTGTATCTGCACACTTTTGTAAAACGTAAGGCAAGAGATAACACTTCAGAGAGATTTTCACCATATAGCCTTTTGCTCCCAGGAAGTGCTTATTTCATTTTAATAGTCCTATTTCTATAAATATATATGTGTGTAGGTCTCTCATGCCTGAAATGAATTTTCAAGACTCAATGTCTTTATGCTAAGTATTCAGCACTCCAAAAACTCCTGTTTCTGAAAGTGTGTATAGGCCGGGAATGAAGTGTTCTATTTTTACAATGAAATGCAGATTTCCTATTAAAAAGTAAAACTTTCATTTCCTAAGTTATAAAAGACAGTATGTGAGTTTTGGTGAATTAATTTAGGGAGCTAAAGAAGTTATATCTAAGAATTTTCTCTATTCTAAAGTATTTACATTTGACTATAAATTTGAACATTATTATATTTTTAATGTTTAATACTTGGCTTTGGAGATGTGGGTTAAATAAATATTGGTAGCTCATATTTAAATGATCAATTTTTGTTGCATTATTTTCAACTAAACTTGTTCTCATATCTATTTATATAATTTCAGTTATCAATTATGAAAATATATTGATGCTAGGCTTTCATTTTTCTCCTTGACTCAATAATATATTTTTTAATTCCTTTTCTTCCTTAAAGTGAAAAACAGAATGGGCACAAAATAAAAAAGGTAGGTGGTAGAAATAGGATGTGACATACTGTTGATTTTTTCCTCCAAATTTAAATAGTATTTCAAAGTCCATTCATCACCTGTGCCTAGGTGAGTGTCATACAATGTGGGGCATTGTATTTTCAGTATTTCTCCGATAAATTTGTAGATTCCATGTAGATTCCATCTACAAGAAGCAGATGGTAAACTCCATAAGGGCCTTCTCTGTATCTCTATTAACCTATGCCCCTATCAACTAGCACAATGCCTAGCACATAACAGGTGATTAAAAATTAATGAACACAGGAAATATAGGAGGTAGTATCTCCCCTACCTCTCTGCTAGTCCAGACCTGTAATATTTTAGACCCTGCTCTCAATATTATAGGTAAGCCAAGCAGACAATGATCCTGAAATTTCTTTAAATGACTCAGGAAACTTCTAATGTCCCAAACCATAGTTTCAACTGGAGTTGCACTTTTAAGCTGCATTCACTTAGCTAAAATTTCTATTCTTGATAAAACACAAAACTAAACAAATATAAACCTGAAAGGTTAATAACATTCAAAGCTATTTTAAATTATCTACCCTTGTGACAAATGAGTGTCAAGCTTATTTGGGGTTTTTGTTTGTTTGTTTTTTGTTTTTTGTATTCTTTTGGAAAGTGGGGTTTTAGTAGGAAAAAAGGGATCATTCTGTCATTTCTGGATGCCTGTCATAGGTCAAGAAAAACTTCAGTAAGGTAAGCTTAGATGAGTGAGAAACATGAGAAAAATCTCTGCTTACCTCACACTGTTGCTTAGGGGTGACTGAAAACACAGGGATAATCTGGTCATCACCAGCATTTGTATGTGAGGAAAATGAGATGTTAAGTAAACTTGACTGAAGTTAAACGGCAAATCATTTGCAAAATTAAGAGGCAAAATTAACTTTTGGGAGACCTGACTTCTGATTTGTTTCCCTTCTCTTCAGAACTTTGAATCCTTATTTAAAAAGCTGATCATGATTTAAAGTCAACTGAATCCTATAAAACATTTTGGAGTTTCAAAAGTATCTTAAAGAAATCTGGACAAATTCCCTGTCTCTATAAGTATGTACCCCATATATAAACAACTATTTAGACTCCCTTAGAGGGATTTAATTTGCCAAAAATGTAAACTATGATTAATTAATGGTGAAATTTTAACAATATGTAGTAGGTGGTTTAAAAATACTCTCCATCACTCCCAAGGTTGGAAATATGGTGCTAAATAAATGCACTGAAATAAAACTGGGATCTATGACAATGGTGTGAAATCTTGCACTGATGCAAATATAAAGGAAACATCCTTCCTTCTATTTCAGAACTGTACTCAACAATAAAATCATACTTACCTAAAAGTTTTGTATACCATGTGCCGCATTGGAGTGCTGAGGTCAACAGAGCTAAGATTATGTATATCAGGCAGGCAGGCTTCATTATGTACAATGCCCTGCTCTCCCCCAAACATCAGGTTGTATCCACTATTTTTCTAATGGAAACACAAGAACTTCTTAGGAAAAGAAGCTCAAATAATTCTACAATTGGGATTAAGACATATATAGGCAATTATAGCAATCAAATTTTCTGTTATAGATGATAGAAGCAAATTTTCAAGGTGACTGGTAAATCTGCTAGCAAAAAATACAGCCCAGCTGGAGATAGAGTCAGCTAACAAAATACATATCATGGGAGAGAAATGTGTTTCCAGACACAACTTAGCCAAAATGGCCTCAACCCAGCCACCACTGCATCTAAAATGTCCCACAAGATAGGAGAACTATATGTGAAATCAAAAAGTTGTCTCATTAAATTTGTGTGATCCCAGAACTAAGAAATTCGGTTCTAGGGCATCTTTAACAAAACACAAAAGAGAGAAATGATCCAACTCTGAAGATGATTCCCAAGATCCATAATGATTGAAGAAGCACTGGACAGCATTAGTGATAGAAGGTAGAAGAGGACAGTGGGAGCAGAGATTGGTATATCTTGGAACAAAGAAACAAAGGACAGCTGTTTCCTTCCACGTAAAGTGATATATGAGAGTCCCTACTAACATCCAGGAAAAAGTTGGAGAGGGCAGGGGTACTTCTTCAAAGCAGGGTGATTTATTGACAATTCTATATAGCAAGGTAGTTTATTAATATATTAATTTGCATCTTGTGTTTTATTTTTCTAAACTCATAACAATGTATGAAACGAGTGTCTCCATGGAGCTCCATCCCATCTCCCTTTCCAGGGATACAGTCAACCCATATTTCCTTATTCTCAGCTCTCTCTATAACAAGAGGAGTAGTAAACAACCTTCCTTTTGCATTTCGAAGAAAGAAGATATGTCCTGGACCAGGAATCTTGCTGAAGCCAATGCCCTTGACCAGGGGCCATGCTGTGTGTGGAGGTGAAGACCAACCAAAGAATCTAAGAGGAGGGGATGCAATAGTGTACTGCAACCAGCTCATACTGACTTACAAGTGCCAATTGTTAAATTTTCAGCAATTTTGTGAACTGGTTAACACAACCATTATTAAAAATTAAATTGTATAAACTTCTTTATATAATTTTATATAATCCTTCCTTTATATGATTTATATTTTATTAAAAACAAACTTAATGGATAGTGAAAAGTCATCATTTCCAGATAGTGCAAGCTCATCACTGTTATTACTTTACTATTTTATTATTATCTATATTCTTGAGGTTATTCACTTCTTTTTTAATGGTTATGATGGAAATGCTATATAAAAATGTTCTGCTGTACATCTCTTCCCAACTCTGCAATCAGGGAAGTCGAGTTGATAACTTGAAATTGGTTGTGGTGAGAATAGTCACATTACAGAAATCACCAAACACTACATACAGGGCTTCATTTTTCCAGGGACCCAGTTGCTAAACATTTCCCAACCCACCAGTGGGTTGATGGGGGTGGGGGGCATCTGATCCTGAGTTAGCATGAGATGTCTGAGGAGTAAGAAGTTGATGGCTACAGCTTGACACAGTATCCAATGGCATAACAGGATTTCAAAATGGAATGGCTGAGCCATGTCTATCGGGAGTGGATCCTAAATCATGATGTTATGGAACTCCTCACATGTTTAAAGGAACCATTCCTGTCTTATCAAAGAGTATTGGCAAGGGTGACCTTCACGGTTGAGGCCCAAGATTCTCCCTACTTTTTTGGGTACAGTTGAAGCCCTGGATATCTTCTACAAACTAAGGAAAGGGAAGGAGTTTCCCACTATTGGCTGATGCTGTACATTTGTAAACTTGTATCTGGATCCAAATTAAACATTGTTTGTAAGAAAAAACATTGAAATTTGTGGCATTTTTTGATCTCTATTATTGTGGAACAATTCATACTTGTTACATCATGGAAAAAATTGTAGGGAAAAATCAGATGTATTAGTACTATATCTCAAATCAATGTTGATATAAATTATATTTGTTTCTAGTGTTCACATAGACCAAATATTTAAAATATTTATACTTTGCAGAACAAATAGAAGTACAACTTATATCTCAAATGCATGTAGCTGATTCCAGGACCTAATATGGTTCAGACTTGCAATTTTCCCATCTTTTGGTTTTTGTGAGGGTTAAAGTTGATTTTACTTTAGACATTGGGAGGAGATTTTGTGGAGGGGGATATATCCCCCCTCCCAAGATCCTACTACTAGGCTGAGACATTACAGTTTGTCAATGCCGCTAATAAGCTAGTAAAATCAAGATATTGAAATTATTGGGAATTTGTTGGTACCCACTGATTTTAGTGAGTTATGAGAAAAAATTTCTACCCATTGTATCCTTTAGGATCTAATTTTTAAAATGAAATCATTTTACATACTAAATTAAAGGTAATTTAATGCAGGGAATTGGTTACACAGGTCATGGGATAGCTAAGAGACCAAAGAAGGATGGTGAGACAATCCCAGCCCCCCAAAAAGCCTCCCTAGGTTGAAGAGCCAAAAGTGATGTCACAAAAGCCCAGAGGCCAGTATCTCTTTGCTGACAGGTGCGTGAGGGAGAAGCTGGGACCCCACCGTTGATGAGACCACTTTGGGCATGACTTCAAGGCAGAGATGGAGGCAGATACATGCTCTGGCTTCTCCCTCTTGCCACCCAGTATCACACAATGATTCCAGTAGTTAATTCAAACAAGAGCAAACCAACAGTGGAACCTGGGTTATCTTTCGATGATCAGCAAAGCAATGGAGGAAAAAGGAACAGCTCTGAGGAGAACATAGATGTAGGAGTAACAAATCTATAAAATATATGTGTGTAACTTCCCTCATGTCCATTAGTGTCAGGTGAAAAATGGAATTTTTTCTTTGTCTCTATATATTATCTGAAGAAACATGTAGTTAATTACTTAATAAGATATTTGTACATCACTAATCATTCACACCATTTATTCAATTACTTGCCCCACTAAGTGGGCTCAAGACTGCCCAAATATTGAGCATTTGTTACTGATCCAAAAGATTCTTTTTTCCATTATTTTAAACCTCTCTATCAATACTCATACTATCAAAAAATACTGTAAAATGGCAAATTAGACTGGTTTGATGGTAAACCCACACTTTTCACCTCACCATGTTTCAGATATGCTAAAAATCATGAAATGGCCTAAAGGAAAGAAGAATAAAGAGGAAAAAGAACAAGAGTACTCTACAGAGTACTGAATGGAACTGTACTGAATAATTGAGAGTTGGCTGTCTTTGTAAAGTGCTTTATTAACCAATATGTTACCCTGGAATTCTTCAAAATAGCTTGATGTAACATGAATATTATCATTAATTCTCTGCCATGGTCTTTCTACTACCACAAAACCTAAGGCCTGTCAGAAAATACATCGTATTAGTCATGACTTGGATTTAGCCTTCCCAAATTTACTCAGTTTTATGCAGATCCCCTTTAAAAAATGTTCTTAGAGTCCTCTTTGGTATCATAAATGTGTACCCAAGTATTATGGGCTAAATTGTGCTCCACAAAAATATTTGTTAATTTTTAATCTCTGGTAGCTGTAAATGTAACCTTATTTGGAAAGGGTTATTGCAAATGTAATTCATTAAATTAAAATGAGGACATGATAGGTAAGGTGGGTCCTTAATCTAATATGACTGCTGTCCTTATAAGAAGGGGAGAGGAGACACAGACAGATATTCACAGGAAAGATGGCCATGTGACAGGCAGAGATTGAGTTATTTCTGAGCCAAGGAATGCCAAGGATTGTTCACCATTGCTGGAAGCTAGGAGAGAAGCATGGAACAGATTCTTCCCTACAGATTCAGAGGGATTATGATCTTTCTATCACCTGTATTTCAGACTTCTAGCCTCCAGAATTGTAAGACAATAAATTTCTGTTGCTTTTTAAGCCATTGAGTTTGTGGTTTTGCTGTTATAGCAGCCCTAGGAAACTAAGACATCAAAGAAACCACTTTTCTTTCCCTTCTGATAATATATTCCATGAGGAATGTATCCTTTTGCTTGCATACAGAAATAGTTTCTTAAAAACAAACAGGCTAAATAATTTGCTTGTTTTTCATGTGCTATCCATACATTACATTTAAGTACTTCAAGTACACAAATTTGTTCTAGCAAATTGACAACCCGAAATTACAAACAAGACTTATAGTATCCAAATAACCCTTCAATTATCTTAAAGACAAATAGTCATCATTTAAAAGTTTAAGAATATAAAAATATCAAAGGAATCAGGCTCTCTTTCCCATCAGAGTCTCTAAAAATTTAGCAGAACAGGATTCACACTGAATCCCAGTTCATGAGTAAAAAGCAAGGCAACCTTAAAGCAGTTCATAGATGACAATGTTTCTTCTCAAGGTGCCTGGTTTGAAGCCATATTTCTGCTGACCACTTAAAACTTGTCCTCTTAAGGTATTTTATGATATATGAGAGCTGGCTGGAGATATGGGATATTAGTGCTAGAAGGTAAAGCCAATGGTCTATGGTTCAATTCACATGTTTTCTTTCATTAAGTTACTTTGAGAATTTTGAAGCTGTAGAATTTAGGGCAGTACATTACAATATGCCAATATTACTATTCTCCTGCTCTGACATTGTCCATTGATTGACAGATGAAGGAGAAGGAAGGGCAGTCACCATTAGCTAAGAGTAAATGAAACTGGAATATAAAATTCAGGATTATTTGAGTGACTGAATTGGCTGCACAGGGAACAGAGTTTTCCAGTTAAGGGTGGGGAAATATTAATTCTGCATGTGTGACACCACTCCTATATTTATACAGGTCTCCTGGGACAATTGTTTGCCTTGAATTGTTTTCTTTATTCATTTCAGTTAGTTGTGTCGACTGATTTTTCTTTTTGATGCATGTGATGAATGTTTGACTGAGTTTACTTTAATTTCCACTAATGCACTGTAAAAACAATACATTAGTCAAATTAGATTGGCAGGTTTGAAAAGTTTACCCTAGAACCAGGGGGAATATAATAATGCTTTCTATAGATATGGAAGTCATATGTCCTGGGTTTTCAGGGATTCTACCAATTTTATCTATTTTGCCTTGGTTTTAGTTTCAGAAGTATGAGGTCATTAAACCTATAGCAAAAGTAAGAAAATCTGTGAAATCCAGTTGAAAATAACTGTGTTAATGCTAAAAATCATATAGTAGAATTAGAATTGCTTTTTGTCATGAAACAAATTTTACTTGGTATGTTATTCATTTGAAAGTGTTGTGATATTATGCTTTTTGGATATTATTCTACAAGTTTTCAGGCAAAAATATTTCAAATACATCCATAGGAAACCAGGTTTGTTTATGGATCTATTCTTCCAATATTTACAGTCATTTTGACAGACCATTTCTCTATACCCCAGTTCATGACTCTCTTTTCTTGAACATTTGGTAATTAGTGACATAGGTAAAGAAGAAAGGCAATTTTTGTGTAGTTGTTATTCAATAACACTGATTTTATAATGAGTTTTCCTCCCTAGTTAGTTAGCTCATTATGGCAAAGCTGGTTAGATACTAAACTTTGGAAATGATAAGTATATTCAGGAGAATTCCCCATTCAGTTCACCAATATGTGTTCTTGTCTAAGGCAAAATTATATCTCCTCAAAATTAATATATATTTTAATTATGATTTTTTCTTTTTTCTTATGATTTTTAATCTGAAAATAGTCCATGAGAACTGAAATATTTTGGTAGGAAAATGCTAGAGGAGATGGGAGAAAATAAACAGAATTCTGGTAAAGATGAGACAGAATTTTTAAAATGAAGTGTAAAGACTTCTGCCTCCAACTATATCAGCTCACTCTTGAAAAGTCAAATAAATTACAACCGCATCTATTTATAGGCATTGGAAAAATACTGGGGAAGCCACAATCTAAATTTTAAAATCTTGGAAAGGAAGAAACCCATTGAAGTGAACCCAATGTTCTGAAAATGATTTTCTCATTAGGGCATTTCAAAATTCTTAATAAAGAATAAGAGACTGAGAAGCCTGGCAAAAAGGCAACTAGAATTTAAAGGACCAAGGTCCCAGAGAGAAAAGAGGTTCAGAGAACTCAGCTGGACTTTCAATACTAGTGTTCCCTTGAGATATTTCCAATTTAGGTAGACAGGGCAAGATGTTAAGAATTCAAGCATGGTGAACTGAAGGGAAAGCTCAGTTTAGTAATTTTACTAACTTAATTTTAGCAACTTAACTTTAGTAAGCTCATGTTGGAGAAATAAAATTGGGTTTAGGACACACCAAGGAGGAGCAGTCCCATGGAAAACAAAGGATCTGAGCTATGGCCATTGAAGACTTCTACCTAGTGGGGGTAGTAATGAAACATATCTAAGTTGAGTTTGGCAAAGAAGAAAAATGAGCACAAGCTTCTTCAGTGAATTGAGATAATCTGATCTTCTGCTCTCTACCTGAGGATAGGGAATCTTCTCTTGGGGAAAATACTACCATCCAGATTCTCTACAACATTTCATATTCCAAGTCCAATATTCTTTTAAGAACCATGAAGAATACTGAAAAAAAATGGTAGTAAGAATAAAAAAGACAACAGAATCAGACTCACAGTTGACCAAGATATAAAAGTTATCAGAGACATATTTTAATAAATTTGATTAATAAATTCAAGAAAATAGATGACAAGATGGAGAATTTCACCAGACAACTGCAAACTATAAAACAATTGAAATGGAAATGTTAGAATTGAAAAATACACTAACTAAAATTAAAAACTCAGTAGTGGATTGGACACAGCTGAAGAGAAGTTTAGTGAACTGGAAGGTAGATTAATAAAAGTATTCAGACTAAATCATGCAGAAGAAAAAGAATAGAAAGTAAAGAAAAGAGCATTTGAAACAAATGGGCAAGATAAAAAATATTTTTAATTGGAATTCAAGGATAAAAGGAGAAAGAGAATGGAGAGAAATAAATATTTGTAGAAATAACTGAGAGTTTTCTAAAACTGACTAAAAATATACCAAGTGAGATTTTTAAGAAGCACTAAAAAGTCTAGACAAGAATAAAGAAAGTAATACCTAAGCAAATTACAGTAAAGTTCATAAATATCAAAAGAAAATAGAAAATCTTAAAGCAGCTAGAGAGAAAAAAGAGAGATTACTTTCAAAAGAACAACCATAAAAACATGATTAACAACCAACTTCTCAACAAAAAATGATGAATACTAGAAAATATGGGATGATATTTTTAAGTGCTGAAAGAAAATAACTCCCATCCTAGAATTCTAGAGGCAGAAAAAATGTTATTTGAAAGGAACGATGAAATAAAGAAATTTTTTATTTTAAAATTTTAATTTTTGAAATATTTTTACAAACAAACCCTCTCCCCTTCTCCCCTTCCCCAATCCTCTGGTAACCGCTAATCTGCTTTCAATCTCTGCAATTTTGCTATTTTTAATCATCTTTTATAAGTGATATCATACATTTGTCATGAAATAGGGAAATTTTAAAACAAGTAAAATGTAGACAATCTGTTCACATTAGAACAGACAGAAGCAAAATATAAAGGGAGATCTGTGGACAGAAAGAAAATTATCACAGATTAAAATGGTAAAAGAAATTAAGAACATAGAAAGGATAAATAAGTATGTAAATATCAATGAATATTAGTTGTACAAAACAGTAAAAATAAATTAAAATATATGAAAATTAGAATGTATTAAATGAAGAGAAAGAAAGGAGTAAAAATAATTTGAGGTTATGGAATTGCCTGAGAAACAATAAAGTGCTTATAAGTCACAATGCATGCTGTAATTGCTACCATGTACAAATATCAAACTAAAATACAATTTAATATCTACTCGATTAATCTAAAAGGAAGAAAAAGAGCAAAAGGAAAATAAAATAGATGGGTTAAATATAAAATAAATAGTAATATGATCTATAGGTAAAATACATTGCAAATGATCTAATTAGTACACTTAAATGACAAAGGCTGCCAAAATATTTTGAAAAACTAAGTTCATGCCACTTACAAAAGACAAGAGTTGTAACTGAATATAAGGAAACAGAAAGTTTCAAAGTGGAAGGCTGGAAAAATTATATCATGAGAATACTAAATAAAGTAAAGCTGATGAAACTTTACTAATATCAAAGTAGGATTGAAAGCAATAAGCACTACTAGAGATAAGGCAGGATATTACATATGTAATGAAAAAACTGTCAATCTACAAGGAAGATGTTATTGATATTAATTTGAATGTAAGATATGAAAGAAAATTCCCAAACATTAAAAGAGAAATAGATAAATCTATGTTACCTAGATTAGTAACTGATAGAACAAGAAAAAACTAAAAGAAAAAAAAATTAGCAAATTATAGCAAGTCAAAACTCTAGGGAGAAGTTTTGTTCTCTACCCTTCACAATATTCACTCAGAAAGTAGCCCGAAACAGCTTCAATAGTGCCCCAATATTTTATTATATTTAGTAACACAGTTGCAGGTGTTTTTTTTTTTTTTTTTTCTTTTCATTTTTTCCTAATTTCCTTCCCTGTCACTAGGACATAAGTATATGTCCAGGGTTCGGGAGCAGGGACGGTGTAAAAATTGTTTTATTCCAAATCATTACTTAAAGTGGACTGTAAGACTTCTTGCTGGATCAATCTCAGGCTGCTGGGCTTCTTTTCCCTTTAGTTATACACTAGGAGAGGCTGAAAAATGCACCCCACCCAAAAAAAGATATTCAGATCCTAATACCTGGAACCTATGAATGTTATCTTATTTGGGATAAAGGGTCTTTGCAGATGTGATTACGTTAAAGATCTTCAGATAGGAGATTATCCTGGATTACCAGGGTAAATCCTATGTACAATAACCTGTCCTTATAAAAGAGAAGCGGAGGGAGATTTGACACCCACAGAAGAGAAGGAGGTAATATAACTACAGAAGTAGGGATTGGAGGGATGTAGCCATGAACCAAGGAATGCCAACAACCAGCAAAAGCTGGCACAGGCAAGGAATGGCTTCTCCCCTAGTAACTCCAGAGGGATCACAGCCTGGCTAACACCTTGACTTTGGCCAGTGATGCTGATTTCAAACTTCTGGCCTCCAGAAATCTGAGATGATTAATTTCTTTTGTTTTAAGCCACCATGTTTATGGTAATTTGTTACAGTAGCCACAGGAAACTACTGAACTGTTTCAGTTATCTATTGCTATATAACAAACAGCCCCCAGATTTAGTAGCTTACAACAATACCACAGTCTCATCTCTTACAGTTCCATGATTTAACTGGGCTCAGCTGGGAAGTTTTTGTTTGGGGTCCTCTGGAGCTGATGGGACTGAATGGCCAGGCTGGCCCTCTTAGAGAGTAGACAGTTAATGCTGACTGGGGGCTGCAGTGACTACACAGGATTTCTCCATTTGGTTTATTCTTCTCACAGCATGGTGGGTGAGTTTCAAGACAACATTCCAAGAGACCAAGGTGGGAATTGCAAGCCTCCTATGATCTAGCACCAGGAGTCCCAGAACTTCATTTCAACCACCTTCTATTTGTCAGGTAAGTCACCTATACACTTCAAAGGGTTGGTGGAAATCGGTCTCTATCATTTGCATATAGGAAGAGAAGGAATTGACGGGGGCTACCTTTGTAGACTATCTCAGTTACAATTTTCATCTTTTTCCCTGGACAGGTCCCTATATGCCCCAGTTGTCTTCATTTCCCCAAGTTATTTTTTTCTCATCTATTATTTTTTGATGATTTTATACACATATACACACATATGTATACACACACATATATATACATGTACACATACCCATATGTATATGTGTGTGTATATATATGTATATGTAATCTAGTAATAGAAATCATGGTAAAATTAAAAGCCAAACCATATTGAAATCTCTACAATAAAACAAAGGCCTTCACTAAAACCTTAAAATTCCTTTCCAAAGACCACCAAAAGTACATATACTCCCTTTTATTTTTACACCAATAGGAGAACAGTTGTATTTTGTACCTCACATACTCACTTTCCCAGTAACAGGCTCACAATGTTTTCTTTAAAATAATTTAATTCCATTGTATGGATATGCCCTTATTTATTTAATGAAAGTTGCATTTTTATACTAAATAAAATTGCTTCCAGTTCATCAAGCTACTCTAAGCATCAGAACTACTCTTTGCTTTGTTCTTCATCTGTACCTTAGCTGTTGTTTTATTTAACCCTATTGACTATTCCGCCCAAAATCCTATGGATGAGCCTACCTGAGAATAAGATATCACAAAAATGTCAAGACTGCTTTGATTGCCAGACTCTTTCTCATCTACCACTGTTTCTCTGAAGTAAAATTTTGATTAATTATAATATATTTACAAAAAGAACACAGATAATAAGTATACACCTCAATATATGTTCATAAAGTGAAGAGACCTAGTTAACTATCCCCAAATCATGAAACAGAACATTATCAGCAGTACAGAGCCCCTCTTTCCTCCTCTCAGTCATTTTATACTCCAGCCCCCACCAGGGTAATCATCATCCTAACTTCTCTCATTATCTAATAGCCTTGCCTGGCTTTGAACTTTATATAAATGGAATCAATTATGTTTGGGAGATATAACCCTGTTATTGCATGTAGTTGTCATTTGTTCTCATTGCTGTAAAACTCACTGCTGCAAAATTCTATTACGTAAATAAATCACAATTGATATATCTATTCCACTCTTTAAGAATATTCAAATTGTATCCTGTTTCCTATTTTTATGAATAGTGCTCTTCTGCAAATTTTTGTATAGGCTTTTGGTGAAAATATTTAGGTCTCTCTGTAAGATGCATGTTGAAGAGTGGATTCCTGGGTAACAGGGTGTGCATAAGTTCATCTTTAATTAGGTACTGCTAAACAGCTTTCCAAAATAGGGTTCCAAATTTCATTCCCACCAAGAGTATATGAGAGTCACTAACTATCACCCGCTTTACCACTGTGGGGACCAAGGGCATCGGGGGTGGTACCAAAGGGCCATGGTAGAGCATAGCAACATCTTTATCCCCGGCTGATCAGGATGTTTATCAGCCAGTAATGACTAGGCTGAGGAGATACTAAGTTGTCATGGGAGGGAGCATCCAATTCAAGGACCACCCAGCAATGACTACTGTATCTGACAGAGCTAAAAGTGGGCAGACCTGAGAACAGCAAGAGGCAAGCAGAAAAACAGAGGGGTGGCTTCCAAACCAGGCCAGCAGAGAGCACAGTGAACATCCAGACCAGAAAGTGTTGTGTAGGAAAAGATTTTAATGGATAAAGGGATGGAGAAACCAAAGTGTATTTTTTCGAGCTAGCACCATAATTTCTCTTAGGAATGATTTACTTTTCTGGGAAAAAACACTTTTTAAAAAAATTTAAATTAATTAATGTTTTTTATATTTTAAAAGGTGCTTAGATTACATAAATGTTGCACAAAAATTACAGGGATTCCCATATTCCCCACCTCCCACACCTCCCATAACCTCCCACATAAACATCCTTCATTAGTGTGGCACATCACCTGCAATGGATATACACATCCTGGGGCTTTGCCACAAAGCATGGACCATAGTTCACATTGTAGATCACACTCTCTTGGGGAAAAACACTTTAATCAGTGCCACAAGAAGAATGTGAGCATCTTCATAATTCCCAAGATGGTCTTGGCACCTGGACCAAGTAATAAAGAAGCATTTAGAGTCCTCATGGGTAATCCAGCAAGGAGAGGGTAAGAATTAGAGACAGGAGGAAAGGGAGGGAAAGAAAACGAAGGGAAACGTGTCTGCTGGTTTGTGCTGCTGCCAAGTAAAGTCCAGGTCAGGTCTGCCTTGCCCTCCAAATCTGAAGTAAACTTCACGTGTTCATAAGTATTTTAGGTGAGTGGAATTTCTTTTCAGAACCTGGAAATGCGGTCTTGTTTCCTTTCTGGGTTACTACAGTGCAGAACAGAAGGAGAAGGCTTACAGTTTCCCATCCAGCAGAGAAGCCCATGAAACATTCACTAGAAAAGAAAGGGGACAAGAAAGGAAGGAAACCTGAGCCTATTGAAGATACCGGGTGGCCTTTCAGGAGTTAAATATCATCCTGAATATCACCCCTTAATGACCCCTTTATGATCTCTTTTGCCTCTCTGTCTTGCCTTTCCCTCCTCCCATTGGGGCCTGAGGGAGTTAAATGAGCACCCTTTGACTTGTACTTGGTGTTCCCAGAACCTAGCTTGTTACTTGAGGACAAGCTTTTCTTTCATCTGCTGTTTCTGTTTCGCGCAGTCTCCCTGCACCAGGCTAGACTCCTCTAAGATCCATTTTCTGTTCCAGCCAATTATCTGCTTTTCCAGTCCTTTCCACCCTTTCTGTGGATGGCAGAATTAAAGGGCAATTTCTATTTCTCAGAAGGAAAATTGGTCACATGACTTCGTGGTATTCATCACCTTGATTGTTCAAACTTTTCTATTCTAGCTTGATCATGGCTATTAGTGGCCTCCTCATTTGAAAGAGGGTTTAGTATATTTTCCTTTCTTCCATATTAAGTCTCTTTGCATTTTCCTTCACTTTCTCTCCTCACCCATCTTTATCCACTGACTCATAGGCTTTCTGGACTATGAGGAAGATAAGTACTTGATAGAACCTCTGCTAAAGGACCAAACATACTGAAATGATTTTTTCTGAAGATATTGAAACAACAGAGAAAGAATATATGAGGATTGTTTCTCCTGAGGGTTCAATTGTTTAAAAGGCCTGAAGCAAACTTTGACTGATAAATTTAACTTTCTGTTCTCTGGCAATAGTTGATCATACTATGATGAAAACAATTTAGAGGATGGAAAAATAATATTTAGATTTGAACCAAATAATGAAATGCGAGGACCATATTTGACTTTTCCAAGGTGAGAAAAGATTTCACATTTTGATTGGGCAATGGCAGAAATCCCTTTTAAAACCAAGGCAGTCTGCAGGATGCATTTAAAAATCAACATTTTCAAACACAGACATAATGCCTTCAAGATTTCTTGATCTCTCTAAGTCCAGATGCCCCATAACATTTCAGTACTGCCCTAAATATGAAAGTGATAAACATAATTTGGAAGCTCAGCAATGGTTAAAAATACTAAAAATGTGGAGCTGGCAGCTGTTTTTGAAATGTTTTCTGACATTAAATTCATTGTATAAAATTTTAAATGTTCTGATTCAAGCAGGCAGTTCTTGCCAGCCATCAGGAGCTTCAACACTTTGAAAAGCTAAGTATGCATTATTCTACAGTTCCAGAAGCTATTGGGTTCTTTATCCATTACTATTTCCTTTTGTGTCATTCTTTATGTTCCTAGAAATACATAAGAAAGCAACCTTGGAAAAGTAATATTATATTCTTGGGCCTCAGTTGCCTGCTCTGTAAATTTAGAGCTATACCTTTAGTTTTGTCCATTAGAACTTTGTATGATAATTGAAATGTTCTATATCTGCATTGCCCAACACTTGAAATTTGGCTAGTGCAACTGAAGAACTAAATTTTTAAGGTTATTTAATTTTAATTCATTTAAATATAAATAGCCACATGTGACCAGGGTCTACCACATTTGACAGAGGAGATCTAGATGACTTTTTAAAGGGCAATCTATACTTAAAACCTCTACCATTCATTAACACATCCTAAACATGTTTGCCCTTTGATGGGCAGAAAACAATGTATACTTTCCTGAAATTATTTTTCAAGAACTTTGTCCATTTTGGAACATTATATTCTTAAAATTTCCTTTAGGTTAATAAACTTGAATAATATTGGAGTTTCCTGCCCTCAGCACAACCCTTCTGACTATAGGAAATATTATGAATGAACAACAAAGACCATTTTTCAAGAGCTCATGAAGAGAAACCACCTTCCGAATTTAATTTCATTATGAGAATGCTCAGAATGCCAAAAAGTTAAATTGCTTAAAGGAAAACCAGGGCCATTTTTATAGTGTTGTTTTCTTCATGTCGCTGGAAAAATGTTGATAGTTATCTCTCAAAAATCTTTAAAAACTGCACATCTATTTTTGAAGCTGACTTGACTGTAAAAGGTTTACAGAGCACTTCACCATTTCACTAATATTTTACTTAGCAAACAAATGCAATTGCCATGATTCCTACCTCGGTCTGTGTTCACCACTAGGTTACATGTTCTTTGAAAACAGGAACTGCATTTATTTTGTAGCCTCCATACATAGCAACATATCCAGTGCAGATTCAGTTCAAAATTCAAAATATGAGACGAAGTTTTAAATTTATTATTATGGTTATAGGCATCTAACAAACCAAGCAGAAAGCAAAAGCAAGGCTTTCTTTTATTTATTTACTTACTTAATTATTTAGTTAGTTAATTATGAGAAGAACATAAATGAGAAACTCCTAGTAAAAAACCATGACCTAATAATTACTCTTGTATCTAGAACACACATGTGTAAAGCTGATTTTAAAACTTCTCTTTATCAAAGGCATTGAGATGGTGCCTGAAAAATTATATCAGAAATCACAACAATCATTTGGTCTGACCTGCCTGCATCATGCATTCAGAATAATTGTAAAGGGAAGCAGAGTTTCAGAAATCCACCTCTAATCTGATTCAGTGGACCAAGTACACCTTATTGCTGGAGACAGGACAGGATCAGCAAATAGTACCATTACTCTCAGTAAAAATAATAAAATAAAATAAAATTTTAGAGAGAGAGAGAGAATTCCTCACCAAATTAGAGGAACTCTTCATTTATCCAGCATTGTCAAGGAATGGGATATTATATGTTAGGAGAATTTTAAAAATAATAAAAAACAAAATAGAAATTTCATGGAAGCTATTTTAACCATCACTTTTAAGAAATAATTATGCAGATAGAAGCAAGACAGGTGGGCTTTTTAAAACCAAAGATGATAGAATGCTGGCAGGGATAACTGCTGCAAGAGCAAAAAAAAAAATTTTTAATGATTATAAACAATTGATAAACGTAAAGTTCCCCATTTCTACATTTAGGTTCAAAAAGAGGTGTCACAAATACAAATGAGAGACTTTTGTCTGCCTGGCTGCCTTGTTTCCTTCTTCCTTTCCTTTTTCTTCTGCCCCAGTTTGTTCTAAGAAGAGTTTGAGTCCGATTACCAGGCAAGTCCACCCAAACTTCTTAGTATTTCCTCGAGGTAAATAGTGTCGACATAAAGTATCATTCATCAAACTGATTTCAACGTCTTTCCCTGACAGTCATCTCCCCACTGAGGCCTCGGTTGCTTCATCTATAAAATGTTACATATGTACTTAACTCTAAAGTCTTTATTCTGTCTCTAAGTTCAGTGGCTCCTTGAAACTATTGCTTTTTGTTTGTTCTTATTAATTTTAGGAAGAATTGAAATTAGAATTACTCTCACAAGAGAGTAGGTTTCATTTGGTAAGAAGTGCTTTCATTGTTAGATTTTGCATAGATGGAAGATGATTTAGCATGTTTTAAGATACGAATAACCCATCCTTGTTAGAGTGATGGGGAGAAGGCAAAGAGAGTTAATAAAATACTAAATGATTCTTACAAATTCAATTAGCCAAGGTGTAGCTGATTAATCAATATCTGAATAAGCCACAGATATCCAGTTAAGTTTTCATTTATTTTTCTAAGTGGTCCCTGTGAACTGACTCCCATACTCCACAACCTCACATTCAGTGGTTTATTCTTTAAAAACACTCACTGTAGCTGGAGCAGGAAATATTGCCAATCAGTCCTAATTGATGTTTAGCTATCAAGAGCATTTGAAATAAATTTATTACTCTGCCTGATCTCAGTTTAATACATTCCAAAGGGAGAGAAAAAACACATAAGAATTTATAGAGTCTCAGTTCTCCATGCTAAAGCAGGCGATAAATTACACTATTATTTAACCATGAAATTAACAAGCCATAGAAACCACACCATTAGCAAGGTATACAGTAGTAAACAGCAGGCAATGATCATGATATAAAACACAATAGACTCAGTGTATATTGAAGTAGCTGCCAATAAAACAATAATTAAATGCATTCATTTGCGTCCTTGGCAGGTAAGCTCTTTGAGGGCAATATCTATGAATTCTACAGAACCTGTCAGGATATTATGGCCCCGTTTCTATCGCCTTTATCCAAAGAGCCTGAAGAAGAGTTATTGGGGGTAAATGCGGACCTCTCCTCAATATAGCAGCTGGGCAGCATGCAGAGTGGACAGCAAAATCTCCACAGATCTTTACATTGGTTGCAATCTTCTTATAACTAACTGCATCTCAACAAATGTAGGGCAAAGAGTGGTGGGTTAAAAAGAAATAGAAATAAATGGTAGGCCTGAACAACTTCAATAACATTTATGGTAAAAGTAGATCCAAAGCTGACATGAGGTTACTCTAAACTACAAGCATAAACCACAGAAACGTAAATGAAAACAGTAAGGCAAACTCAGAAAGATTATTTTATTGCAAATACCCCTCCATCTAAAATTAGTCTATGTATTTTTATCTAAGAACCATTGTTTTGCAAGGTTACCTGAGTTCTATAAGATGGCATGTAAAGGTCAGGTGAATCAACTCTAACAGCCAAATTAGCCCTCAGGTGAATTACTACTCCTTTCAGGTTGTGGCCCTTTAAATTTTCCAACAACGTTTCCAAAACATGAAAATTAAAATAGTACCAGGACGGCTAGCTGTCTTCAGTAGTTCTACTACTACTACTATCAACATGCCTAGAATAGTGCCTGGCATTAGGAAGTGATCAATAATTATTCAGTAAATGACTAAATAAATAAATTCTGGTGGTCAGTGTGCATTTCAAACAACTGGCATTGAGCTGTGTTTTCTACAGTGGAGCTTGGAAGGGAATTGCCTAGTTATTTGTATTGAAGGATTATCATAATCAGTATAGGTTTTCCCTGACAGCCTACAAATCAATATGGATTATTTTCCCAAGCTTTTTGGTTACTTCCAATAGAAAAGCCAGTGCTTTCATCAGACTGCAAGAAAAATCACATCATGGATATGCTTCTACAATAGTTGATCATTTCCTCATCCCTCTTCATCTTAACCTAAACCTGGCTTTTCCTTAATTCTCTTGAATTCCCTGCTCACACACTCGGTTTCGGGTCTCCGATTTACCTCCCACTTTATTCTGAAATCAAAAGGAGGAACCAACACCTTTCTGCTCTTTACGAATTCCTCCAGGTCATTATCATGTTGTGATTGCACTGAGGAATAACAAAATAACTACTTTATCAGCGCCACCTGGCAGTTTGTAGCTCTAAAAATTAACCAAGATACAGCATCTGTGAAAAACGTACGAGTTAAAAATTATCCTCATACAGCAGCAGAGATTCAGAAGTCATTGATGACTATCAGTGTGGAAAGCACCTCTTCTGGATCCAATGCTATACAATATTCTTTCCCTGGAAGGAATAAAGATGCACAGCAGTGGAAGGCTGCCTTTTGTGGAAAGAAAAGCTTGACTTCAAGAAGGCTTGAGGTTCATGCATTTTATTGAATTAGATTCCTCATTAATTACCCACAATGAGGTAGTTATCAGCAGAATTGATGTTAGCAATTAAGGAGATGCTATTCGTTCTTCTTGCTTATTGACTTTTCTCTTCTTTCTTTATTCCATTTGCCTCTCTGAAACATCAGAAATATGCATATCTTCCTGATTTTTGTTTACAGATTCACATACTGTTATCTACCTCATGAGAACTTCAAAATAAGCTATTGTGCATGGAATCTTATGAAGCAGAGTCTATTTGAAGTCTGGAAAATATCAAAGCACAAATACTCATGGGCATCTCTATGTTCTCCAATTTGCCCCCAATTTTGCTGATCTCTATTTTCTCTAGGAACTTTACAAATTTCCTACAATGATCATTCGTTAATTTTATAATTACATAATAAATATGTTGAGTAAATGATACCATTTTATGCTATCTAACTATAATTTTAAACTGTTTCTCCCCTTGTCCTTAGAAGGTGTTATACCATATATTAATTAACAAGGAAAAATTTGAACATAACAGTACCTTAAAGTGAGTATCCTAAGCCAATGGACTCGGTAACCATAGTAAATAATTGCAAATATTCCAGAGTTAGAAAAAATTTACATACCAAAACTCAAAAAGAGTTTCTTCATATAGAAAAAATTTCATAGATGAACTACCATATTCCCTGCTATACATCATATATTGATTGCAGTACATGAGTCTCTCCCATCTTAAGGTAGCTGGAAATAACAGCAACCAACAAAAAGCCCACAAAACTTTTCACCTTTAGGGACCACACCATCTCTCCCATCAACTTCCCCATTACTTCCTAAAAGTGAACAGGAAATGACCCTGCTATCACACCCAAAATAGTGTCACCAATGTAGACTCTTTTGTTTAAAGACAATAACTTCAAGAGCAGAGGGAAATTTATCACTATAGGCTTCAGACCACCACTATATTTCTTAGATTTCATGCTGAATCATGAAATGCTAGTGTGTCTAAACCTATTTTTTTTTTCATAATAGACCTTTTTAAATCAAAGCAATCGATGCTGAGAACTATTTTGGCTTCAGAACCCAAAAGCCATTCTGATTATACCTGACAGATTATCAGGACATCACCGGAATCACCAGAGGACTGGCAAAACTACACGTGCACTGGCTAGCTTATAAATTATAATCTCCCACCTCGGGGCCAAGATATTCCTATGAGGACTTTGGAATATCAATATACAGTCCTATGATATACAGTCTTCATCCACAGGATGGGGAACAATGCCAACCTTTCATAATGTGACACTGGAAATCCACTGGAGGGCACAGAATCAGCAAATAAGACATGGGTGACATATATCTACGCATTTGGTTAATCAATACATTTTTTTTAAGTGTGTATCATAAGGCACTGGGCTTTAAGGGTACAATATTGAAACAGACAAACTCGGTCCTGGCCCACCTAAAATTCACGCAGGAAAGTGCCTTCATTGTAAATACTCAGGACCCATAAATTCCAGCAATGCTATTGTCCTCAGCAGGCAACCAATATGATATAGGAGGTTGGTTTCTAACCAGGATTCATACCCTTGGTCACTTTGCTTTCAATATTTTTGCTTTCCCTCAAGGGACATGATCCATAGTCAACTTCTCCCAGTTAGTGAGGTTTGAGGAAAACTTGCCCAGTGAACAGTATCTTGTGGCCTCCACTCTTTTGTCACACTCTCTTCCATGCTCTTGAACTGAGGAGACCTTGATTAAAGTCACTTGCTCTAATCCTATTATTTTAAAATACAGCTACTCCCACTTTGAGAGATTTCTACTGGACCAATACGGTGGCAAAGCAGCACTGAAGCAGGAAAAGGTAAATTTCAAAATGACAGCTCTAAAAATATCCTCTCTCCTTTTGTTCTCTTTCCTTCCCTTTGCTCTAAACACCTCTGCCCTGACTCATTGCCTTCACCCTTCCATGATTACTACTAAAAAAGGTTTTCTAAGAGCAGAGATTATTTACAGTTTCATTTACTCCTGAGTACTTGGTGAAAAAGGATTGCTACTGGTTCTCACTAATTCCACACATACATGGGTTAACATAAAAATTATATTATTTCTTTTATATTCTCCTACACTACATATTTCTTCTCTTTCCCTTTCTGGACTAATACCGAAAGAGTATTTTTAAGGAAGCAATGTTCTTTCCCCCTTGCCCTTCCGAGTTTCACATTTGTACCTCCATTCTCATTTCCAAGCCCTATTAAGAGATGCATCACAAAAATATAAGAAAGTTCTTTGTGCTTTTTATGTATCAGCCAATTATTCTAATTTGTTCTGTCTCTAAAGAACAGGGTGAGAAATCAACACAAAGCCTGATTATGTGATCTATTCCAAGGGAAAGAGCTGAGGGTAGTCAATTTACTAATGAAACTCAGTGTGTATTAAGAGTTGACAGAAGCAATCATCAGGAATTTTCTTCCCCTAAATTAGTGTTTTTCATCAAATGCACATCTTTTGTATTGGGTAATATATTCTTTAAGTTCAGGGTAGAGCTGAGCAAAAAAAAAGTAACGCAACATTTTAAAAGCAATAATGCAGTAACGCCATTGGCCCCCTTCCCTGTGAAATTCAGCCTACTTTATGGACACAATTTAGCACAAATCCCTAAGAAAGTTAACAAAACCAAAAAACACTTCATGGTAGCCTTGGCATAATAAAGGTCAAAAATGATTATTGCCAGACCCAGGAGACATTAGCACCTACCAAAAAGAGTACCAGACAAGAAAACCTAGAAGACTGTGTTATAATTTCAGTTATTCCAGTAACCATTAGTGTGGTCTGAGTGAACTCTGAATGCCAGTAATTTTCCAATTATAATGACCTGCATCATCCTCTCAGTAAAATGAAATATCATGGCTGAAATATTGCAGAACTCTGCAGAAAAGAAACAAAATACAACAACAACAACAAAAACCATGCTTTCTAACCAAAACTGAATAATTCAAACAGTCAATGGAGACTTATACAAGTGTGCCTTGTACCAAATTATGTGAAACAATTGCTGTTTTGAAATCTCTTTATTTAGTATCTTTATTGAGATGACTAATTGCAGGGAATCATAATTAAACAAAGTAAGTGTTTGGAGAATTGAGGTCATTAAGTTTTTATGCCAACTTTGACCTTGACTCAGGCTTATGAAGACTGAGAGATGCTTCAATACTCTAAATCTACCATGCAAGTGAAGATTAGTATTCAGATAGACCCAAAACACAATCCCATTTGTGGGTTTTTCCCCTTGAAACCAGACAGGATTTTCATGGCTTCCATCAACAGAGCAGGGGTGAGCAAACTATTGCCAGTGGGCCAAGTATAGGCCATTGCTTGTTTTTGTAAATAAAGCTTTATCGACACACATCCACACTCATTCGTTATTCATTGCCTATCACTACTTTCGCACTACAATAGCAGAATTAAATACTTGCATCAAAGACTATATGGCTCACAAAGCCTAAAATATTTACTATCTGGCCCTTTATATAGAAAAAGTTCTCCAACCCTCACAATATTACAATATCTAAACCTTGGTCATAAAAGGCCATGCAGCTCTGCTTGGTTCTCTTGGAATGCTTGCTCTCTCATTCTTTGGGCACTATTTTGAAGCCCAGCTACCATCTGTGAGAAGTCCAAGCCACATAGATGGCATGAGTATGTACTCCAGTCAACAGCCCCAGTGGGTGTCCCATCCCAGGTGCCAGGGATGTGAAAGAAAAGCATTCAGAAGATTCCAGCCCCCCAGCCATTTGAATCCTCACAAGCTGAGACTCCAGGCATCAATCATGGAGTAGAGACAAGCCACCCCCATTGTACCCTATCTGAATTGCTGATCCATAGAGTCTGTGCAAGTCTTAAAATTATTTTTCTCTATACACCACTAAGTTTGGAGAGCTTTGTTATGTAACAATAGATAAATGCAACACCACATCTGTACATTGGAGATCTTCATTTCACAGAGGACAAGTTTGGATGTGAATGCTGACTGCAGAATTCTGGTTAACCAACTGATAATCAGAATATACACACACATGCTTAGATATAAAATATATATGTCAATATAAATTCCATACCTGTATTAACTAGTCTATATTATCCATAAAATGAGGACTTAAAATAATAACTAATATATTTTTTCAGTACTTACTATGTTTTAAAAACTGATAAGGGCTTTTGTATAGATCTTCTCTTTCAGCACTCTCAACAACTCCTTAAGAGAAGTAATGTTATGGTCTCTATTTTATAGATGAGAGAACCAAGGCAAAACAAAACAAAAACAAAAACAAAAAACATTTGTCAATCAATACTCATGAAAAAGTTTTTAAAGCCAGGATTTGGACCCACACAGTCAGACTGTAGATTCCCTATTCTTAGTGACCAAGTTATATACTGAGGATTGAGGTGAAAGACAAAACCATTACCCCAGGTTCAAAAAGATAAATAGAACCTTAGGAATGACTGAAAGAAGATAGACAGGGGAGTCAGGTGTCCCAGGTTCTATACATAAGATGAATTCTACCCTAATCAAGATATAGATTTGCTTGTTGCTGTTTTTTAAGAGTGGTAAGTATCTTGATAATTATTTGAAAAAAATGATTGGATGAAGAATAGAATTTTACCAAGGAAAGGGAAAAAAAAAACTTATCATTCATCCTCTGATGAATCAAAATAGTGATTCAAAATTAAATCTTTATTAAGTTCCCAAGCTACTTTTAATATTCCAATTCCTTGTTTGTCTACTGCTAGCCAAAACTCAAAACCTAACTCAGCATTTTGGAAAGTTTATAATGAAATAGTCATATCACATATTCCAATGCCCACTGACAGAGAGCCTCTAAATAATTTTCAAGATATTTTAGGCAATAAATATATTTGCCATTGATGAAAGAAGTTACTCGTGCAGGAAAGTAAGTGTTTGAAGAAAACGTTTCTGGCCCAGTGGTTTGATTCAAATTCAGATTGCTGGTCCCTACCCCAAGAGTTGTTAATTCAGTATGGACCCAAGAATTTGAAGATCTAACAGTTCCCAGGTGATGGTGGTAAAGCTGGTCAGGTGATCACACTTTGAGAGCCACACTTGCAAGAAGCTCCTTACTGGATCCAGATTCTAGTATCACCAACTTTTGGGGAGCAAGGAAAAGGGGTAAAATTTGCTCTTGTTTGTACTTCTTCACAAACAGAATGAGGAGTGAAGGGAAAAGAGGATATATTCTTTTTCCTTATGGATTGTTCCTACTTCATGGGTGGAAAATAAGTATGTTCCCTTATTGGGTGGTTCTTAAACTTTGTTGCTCATTTGAATCACTTGAGGAGCTTTAAAAGACTCTGGTTGCTGGGTCCCACCCTGAGAGATTCTAATTTAATAGATCTAGGGAGGACCCCAGGCTTCTCCAGTTTTCAGAGCTCCCCCTGTGTTCTTAATATATGACAAATAATCCAACACTGCCTATTGGCATCAAGCCAGCTACTCATCAGCTATAAATCTAAGACACAAGGCTATCACTTCAGTGCTGTTGCTAAGTGTATTCCATTTTCTTCCTCCTGGAAGATTTGTACTATGGAAAATGACTGATGGTTGTGGTGATTCTCTGAAATGGATTGAAATTTCCAATTAACCTGAACAAGGGGGGGAGAACAAGGGTGAATGCAATAATGTGTATCATTTACTTCTTGCCCTATATGGTTAGCTAGAAGCTCTGCAATTGTATCTGCTTTCCTCTTCATGCTAATGGTAATATTGGTCCTAATGCAGATCTAAACTTTATTAGCCCATAAGTAGATGGCATTACAAAATATCTATCCCCCCCCCCAATGCCCCATTCCCAAGCCTCACTTCCTCTCCCCCAATACACATACATACAAGGCATCAATGCACTTGAGAGCAAAATAAACATACTGACCTTCAATTCTTTCCTTTTCAGCTTCCTTCTTATCGGGACATGTCAGAATTTAGTGCAAGGACAAATGCTCACCTTTTGGTGAGGAATGTAGACAATACCATCAAGAGATGAATAGCCCTTAGGGAGGGGGAAAAATTGTCTTTCGAAAAGGTTGATGCTCAAAAGAGGCAGTTTTGGTCATCTCAGCTTTAGAGGTCAAATATCCAAAATAAAAATGGTTAAAAACAAAATCTACCTTTTCTATCTCATTGAAATAAGGCACCTTTCTTGGAAGGAAGGAAGGAAAGAAGGAAGGGAGGGGGGGAGAAAGGAAAATTGGAAAGAAGGAAGGAAGGAAGGAAGGAAGGAAGGGAGGGAGGGAGGGAGGAAGGGAGGAAGGGAGGGAGGGAGGGAGGGAGGGAGGAAAAATCTTAAACCTTAAATCCTTAATGCAAAGTATGCTTTCTCTTCCCAGGACTATACCTCTTATTTCCTAAATTATTCGTGATGTGTATGTCCTGAAATATGCAATGACATTTGTGGCAGTTTGGTATTATGAATTCCAAACATAGATATTGGATTGTATTTGTAAACTGGTCTGTTCCTCTGGGCATACTAGATTGTATTAGATTCAGAGGTTTCACTTTTAAGATTAGGGCTTTTATATGACCACATCATTAAGGCAACTCTGTTTGAGTCCCCAACCCCCCTTTGTGGGCTTTATAAATGAATGCTCAATCAAAGACAGGGAAGTAAATACACCGGGAAGGAGAACACACAGAAGCAGATATGCAAGAAGAGAGAGTGCTCCATAGACAGGGCCCCGGGACGAGAGATGAGCCTGATAGTAAACAGCTGAACTTGTGGAAAGATCAGAGCAGCTGAGCCCAGAGAGAAATGAGCTGCAAGGAGAGTGATGAGCCTATGCCAGCCTGCAGCTGAGATCAGAAGAAGCTGGGACCATGGAGCCTTAAGAGGAAGGAAGAAGGCTGAACCCTCTCAGACATAGCCCACCATCTTGGTTCAACACTTGGCAACAGACTTTGGGTAAAAAAGTACCTCTTATGGGACCTTGAGTTAGACTCTTTAGGACCTGGTAACTGTAAGCTTCTACCCCAAATAAATACCTTTCATAAAACCAACAGAGTTTTGGTACTTTGCATCAGCACCCCTTTGGCTGACAAATACAGCATGCAACTGAAACCAGAAGCTAACTTCTTACCCCAGTGTGAACAGAATCTTCTTTTCCTAAGGGTCACCTTTGATATACAATGTAGGGTTTGCCATCATAATTATTTTCTCTATAATCTGTCTGAACTAAGGTACAGTGTTTTGCCTTTTCAGTGTGTTTAATGTAACTATAAAAAACATGATATGATGACATTTTAGTGGGGATTTCCTTTATCCATGCAATTTTAAAATTTGATGGTATATTTTTAAAATTCTAGTGGATGAATAATAACCATTGTAAGGATTCAAAAGTAAAATATATCTATAACGTTCAAGTGTGGTTTGCCCCAGGAGTGGATTGCCATAACGGGAAGATATTTGAGCCTTTCCCCAAGCCATTAAGAAATGCTCCAGCAAACAACCCCTGGTCCTCAAAAGAAAAGGAAGAAAAAGGGATCTTTAATCATAATAATCCTGGGTTTTTAAAAAGTCTGGGAAATATGACATCTGCTTCTGTGCCTTGTTGTTTTGCAGGATGACTGTGATTGCTTTAGCAGCTTCTATCACCATATGTGTACAATAAGTAAATGAACATAAAATTGAATGAACACATAAAAGAAGGATAAACTCACCCAGCTTAACAAATCCACTCTCTCACCTGCTGTGCTCTGAAACATGGGGGGAAAAAACCATTTGGCTCATAAGGATTAGTAAAATAACAGTCTCTGTTAACACTGACAAGGCTGGGGTAAGGATAATTTGTCTGATGTGGGGGCTAACGATCTACTTAATTCTTAATACTACCATCTTCCCCATACTTTCCCAATCAGGGAATAAAAGTTACCAATACATTTATTTGACATAGAAGAAATCAAAAGTTAGTAATCCAAATTAACTTTAAAAGAATTTTTTTCTGGGTAATTGGAAATTAAATCCATGACTGGCTTTCTTCCTCATCATTCATATAAGGAGTTAATGTGGAAAACATAGGAACATAAATTTAGATGCACTAAGATCAGAAAGTTTTTAATTAGTCTTTCCAAGCCACTTATGATTAACCAAAATTGCATATAATGCTAAAGTCTGACTCTTTTTTATTTAAAATGTTCTGAAAACATTAGCTAATTATTTGTCATCACATTTCTTATGTCTCATAATTGGATATTATTAAAAGTCCTTAATATTTGTCAATGAATAAATGTTTGTTAATGCTCACTGATGCAGCAAAGTCATACTACTGATGAAATAAGTCTTATTTTGGATTTAGCAAAATAAGTGTGGGAGTAGATCTTTGTATGCTAACTTATGGAGATAACTAAATATGAAAACTAAATAAAAGATGTTTCATTCTAAAATATAATTAATATCCTCAATTTCTGGCCTTTACCTTCTTGACCCTGGGCAAGTTACTTAATCTATTTAAGTCTTGGTTTCCTCCTGTTAAAGATCACCTGCCTCATATATAGGGATTAAATCAAAGTATGGATTTAGATTGTTTAGTATAGGGCCAGTCACATAGTAAGCAACCAAAAATTGTTAGCTGACTCAATTGTTGCAATAAAAAAAAAAAAATGTTAGCCGACAGAAGTATTATATCTTTCCCAGTGGACTTTGCTTTTTTGCAACTTTTTGTTAGCTTTCCTGTTTCCAGTTTCAATATTACCTAAGTCCTTCCATTCAACTTATTCCTCTTACTTCCCTGTTAAATAACTTTTACCTACTTCTAACAACTTTTAAATTCCTTTTATAATTTTATAAATTTTATATTTTATATTCACTTTATAACCCTTCTCCCTTACCTCCTCTCAATCACTTTATATAAGAGGCAGATTCACCTTGAAGCTAATGAAGCTTAAGCTTTAGGGCTGCACTCTTCCACGGTACTTTCTAAGGTCTTGGGAAACCCAGAAATGTGTTCATATAACCATATGTTTTTGCAATATTTTCAAAAGTGAGGTATTTTAATTTCTGTAAGATAAGACCACTATGTCATTCTTTTCCAATTTCCTCTGTGCCAGGTCTTACTGGAACCACCACTGGCTTTTTGGGGGATCTGGCTAAGGGGAAGTTTGAGTTGTGGTTATTATGTGATTTGAAGACAGGGCCATGTGTAATCAATTATTGTTACTGTTCCATAATATGAATAGCTTCCAGGAATACGCCCACTGCCCATTCTACTGATTTAACTGGCACTGAGACACAGAGGTTCAAAAACAATGGCAATTTTACAACATGACCATGTCCTACAGCTCACAGCTGAAGCATGTGACTTTGAAAAAGGAAAAAAAAGAGTTCAAAAGTATGAAACCAAAAGCTGTTCTGTGGGAAATTATTTCAATCATCAGACATATAAAAATGAAAGCAAAAGATTCAGCTCTCATTGATGCCTACTCAAAACAGAAGTTTTCTCCTGTCAAGAATGTACTCAAAAAATGCAGTACACATGGGTATACTCTTTTACATAATTCCCATACATATATAAAATAGGAATTATGTAAAACAATATTTGTCAGAATTATTGTCTTTGTAATGTGCAGTACTGAAATTAGTAAATACATTTGTAACAAAACAGAACTTATAAAGAGGTAATCCATAGAAGTTTCTCAGATTTAACAATTCTAAAAAATAATATGAAATTATCAATAATAAATTATGAAACTGAAAGAAACTTCTAAACTCTCAATAATTGAAAGCAAATTCTAACCAACCAAGTTAAAAGAAATCTAGGTATATAAAATGCATAATTTATTTCTTAGTATATGTATGCTGGGAAAGTCACGGACACACTCAGGGCCATCTCCCAGCCCTTGCATACCCTGCCTTTTCCCCTCTTGTTTGCCTGCTGATGTTGCAATATGTTTCCATTTCACAACGCTGGGGGAGACATTATATCTAATGCAACAAAGCATCAAAGTAGAGCCTTAACACAAAGCCAATCAAAATTAAAACTCTAGACAAGAGGGAGAAATGGACCTTCAGAGTTAATCCATAAAGACATTCAGATGCTTAGAAACATCAAAAAATCACAAACCATGCTAAGAAACAGGAAGATATGGCTCAGTCAAGGGAACAAATTAAAACCTTAGAGGTGACTCAGAAGTTGAAATAAGTAATCAAATATATCCAAGCAAATACAAATCAATTTAAGGAGAAGAAGGAAAATATGCACAAAGAGATAAAGGATATTAATAAGACAATGTGTGAGCATAAAGAAGAATTTGAAAGTATAAAAAAGAAACATAACAAAGTATGGAAATGAAATAAACAATAGTAGAGATTAAAAATACACTAGAGGCATATAACAGCAGATTTGAACAGGCAGAAGAAAGAATCTGTTAGCTAGAAGACAGGAAAATTGAAATCATACAGTCAGAAGAACAGATAGAGAAAAAAATAGAAAAAAATGAGCAATGTCTCAGGGATTTGAGTAGCAGCATGAAGTGCATAAACATGTGCATTATAGGTGTGCCAGAAGAAGAAGGGAAAGGGGGTAGAAAAAATATTTGAGGAAATAATGGCCCCAAATTTCCCAACTCTTATGAAAGACAGAAATATACGTGCCCAAGAAGCACAAAATACCCAAACAGAATAAATCCTAATAGGCCTACTCCAAGACATACTAATCAGAATGTCAAATGCCAAAGATAATGATGAATCCTAAAAGTAGCAAGAGTAAAGTAATCATCACATACAAGGGATCCTCAATAAGACTAAGTGCCAATTTCCCATCAGAATCCATGAACGCAAGAAGGCAGTGGTATGATATATTTAAGGTACTGCAAGAGAAAAACTGCCCGCCAAAAATGCTTTATCCAACAAAAATGTCCTTCAAAAATGAGGTATTTACAGATAAACAGAAACTGAGAGAGCTTGTCAGTAGGACAACTGTCCTACAAGAATTATTAAAAGGAGTTCTGCAGGTTGAAAAAAAAAAGACAGGACAGAGTGGCAGTACTGTGAAGAAATTAGTGAAATCAGTAAGGGCAACTAAAAGGGTAAATGCAAAACCCAATAGTACTGTATCCTCAATATACAATTCTACTCTTTAATTCATATAAGAATCAATACAATTGACCAAGAAAAATGCATATTTCCTGATAATGGTCATGCAAAATATAAAGCAGTAAAATGGGACAGAAATAACATAAAGAGGAGAAACAGAAGGATATGGGAACAGAGAACATGTATGCTATTGAAGCTAAGTTGGTATCTTTTCAAATATGTAGATTATAGATGTAGCTTGTGTAATATAAACCCCATGGTAAGCACAAAAAAGTATTTTTAAAATATGCAGAAATGATAAAAGCTCATACGTCGTAAGATATGTCACTAAAGATCAACTATCCAGAAAAGGAGCTTACAATAAAGAAAAAGAGGGACAATAAAGTATATGACATATTTTTTAAAGGACAAAATGACTGAAGTAAGTACTGCCTTTATTCTACTAACACTGAAGTTTATGGACTAAACTCCCCATTCAAAAGATGCAGGTTGGCAGAATGGATAAAAAAGCATGATCCAATTATATGCTGTTTACAAGAAACTCACCTTAGGACCCCCTCCCAAAAATAACTAACTAAATAAATAAATAAATAAACGAAACAGATTGAAAGTGAAAGGATAGAAGGGATATTCCATGTAAACAGTAACCAGAACAGAACTGGTGTTACTAATATCAGACAAAATAGATTGTAAGTCAAAAGCTGTTACAAGAGACAAAAAGGGACACTATATATTAATAAAAAGGAAAATTCATCAAGAAGAAATAATAATAATAAATATTTATGCACCTAACCAGAGTGCCCCAATATTTATGAGGCAAAAACTGGCAAAACTGATGGGACAAATAGATGTCTCTACAATAACAGTTGGAGATTTAAATACATCATTTTCATCAACAGCTAGAAAATCTAGATAGAAGATCAGTAAGAAACAGAGAAATTGAGTAAAATGATAAATGGACTAGACCAAACAGACATATACAGAACATTGCACCCCAAAGCAGTAGGATATATTTTCTTCTCACATGCACATGGATCATGCTCCAGGATAGACCACACATTCAATTACAAAACAAGTCTCAATAAATTTAGAAAGATTTAAACTTATGTACAAACATCTCTTATGACCATAAGGGAATGAAGCTGGAAATCAATAAGAGGCAAGCACTGGAAATTTTTAAAAATATATGGAAGTTAAATAACACTCTCTTAATCAGCCAGTGAGTCAAAGAAGAAATTACAAGGGAAATCAGGAAATATCATGAGATAAATAAAAATGAGAACACAACATATCAAAACTTATGGAATGCAGCAAAGGCAGTGCTGAGGGGGAAATGTACAGCCCTAAATGCTTACAATAAAAAAGAAGAAAAAGCTAAAATCAAAGATCTAACTGCACACCTGGTGGAGCTAGAAAAAGAACAGAAAACTAATCCAAAAGCAATCTGAAGGAAAGGAGTAGTAAAGATTAAAGCAGGAATAAATGAAATTGAGAATAAAAAACAATAGAAAGCATTAACAAAGCCAAAAATTGGTTCTATGAAAAGATCAATAAAATTGGCAAACCCTAGCTAGACTGACAAAGAAACAGTAGAGAAGACACAAATAATATTAGAAATGACAGGGGGTACATTACTACTTACCACACACATACAGAAATAAAAAGGATATTATAAACAACTGTATGCTAACAAATTTAGATAACATAGATGAAATGGAAAAATTCCTAGAAACACACCAACAACCTACACTGACTCTCCAAGAAATAGAAAACTTCAATAGAACAATTACAAAGAGATTCAGTCAGCCATAAAAAATAAAGAAACCTACCAAAAAAGAAAAGCCCAGGGCCAGGTGGCTTCACAGGTAAATTCTACCAATCATTCCAGGAATTAATAGCAATACAGCTCAAACTCTTCAGAAAAAATTGAAGAAAAGGGAGAATGACCAAACTCATTCTATGAGGCCAATATCAACCTAATACCAAAGACAGATAAAGATACTTCAAGAAAAGAATATAACAAACAAAATTTTCTTATTAAGAAAGAGGCAAAAATCCTCAATAAAATATTTGCAAATCAAATCCAACAGCACATCAAAAGAAATAAGCACCCTGATCAAGTGGGTTTTATCCTAGGTATGCAAGGATGGTTCAACATAAGAAAATCAATTAATGTAATACACCACATGAATGAACTGAAGAGAAAAAGCACGTTATCATCTCAATTGATGTAGAAAAAGCATTTGACAAAATTCAGCATCCTTTCTTGATAAAAAACACTTAGAAAAATAAGAATATAAGGAAACTTTCTTTACATTACAAGGGGAAAAAATGTAGAATCCACAGCTAATGTCATACTTAATGGTGAAAGACCAAAAGCTTTCCCTCTAAAATCTGGAACAAAACAAGGATGTCCACTGTCACCACTGTTATTCAAAATAGTACTTGAAGTTCTTGCCAGAACAATTAGGCAAGAATAAGATATAAAGCACACACAAGTTGGAAGGGAAGAGGTAAAATTTTCAATATTTACAGATGATATGATTGTATATATAGGAAGTCCCAAAAAATCTACAACAAAGCTAATAGCACTAATAAACAAGTTCAACAAAGTAGCAAGAAGTAAGATCAACATGTAAAAATCAGTAGTATTTCTATACACTAGGAAAGAGCAATCTGAGAAGGAAATCAAGAAAAAAATTCCATTAATAATAGCAACTAAAAGAATCAAATATCTAGGAATAAATTTAACTAAGGATATAAAGGACTGATACACAGAAAACTACACAACACTGCTAATAGAAATCAAAGGAGACCTAAATAAATGGAAGGACATCCCATGTTCATGGATTGGAAGACTAAATATTGCTAAGATATCAATTCTTCCCAAGATGATTTACAGATTCAACATAATCAAAATCAAATTTCCAACAGCCTACTTTGCAGGAATGGAAAAACCAATTATCAAATTGATTTGGAAAGATAAGGGGCCCCAAATAGGCATAAACATCTTGAAAAAGAACAAAGTTGGAGCATTCAAACTTCCTGACTTTAAAGCATATTACAAAGTTACAGTGGTCAAAACAGCATGGAACCATCATAGGATAGATATATTGAACAATGGAATTGAATTGAAAGGCCAGAAATAGACCCTCACACCTTTTACCAACTGATTTTTTACAAAGTTCCCAAATCCACATATTTGGAAAAGAATAGCCTCTTCAACAAATGATCCTAGGAGAACTGGCTATTCATATGCAAAATAATTAAGAGGACCCCTATCTCACACCATATACAAAAATTAACTCAAAATGTATCAAAGACCTTAATATCAAAGACCAGGACTATAAAATTCCTAGAAGAAAATGTAGGGAAACATCTTCAGGATCATATGATAGACAATGGTTTCTTAGACTTTATACCCAAAGCACAAGCAACAAAAGAAAAATTAAATGAGACCTCCTCAAAATTAAAAACTTTTGTACATCAAGGGACTTTGTCATGAAAGTGAAGAGACAACCTACTCAATGAGAGAAGATATCCAGAAAGCACATATCTAGTAAAGGTTTACTAAAGACAATTTATAAAGAAATCCTACAACTCAACAATAAAAAAGACAAAAACTCAATTTAAAAGTGGGCAAAAGACTTGAATAGACATTTCTCCAAAGAGGATATACAAATGACTAAAAAGCAAATGAATAAAAAATGCTTAACATCATTAGTTATTAGGGAAATGCAAATCAAAACCACAATGAGATAGCATTTTTAATCCATTAGCGTGACTACAATTTTTTTAAAAACATAAAATTACAAATGTTGGAGTAGATGTGGAGTAATAGGAACACTCATTCGTTTCTGGTGGGAATGTAAAATGGTGCAGCTGCTTTGGAAGGCAGTTTGGCAATTCCTCAGGATGCTGAGGATAGAATTATCCTATGACCGAGCAATCCCACTACTAGGTATATACCCAAAAGAATTGAAAACAGGGACTCGAACAGATATTTGCACACCAATATTCATAGCAACATTATTTACAATTGTCAAATTATGGAAGCAACCTAAGTGTCCATCAACTGATGAGTGGATAAACAAAATGGGGTATATACACACGATAGACTATTATTCAGCTGTAAAAAGGAATAAAGTCTTGATGCATGTGACAACACAGATGAACCTTGAGGACATTATGCTGAGTCAAAGAAGTCAGGTACAAAAGGACAAATATGTATGATTTCACTGATATGAACTAATTATTATAAGAATACTCATAGAGTTAGAACCTAGAATATAGTTTATCAGGGGATAGATTGAGGTAGAGAGTGGGAAGCTGTTGCATAATTTGTACGGAATTTCTATTTAGGTTGATTTTAAAGGTTGGAAGTGGGTGGTGGTGATGGTAGAACATAATTGTGAGTGTAATTAACAGCATTGAACTATGTATGTGAATGGGGTTGAAAGAAGAAGTTTGGGGTCATGTATGTTACTAGAAGGAAAGCTAGAGGATAAAGCATGGGACTGTATAACACAGTGATACCTGTTGTGGATGATGACTGGGTTAATAGTATAAATATAAGAAGGGCCTTTTATGAACTGTAACAAATGTATGTCACTATTATAAAATGTTAATAATAGGCTGGTACATGGGAAAAATACATTTAATGCAAACTGTGGAATATAGTTAACAGTAACATTTTAATTTTTTTTATCAGTTGTAACAAAGTTAATACACCAATGTTAAGTGTCAGCAATAGACGGGTATATGGGAATCCTGAATTTTTTACACGACTTTTATATAAACCTAAAATTTTTGTAATTAAAAAAATCTTACAATAATTTTGAAAAATCAACATTATGCTAAGTGAAAGAAAACAGACACAAAGTACTACATATGGCATGATTTCATTTGTATAAAATGCAAATATAAATAAATCTATAGAGACAGAATTAGATTAGTGGTTATTTAGGCCTCTGAAAGATAGAGGGAATGAGAGATGACTGCTAAAGGGTATAGGTTTTTTCTTTTTGGAGAAATGAAAATGTTCTAAAATTAATTGTGGTGGTGAATGCACAACTCTATGATTACACTAATAACCATTGATTATACACTTTGGATAGATTGCACGGTATTTGAATATATATCAGTAAAACTGGCACCAAGGGATTACTACCAAGCACCAACCAGCAATGCAACTGGAAAAAGACCTTGACCAAAAGGGGGAAAAGGTAAAGACAAATGAGTTTATATGGCTAAGAGACTTCAAAGTGAGTCATGAGGTTATTCCAGAGGTTACACTTATGCATGTCTCAGCAGGATCTCATTGACTGCCAAAGTAGATACTACCCCAAATAGTGGGGCTCCTGAGGGCTCTGGAGACACTCAGACACTATAGTCAGCATAGATAGCTCAGGAGTTTGGTGCCTTGCCAGTGGGCCCTACTTTGGAATTTATGATCCCCAGAGTGACAGAGTTGGACTCCGTTGTGGTTTTCCTACACATAGCTCTTCTGTCCTTCTATTTGAATCTATAATTAGTACCAGAGTTGGTAGGTGTGCATCCAAGAGAGTTAAATCTTGGGGTTTTCCATGTGCCACCTGGGTCCTGAATCTCAATGGAGTTGCAGCACCTACTCCCCAGTTCATTGGTCTCATCCAGGACAACTAACATGGAGGTGATGATGGGCAACTACCATACCAAGGAACTGAGAGAATCTACAACTGAAAGCAAGAAAGTCCCATCCATCGGCCCTATGGGATCACAGCCTCCTCTCAATCTGAGGTGGAGTGCACATCACCATCCCAGAATCCTCAGGATTGGGGAATGAACTATGGACCAAAGTAGAGTTACTGGTATTCTACTATAGACTTATTGTGATTCCAGCAATGGAAGAAATTATATCATTGATATGGAGGCTGTGGCCACTGGAGATTTCTGAGGGGAAGGAGACGGAAAAATAGGTGTAATATGGGAGCATTTTTGGCACTTGGGAATTGTCCTGAATGAATTGCAATGACAGATACAGGCCATTATAAATCTTGTCATAACCTACAGAATTGGGTGGGAAAGAGTGTAAAAACTACAATGTAAACTTTAATCCACGCTTAGTGGCAATGCTCCAAAATGTGTTCATCATTTGCAATGAATGTATCTCACTAATGAAGGATGTTGTTAATGTGGGAAAATGTGGGAGGTGTGGGGAGCGGGGCATATGGGAATCCCCTATATTTCTTATGTGACATTTATATAATCTAAGGAAGAAGAAGGAGAAGGAGGAGAAGGGGGACAGGGAGGGGAAGGGGGAGGGGAGAGGGAGGGGAGGGGAAGGAAGGGGGAGGGAGAGGAGGAGAAAGAGAAGAAGAAAGAGGTGACTTCAAGGGCTAGGATAACTTTGTGTCATTTTCATCACACTCCTTGACTTGGCAGCAGTCTTGAAGATTGGAGAACTTGTTTCCTGGTCTGGATGGAGCAAAGCAGACCTTGTTCTCAAATAATTGTGTTTGTTTTGACCTTTATGGGGACTATGTGATCAACTGATACAAGACACAAGGGGAAGGATGGGTCTGTATAGGAATGGAGTTTTTGTATACTATTTTGCTAAGGTGTTATTAATTCAAAACAGATTGCTATAAATTTAAGAGGTTAATTGTAATCCACATGGTAACCACTAAGAAAATAAATTTTTAAAAAGATTAAAAAAAGAAACCAGAAAGGAATTTTAAGAAAAATGGTATACCACAAAAGATCAATTATGTGAACTATGGACTTTAGTTAGTAGTATAATTATAATAATATTGTTTAATCAATTGTAAAATGTACTACACTAATGCCAAGTGTTAATAATAGGGAAAACTGCATGTGTGAAGGGGGGTTATATGAGAACTCTGTATTTTCTTCATGATCTTTCTGTAAACCTACAACTTCTTTAATAAAAAATTTAAAAATGCTTTGAAAAAGAGCCATAGACAAAACCCATACACAAAGGGTGGACCCAAATCTAAACTATGGATTTCAGTTACTAATTATATATTGATATTAGTTCATCAATTGTAACAAATATATGACACTAATGCAAGATGTCAATATTAGGATGTGTGGGAGAAGGCAAGAGGAACATGGGAACCCTGTGTATTCTCTCTGCAATTTTTCTGTAACCCTAAAACTGCCCTAAAAATAAAGTTTATTATTTTACAAATTACATTATATTTAAATGTACTAAACACTTGAATTAAAAGGCAAAGATTGACAGACTTGATAAAAAAGCCCAAACAAACTGAATGCTGGCAACACAAATCTCACTTTCAATAAAAAGATACAAAGAGTTTAAATGTAAAGTGATGGAAAAGATATGCCATGCAAAAGTAAACACAAGCAAGCTGGAGTAGCTATATTAATAGCAGACAAAATAGACTTCCAGATAAGGAGAGTTAAGAGTGATGCTTTGTAATGAGAGAAAAGTCAATGGATCAAGAAGATATAGCAATTATACATGAATATGTGTTTAATAATAGAGCTTCAGAATATATGGAGAAAATACTGACATGACTAAAAGGAGAAATAGATAAATACAAAATCACAATTTTAGACTTTAATGCAACACTCTCAGTAATTGTATAAATAACTAGGAAAAAAAAACAGTAAAAGAAGATCTTAACGACATTACCAAGCACCTTAACGTACTTGACATTTATACAACACTATATTTAATAACTGCAAATATACATTCTTTCCAAGTGCAAATGAAATATCATCTCTAACAAAAATTTTGTGTCGATCAGTAAGAGGCAGAAAGTAAGAAGAGTATAGATAAATTTACTGTCCTTCCTCTCCCCGGTGAACTGTTCTGACATGCTTTCATTGCATAAGACTTCCTTGGAAACATCCCTTGTTACAGAGCAACCAGCCATGTTTTCTTGTGATGCTTGATAATACACCAGCTCGTGTTGCTTTGCCTTATTCCCTGCATCGCTTCACTATTTCCACATTCTTGTTGCCCTAGGTTTGTGCCCTCCATATTAGCCTCAGGCTCAAAGAACTGGAACGAAGACAGTGCGAAGGAGTAGTTACAGCAGTTGCCATTACTAAGCACTTACTCTGTGCTAGGCACTGGGTGAATCTACGGCATAAAGAATGAAAACGACATGGTTCCTTACTTTGGGAAGTCATAATCTAATGAGACAGTTGTAGATATAAAAACACAATCACAAAATTACTTAACTATCGAATTTGATTAGAACCTCCAAATTCAATCAGCAATAATTTAAAAGATATCAAAATGTTCACTAATTGCAATATGTAGATGCACCACTAAGTTTTTACTTTACCCCTTCAGTGCAAGTCCCGATTACTATGCCATGCCTGGCTTTTGGACAGCCAAAAATACATTACTGATTATTGGTATTACTAACACCAGAGAGCTGGGAAGCTATCATCTCATCAGTAGGCTAAACCAAGACATCAGTCAGAGATTGGTGCATAAACATTAGATTTTATGGCATTTACTTCATAGGGGAGCAGGGAAACCTTAGTGCTCTGTACAATGACCCTCTTCTTTAAAACTTTTTCAGTGCTTTGGGTGAGCTACAGCAGACCAGGTAGTAGCTTTGCTCTCTGCCAATGTGATCACTGACCCACAGTATTTAAGTCATTAATCTGTAAAGTGCTTTGGAATACGTGGACTATGAAAGTATTTGATTTTGCATACTGCTTTTTATGTCCTGGGCTTCCCCAAGCACTTTGCAAAGGAATTAATTAAATTAAATTACTGGTAGCACGGTGACTTTGTGAGCAAATGGAAAGTGCAGCATACACTTAGGTTACATAAGATCAAGTTTATTCCTAGGAACAAAATATTAGATTCATTCATTTGATAAATATATGTTGAAATCTCACTAGGTTCCAGGCACTTTTCTAGGGACTAGAATTTATAGGTGATGAGAAAGTGATGAGAAAGGCAATTAACAAGTAAATGAATAAATCCATTCAAAGTGTACAATCAATAGTATTTGGTATAATCACATAGTTGTGCATTCATCACATTAATCATTATTAGAGCATTTTAATTATTTTATAAATGCCTTTTTTTCTAAAACACCTGGAGAATACAGCAAAGGGTGTAGTGAGAGGGTTAAGAAAAACTCAGTTGTTTGACACTCTTACTCAACCATCAAGACCTTTTGGGAATATCTTGAGTTTCATGGAATGATCCAACAAAGAGAGGGATATTTTGCAGAAAGTCCCAGTCCTCTTTTCAGCCTGCTTTTTTGGTTTGTGTTGTTCTTGTTGTTGTTTTCCACATTAGGTAATGCATTATGCTGGCTACTACATAACCCCTCATTCATTCATTCATTTGTTCATTCAAACACTATTTATTGGGTTGCGATACTTTAGGTAGCATTCAATAAATAGTGTTTGAATGAATGGAGGCATTTAGTTTCATGGTAAGTGTAAGGACTGAGAAAAATCACAAAAGTGTAAGATTCTAGTCCCAAAGGAGCTTATAACTGTACTGAGGAGATAAGTTTATGAAATAACTAATTAAAACTGATGAAATGGTAATTAATTATATGGGACAATCTCTAAGTTCAATAAAGGAAGTTTTAAAAAAAAAAATAAGAGCTTAAGGAGGACAAAGAAGGGACCATTTGTTGTTGGCTGAATATATCAACAAAAGCACACTGCATATGCAATTTGAGATTGACCTTGAAGAAAGAAGAGAACTTAATTAAATGTATGACTAGGGAACAAAAGGCCATGGTGGTAGCAGCTAGCTAGTGTGGCCAATATTTGTGTTCCTTGTTAGTGACATTACTCAAAGATAGTCCAAATGTAAATTTGTTTCCAAGGGTCCATTCTTAGTATTCAAAGAAAATGGCAAATCTTACTTCAGTAGCACTATAATTAGTGCAGTTTTTAATGAAGAGATTAGGAAGTAAATGAGGACCAGGAATGGTGTACATCTTATATCACATAACAAAAGTTACGAAATTATTTGTTTAATTTTCTCCCCTCCATAAAGTGCCTCTCTCTCCCTCTGCCCATCTCTATTGTTCAGCTTCTCTCTCCTCTTCCATCTCTGGCCACACTTCAGCCTCTTTTCTGGATCCTTCCAGAACTTTCCACCTTGTACCACTGCAACACAATTTAAACATTTCACAAGGTCTCCAGTTTGCATCCCCACAACTTACTACAAATAAGGACACCTCTTTGAAGGTTCTTTGAAGGAAGAAGCTATGAGAAGTGATTTTCAATAATATGGCATGGAGAGCAGTGATTGTAAATTCTACTTTTCTTATTAGATAATAAAATACAAATACAGAGGACTTTGGGAAGCTAGAAAGGCCAGAGATCACTTCTTAATAATCATTTATTGGTTAATTCCAAAATAAAATGTAGTAAGCAGCTAAGCTCTGGCAGGTTAACTTTTTCAAAAGTTGCCTTTACACACTTTGCTGCAGATAGCATCACTGCTGGGGTGTCTGATAACCACTCCTGGTTTTTTTTTGTTTTGTTTTGTTTTTTTCTTCTTCCCTCTGAGACACATACATCATTCTTTCAAATAATAAGAAACTTTCCTCAGGTCCCTTGCCAGACAAGTTTAAACTGGAAAAACCTGAATATATTTTTGGATAAGATGGCAGGCTGAAAGCACAGGAAAAGAGTTGGATTTCTCTTTTTTCAAGAGGCATATAATGGATACCAGGGGGAGTGGTTTAAAAATTCCCTCCATGAGAAGCCAAGGTGAAGACCGAGACTATAGAGTCTAGAAGAACAAAATAACCACAACGATCCACATGTATTTGAGGGATTGATTTTTCCCACTATTTTTTTTACTTACCCAACATCTGTCTTTATTAAATGACCCAGGAGAATTACAGTGTGGCAGAGAATGCTTAGATATCCTTAGCCCAGAGCCAGTATTCTCAATTTATTGTCCACTCAAATTAAAAAGAGTGTTTTACAGGAGGAAATTGAACTGACTGTACTTTTATTTCCACCTTTTAACTTTAAAGTTTTGTTTGAATTCTCCAGTAAAGTGTCTGAATTACTATATTTTAAAGAGCTTTCATTAAGTTGAAAGTTTCACTCACTCTGTTCATTCACTATGATTTGGAAGAGTCAAATCATTTGGCCAAATCTCTCTGCACTGCCAAAGCAGTGAATTCTGAACTAAATGATAATCAGCATTTCTTTGTTCTAATGCTAACTCATTGAAAGGCAAAACAAGGATACCTCCTCAATCAGAGGAGGAAAAGTCTCTTAGCCTCTGTAGCTATCCTGGGTCACTTACTAAAAAAATAATGTAAACCACCACCTGTTCTGAGACTTACAAATATACAGGCTGGAGAAATAGGTTTGAAATTTTCAGTCGTGGAAACACTTTGATGTAAGAACTAGAAACCAACTGTTTCCTGCCTTAAATCTACATAAATATTTTCACTTCTTGTGTGTGTATTTGTGTGTGTTTCTCCACATTATTCTCTATATTTTTTTCTCTTCACTTGGCCTGCAACTTTAACTTTTCCTAAGCCCTGCTCTTCCAGTATCCTGTTTTATTCCTCCTTTCTTATTTCAACTTACAAGTGCTTATTATCCTGCATAATTTTTCTTTCTTTTTTTCTTATTCTCAGATATACAATTAAAAATGATATATTAGAAAATATTATCACTTCACCCAAACTGAGTCTATGTATTTTTTCCACCTTTATGTGCATGTTGGAAAAACTGGGATGTCTACCTGTATAAATTATAATTCTTTGGTTAAAATGAATAAAAGTATACTTGTGCTAGTTTAAGCAAGACATGGATTTGTTGGAACGATTTTGGGAATCTCCTGGTACCACAGCAGTGAAACAGTTGGGCCTCAGGAATAAGGGATGTAATTGCAATTGCAACGGCTCTCTCACTTTTCTGCCTCTTACCTCTCATTCATTGTACTAGTTTCTTTGTCTCCCTAATTCTTTCCTTCCCTCTCTCTTCTGTACTTTTCTCTATATACCTACTTCATTCTTCTTTCTCACTACAAAAGATTTCACAACTATAAACTGTAAATAACCTACAGACAACCGTCAGTTTTACATGACATGCACAGAAACACTGGATCAGCCCATTTCTTGATCCAGATCCAAGTTTCTTGGGAAGGGGATAAGGTATCAAATTTGGCGCAGGTGACCATCCTAACATAATCAAGTAGACTAAAGGATGAGGACTGCATTGCAAGAATGCAACTCCTCCAATGCAACTATATGGATAGAGTTAGGAAAGTTATATTTTAGTTATCTATTGCCACTTATCAAACTACATCAAAACTTGGTGGTGTAAAACGTTAAGCATTTGCTGGAGAAGTGGTTTGCAAATGAGGAGAGGAGAAGCAAGCTCCCAGGAGCTGCTGTCAATATCCAAGATGGTGGCCGTGGGTGGGCATGGCTAGACTTTGGGGAGCACCGGGAGGTGCGAGATCATGGGGGCCACTGAGGAGCCTGGTAAGAAGGGTGGAGAGGAGAAGGAAGAGAAGGCCAAGCAATGGAATTGTGAGGAATTATGCACTCAGATTTTCTGTCAAAATATGTAAATAAACATAAGCTTTTGGGAATTGACACTGAGAGACCCCATTCTGCAAGTGGACAGGCGTGTCTTTGCTGAGGAGTATGAACTGACCTTCAAATTTTTCTGCAGACATTCTTGGAATACGGGTTATATTTGAAGAAAATGTGGAATGTGTGGATGCAGAAGACAATAAGAAAACAGTGCTAAAATACAAATGCCCTACAAGAAGTTCAGCATGACAAGAATGCTCTGACAGAAGAGAAGAAAGGAGAAGAAAACATACGTGGCATAGACTGTCTGCAAATCAAGGATAATGATTTCTCTTATAGATCCAGCATGTTTTGTAGCTTTCTGTATGAAAATGAAGGTGAAGAAGTTGTAGTTCCAACCCCAGATAAACCTTTGGAGTTGGAAGATCAAAGAGATTCAAATGAAAGACAATTCAAACCTGAATTATGAACAGGGGAAACCACTGCACTTGGACATAGAGGATTCTGGTCTTCTTATTAATATCCTTTCTTCTGAGACAGAAGGTTCTGTTTTTATGGAAACTAAAGATGCTCCCATTTGATGCCACTCTTAGATAACATGTTTCTCAAGATAACTAGTCATGAACTTTTGGTCCTGTTTCTTTTTTAAAAAATAAATTATTTAATCATGTTGTGATTTTGTAGTTTACAAATTGAGGACATGGCACAGTGGAGATGTCTCCTGTCTGCTCCTAATGATGGGGGCCCCATGCCGGGTAGTTCAAGCATTAGAGATGGCTGAGATGGCTCAGCTGGAGCCATATGTCTAAAACCTTATTTCTGGCTGTTAACTAGATTTGTCAGTTCTTCACCATGTGGTCTCTGCTGGCCCTGAATGTTCATGATGATTTCTTCACTCATGTATCACACAGCTTTGGGTGCTCGGCATCTCTCTCTCTCCATGAAGCTTCTCCCTGTGGCTGGGCTAGGCTCCCCCACAACATGGTGATCTTTGGGTACTCAGACTCCTTACATGATTGGATTTCCTTGGAGCAACCAATCTCAGAGAACAAGATGAAAGCTCTTAAAGTTTCTCATGACCTAGCCTCAGAAGACATTCAGCATCACTTCTACCACATGCTATTGGTAGCATAGAGCCAAGATGAAATGAAGAACACTAAAGCATGAATTGTGGAGGTATCATTCACTAGGGATGAGTGGGTACCTTTGAAAACTAGATACTGTATTCCATTTCTTAAAAAGAAAACGGGGAGGGCAATATGTATCACCTACAGCAAGGGTTCTTAACAACTGGTCCGTGAGCCTGAATTGAAATTCAAAAAGCATTATTCTTTTGAGGACATGTTGGTATGGGTGTGATATATTTATTAAATAATACACAATATAGTGTGGACTTAGTAAGGCTTCCATGGTTTCCATCTGACTGGGAAAGGGTTTGTGGAACAAAAAAGGTTAAGAAGTCTTCCTTTGCTGCCCATTTAGATAGATAGATAGATAGATAGATAGATAGATAGATAGATAGATAG
>JAKSZT010053764.1:33881103-33945387 GCA_026826555.1 Tolypeutes matacus | reverse complement strand
TAGATAGATAGATAGATAGATAGATAGATAGATAGATAGATAGATAGATAATTCCAAAAGTGCCTCCTCCCAAAAAAATCTAATTAATCTACTTAAAACTGCAAACACCCTTTATTCTATATCCAACAGAAGACATCAGGTGCCTGTTCCTTGAGATCAGGGTGTTTGGGTGATGACTCTTCTTCTGCTAATTCAAGGTCAAACGTATGCTGGCAGAATTCCTCACAATCGTACAAATTATTTTTTAACTACCTGTCACAGAAACACTCAGAGCTGTTGGTAGTCATTTCCCATCATGTATGCATCACGTGATATAGGGCAGAAAAGAAAAGAACAGAATAATTTGCCATTTAGGAAAGGGGAAGCACCAAACCTAGGTCAATGATAGAGTATATTCTTTTTCCTACTTGACAGAGAAGGGAAAGAAATGATTGGATCTGCTAAATTATAAGCATTATGTCTTCATCAGTAGAGTGAGTTTTTTGGTCTACCACTAGCTAGCTCGTGCTTCTGCCTGATGGGAAGCTCTCCCTTACTATACGTTAAGCAGAGCCATCTTTGAAAGGGGCATTTGAAAGGATTGCTCTGCAAAGGGCTTGGTCATGCACTTCCCGTTGTGCTGGTATTTTGGCTGGGTATTTCCAGGGGGGGTGGGCAAACCTGAGCCCCAGTACAGCAGACTTTAGTTTAGTTTTGTTTTGTTCATCCAATTCTGTCAACACTTCATTTGCTTTTTGTGCCCCTTTGTATTTGCTTCATTCTTCATTATTACTGCAAAACAACTCTCTTTGTTTTCTTGTTCAAATGCTGGAAAATGGAGGCCAGTACCTTTTGAGGTTTACACATCAAAGATCAGTTTAGGATGTCAGGATCAGAGATCCTGAACTATTCTAAAGACTTTGAAGCAATCTGAATATGTGATTGACAATACAGTCAATGTGGAAGTGTATGTAAGATTCACTATATGTGCACTAAATGGTTTTCAACTGCAAACATTTTAACATGTTATCTTTGAACAGTTCTTCTGTGTTGTCCCTTGGTGTCAGACTGTTTCTGTGCAGTATGGCACCCAAAAATAATGTGGCTTTTGTAACCAGTTTTGTTTACCATGTTTCTTTATCCATGGGGAATTCTAAAGTCAAAATTGTAGCCCAATTTGAATAACTACACATCCTTCTGTTCATGTTTCCCTTGTCTTTTCTTACTATTCTATCTATATTTCCTCTGGTTCTGATTTTATGAACTATTTTTTGCAATTATATTGGATCATGTGTATTCTGGTAAGCTACCACAATGGTTTATGGAACACAGTGGGTTATGAATGCATATAAATAAAATAGATATGTAGCTTGCTTAAGTGCAGTGTTTATGTCTGCTGTACTAAATCATTGCTTCTTTTGCCAATGGGATTTGAATGAAAATATCAAAAAGACAAAAATTCCAATTCTGAAAATTTACTGATTCAGATATATTATTTGTAAAATAATACTATAACCTCTTAAAAGTGAGGAACTAGGTGTTTTCCATTTTTATTTTTTATGACAAAAAGCAGAGCAGTAAACAAAGAAGGTGCCTAATGAAAATTTGTATTCTAATTTGGAATTCTCATCAATCTGTTTTTTCCCTCTAATCTTGTGATACAGGCCATTCCAATATCTTCTATTTTGATACCTCAAATTCATAACAATGAGGTTTGTGTTGGGACCAAGAAAGAGAAAAGTTCTTTTCTCTCTTTGATGTAGGATAGGGGTAGAGAAAATAAAACATCAATACCTATAAGGAATTCATGATTTTCCATGTATCTTTGTGGATTATCTCTCTTTCAATAATTGATTTAATATTCCTAAAAGGACCCTATGATATATATTTTGCCTATTTGCAGACTGAAGTAAGTGAATTTCAAGGAAGTATGAAACTTGCCCAAGATTATCTTATTAATAAGTAGGAATTAAACCCAGATATATCTATTGCCAAACTTTTTGCTGCTCTCTTCCCATCTTCCATTTTTAATAGCCAATACTTTCCTGCTTATGAATATAACTGAGATTTCCCAAGAATCAGCCAACACACTTTTTAATCAGCTGGAAAAATTACTATTGATCCTCTAAAGACATATTCCTTTTCTATTCAGCTACTGTGCATTTTTGTCAAACTTACTAACAGTTATTTCATACAGATATTTAATAGTTAAGTTATTGTGCTCTCTTCTGTTATGTATTCTGATTTTCAAGGATTACTTTTTTGTATTATCAAAAATGACTTTTGAACTTTGCCTGAAAATATATATTATTGGTCAAATAATATTCTCAAACACTGGAAATCATGAGGATGGAGACCAAGAAGAAACAAAACTCAAGGTTGCCGCTTAGCCGTCAGTAAAGACCAGTTGGGCTCATTGGTTATATTTGATGTTATTCCGTCTAGACTAATATTAGTCTTATTAGTAAGGTATTAGCAATTTGCAGTTTTTCCCTTTCCCTGACTGCCTCTTCTCCCTCCCTTTATCACTCTCCCTTACCTTTCCCCAAATTGTCATCATTATCTTTGATAATTTTGGTAAATTATACCAGTGACTAGTATTCAAGTGTACTAATCACAAGAGTGGAGACTCCCATACCCTAGAAAAGGGAGAAAATAGATAAAAGTTAGAAAGTATAAACAAACAAATAAATAAATAAACACATGCACACTATGTGTCACATTTCTCCACAATCTATTTGGTGTCTGCACATTTATTGATTAGGAGGTAAATGTATATTAGAAGTAAGGCAGAAAAGAGCATAATATACTGTTTATAAAATACAGAAAATGGATCCAAATATGGAAATCACTAGCAATGAGAAAGAGGGAAATTAGTTGTAATTTTTTAATGTAATTTTCAGCCTAAGACGGGGAGGCAATAAGAAGATTAGGAGCACACTAAAAATATAAGTTACTACTTCTTCCAGTTGCTTAAGGATATGGATTTATTCAAGACCAACAATAACAAGGATTTATATAACACTACTCTATACAAGTGGCATTAATTTAATCATCATAACATCCTGTGAGGTGGGACTTAAATGAGACTGAGGAGGATTAAACAACTTAACCCAAATTCATGTCGCTAGTATTTTCAAAATTCCCAGTTCGAACCAGGTATTTTCTCAGTTCCAAGCTTGTTCAACATCATACTACAAGAAACAATGCCCACTTTCTTAGGGACCCACTTACTAACTGATATATTTATTCCATTTTTTGTTAAGATTAGCAGTGCTTCATTTTTCTGAGTTGCAAAAGCCTATACAGGCATAGAATGAAGTTGGATATTATTAGTGGAAATCACACGTGGAAAAATTGGGTCCAGAAATTTGAGTGGCATTTCATGTAGCAGGCAAATAACAGAACAAGAAACATTCTGTCATCCTCTTGGTTCAGCGATCTTCCCTAAAACACTATAAGAATCAATTTTAAGAAGTCCATTGTTTTCTACATTTTCACAAATGGGCTCTACAGAATCCTCTGATGATACCTAAAAGACTCCTTAGTTTCACATTCTAATTCACTTAGGACCAGAAGTTCCTATTGTTCTTCGTGAGGAAATCAAGTGAAAATCTTAGCTGGTAATTTGGCACAGTTTCTTCAGGGTCCAAGCAAAACACAATACATAGAGTAATAAACATTGTTATTTCATCTTTGATAATGGTTAATTAGGTATCAAAGAGGTATATATGTTGGGGAAAATTATAATCAGAGAAAAACGTATCATAAATATTTAACTACTGTTCAACTATCAGTGAGTTTAACACTGGCGTAACTAATTACCCTTTCAACCACTTTCCAAATTATCCCATGGAGGGATAGAAAAAAATCTTCCCAACACAAATTTTATATCTTTATTCCTCTAATTAAGATCCTACAGTGGCTCCAACATTTCCTCAACCAAATGTTAAATGGTATAGGAGCAAAGCAGCCATTATATCGTATCTCAGATTAGACACTCAACCATACATTATTTAACTCACTGTATTGTGAGCACTATAAGAGCAAGTCCTACAGTCATACTTCTTGTATCCTTTACAGAAAGTCGCCAAGGACTCACACATAATTATGGCTGGATAAGTATTTGGCCTGAAATCATGTCTTCAGCATATACTAATTCTTTAATCACCATAAGTTATCTCTATACTCTGCAAGCAGAAGACCTGTCTTCTACTTTCATTTTGTAATCTTGACCAGTAATGTAAAGGGAAGAATTGAGAAGCAGCAGCAGTCTGTTATGCTTGAAGCAGCAAGTACAGATAAATAATCTTCGGAGATACAAGTTCTTTCAAAAGAGAAGGATATAGGAGAAAGACCTAGAATATGAAACTATTTTACAAATATACTTCCAAAAAACTAGAAACCCAGATGTATGTCAATAATGGATTAGATAGATAATATTATATTATGAAATGGAAGACTGTATAGACATTAAGAAGAATGAGATATTATGGTCTAACTATATTCACCAATACTTCAAATACAATGTTAAATAATAGTGTTTATTTTAATATCTTTTTTGGCATCTAGATCTTGTCCTGGCTTTATTGACAGTGATAGCAATGCTTTACTGTTATTCTGCCCCTCTTCCTATTTTTAGGTAAGTAATTTTTTTCACATTGGAGAAGCAGCCATCTATATTTGTTTAAATATTTTTTAGTTAGCAATGAATATTAACCTTGTAATATACTTTTTAGGGATATTTTAAGAAGATTATATAGATTTTGTTCTTCTTACTTTGTGATATGTGAAATTAATTTTGTTATATTACATTGCATTATGTTTTATATTTGTTATATTATGTCTCCTATATTGCATTTACTATATCATAATTTAAAAGTAGGATTGTAATTCAGAAACAGGCAAACGAATTGGAACAGAGGGCATCTAAAACTAAACTCAAAAAATTGGGTTTATAGAAAAATTGGCATTTTGATTAACTAGCAAATATTCAACAAATGGTGGGAAAATATTGCTAATCATTTGAGTACACACACATATATGCACACACATGTATACATACATACACACACATATATATAATTTCTACTTCAATTCTCACTCTAACATAAATTCTTCTATCAACTATTAAAAAATAAATAAAACTGCAAAAGTATCAGAAGAAACCTGGGATATTTTTATATTGGGGAATATCTTTCTATGTTACAAAGAAAAAAATGATACATTTGATTATGTAAGAATTTTTAAATTTCTGCATGGCAAAACATACTATAAAAAGGTTTAAAAGAAGCAAAAGAAACTGGGAAAGATGGTGGCAGAGCAGGGAGCTACAAGAGTCAGCTCATCCTACAGTACAGTTAGCAATCAGCCAGAGCTACCTAAATCAACTGGTGGAAGGTCCAGGAGACTAAAATCCTTGGAGGAATGGAAGGAGGAGATTGTACATCTACGGTGAAGATTCCTGAGTAGAGCACTCCACAAAGTGGAGGCCAATGCCCATCCTCCACTGGTGGGCAAGACTCCACTGGGGCTATTCCATGGCTGGAATTGGACGCTCCTCCCAAAAAACAGGGGAGGAAGAGATGGTCAGGCACTGACTTCAACTACTGATTTGTAAATTTGGCAGGTTAAAGTCCAGTCCTAATTACAGATAAAGTTTGAATTTGTCTAAGCAGGAAAAAAGCTGGTACCCTCCATTTTAACTCCACCTCTAGCATGAAGGGAAGCAGGGCTGATTGGAAATCACAGTAAGAGTAGGAACCGGCTTCTTTCCACCCAGGTCAGATTGCTAGATTGCTGCCCTAACCTGGGCTCCAGCCCTCCCTATGGCTGCACAAACCTATCCAGGCAACTGTAGTCACTTTTGGCCCACATAGACAAGATTAGTGGGCACACTTGTGGCTCCATCCCCACCCCTGACAGGGCAGAAGGAGAGATAGTGCCAGTGAAATGCTGGAAAAAGATACATACATGCAGTAATTAAAAAAAAAAAAAAAAAAGAAGCTGGAGTAGCTATACTTATATCAGATGAAATAGACTTTAAAAACAAAGCTGTTATTACTGACAAGGAAGGATATTATATATTAATAAAAGAGGCAATTCATCAGGAAGAAATAACAATCATAAATGTATATGCATTTAACCAGGGTGCCTCAAAATAAATGAGGTAAATACTGGCAAAACTGAAGGGAGAAACAAATGTCTCTTCAATAATAGCTAGAGACTTCAATGTACCATTTTCAGCACTGGATAGAACATCTGAGGCAGAGGACCAATAAAGAAACAGAGAGCTTGAATAATATGATAAATGAACTAAACCTAATAGGCATATTCAGAATATTGCATCCACAAACAGCAGGTTATACATTCTTCTCAAATGCTCATGGATCTTTCTTCAGGGTAGAACATATGTTGGGTCACAAAACAGAACTCAAAAAAATGTAAAAGATTGAAATTATACAAAGTACTTTCTCTGATCAAAATGGAATGAAGCTGGAAATCAACAATAGGCAGGAAAAGGGAAAATTCATAATTATGCAGATTAAACAACACACTCTTAAATAGTGGGTCAAAGAAGAAACTGCAAGAGAAATCAATAGATGTCTCAATATGAATGAAAATGAGAACACAAAATATCAAAACCTATGGGATGCAGTGAAGGCAATGCTGAGAGGGAAATTTATAGCCCTCAATGCTTATATTAAAAAGAAGAAAGACCTAAAATATCAAACTAAATACACAGCTGGAAGAACTAGAAAAATAACAGCAACCTATTCTCAAAGCAAGTAGAAGGAACAAAATTAAAAATGATCAGAGGGGAAATTAATGAAATTAATTAACAAAATGCAACAGAATTTAAAAAACCAAAAGTTGCTTCTTTGAGAAGTTCAACAAAATCTCAAACCCTTAGCTAGATTGACAAAGGAAAAAAGAGAGAAGATGCAAACAAATACAATCAGAAATGGAAGTGAGGACATTACTACTGACATTACAGAAATAAAAGAGATTATAGAGGATACTATGAACAACTGTGTGCCAAAAAGCTGGACAATGTAGATGAAATGGACAAATTCTTAGGAACATATGAACAACCTACATCGAACAACCTAATTCTAGAAGAATTAGAAGACCTCAACAAACCAATCACAAGTAAAGAGATTCAAACAGTCATCAAACAACTCCCGAAAATAAAAAGCCCTGCACCAGATGGCTTCACGGGTGAATTCTAGCAAGCATTCAAAGAAGATTTAATACCAATCTTACTCAAACTTTTTCAAAAAATTGAATAAAAGAGAACACTACAAAACTCATTCTATGATGCCAACATCACCCTAATACCAAAGCCAGATAAAGATATTGGGAAAAAAGAAAATTACAGACCCATTTCCCTAATGAATATAGATGCAAAAATCCTCAAGAAAATACTCACTAATTGAATCCAACAACAAATTAAAACAATTATTCACCACGATCAAGTGGGTTTTATGCCAGGCCTGCAAGGATAGTTGGATATAAAAAAATCAGTTATATTATTTTTGATATAAGAAAATAATGTGTGTAATACATCATATTAATAAATTGCAGAGGAAAAAATCACATGATCATCTCGATTAATGCAGAAATGGCACTTAACAAAATACAGCATCCTTTCTTGATAAACACACTCTGAAAGATATGAATAAAAGGAAATTTTCTCAAGATGATAAAGGGCATATGTGAAAATTAACAGCTAGCATTATACTCAATGGTGAAAGATTGAAAGCTTTCCCTTTGCGACCGGGAACAAGACGAGGATGCCCACTGTCACCACTGTTGTTCAATATAGTGCTAAAAGTTCTAGCCAGAGCAATCAGGCAAGAAAAAGAATAAAAGGCATCCAAATAGGAAAGGAAGAAGTAAAGTTTAGCTCTTCATAGATGATATGACCCTAAACGGGCAAAGTCTTGAAAAATAGACAACAAAGCTATTAGAGCTAATAAATGAGTTCAGAGGAGTGGCAGGATACAAGATTAATATGCAAAAATCAATAATATTTCTATACACTAGGAATGAGCAATCTGAGGAGGAAGTCAGGAAAAGAATTCCATATACAATAGCAACTAAAAGAACCATATATTTGGGAATAAACTTAACCAAGGATGTAAAGTACTTGTATTCAGAAAACTACAATGCATTCCTAAAACAAATCAAAGAAGACCTAAATAAATGGAAGGATATTCTGGGTTCATGGATTGGAAGACTAAATATTGTTAAGATGTCAGTTCTACCCGAATTGATTTACAGATCCAATGCAATCCCAATAATTCCAACAGTCTTTTTTGAAAAAAAGTAGAAAAGCCAATTATCAAAATTTTTGGAAGGTTAAGTGGCCCTGTATATCCAGAAACATCTTAAAAAGGAAGAACAAAGTTGGAGGGCTATCGCTTAAGGACTTTAAATCTGAACCTAGCTACAGTGATAAAAACAGCATGGGACTGGCATAAAGATAGACATATAGACCAATGGAACCAAATTAATTGTTCAGAAATAGACCCTCAGTTCTACAGTAAAGTGATCTTTGACAAGGCTACCAAGTCTACCCAGCTGGGGCAGGACAGTCTATTCAACTTATGCTGCTGGGAGAACTGGATATCCACATCCAAAAGAAAACAAGAGAACCCTTCTCTCACAACTTATACAAAAATGAACTCAAAATGGATCAAAGACCTAAATATAAAAGCTAGAACCATAAAACTTGTAGAAGAAAATGTAAAGATACATTTTCAAGACCTGGCGGTAGATGGTAGTTTCTTATACCTTACACCAAAACCATGAGCAACGAAAGAAAACACAGATAAATAGGATCTCCTCAAACTTAAAAACTTCTGTGCTTCAAAGGACTTTGTCAAGAAGGCGAAAAGGCAGCCTCTTCAATGGAAGAAAATATTTAGATACCATATATCCAAAAAGGGTTTGATATCCATGTTATGTAAAGAGATCATATGACTCAATAATAAAAGTGCAAACAATCCAATTTAAAAATGAGCAAAAGAGTTAGACATTTTTCCAAAGAGGAAATACAAATGGCAAAAAAGCACATGAAAAAAAATGTTCAATATCACTAGCTATTAGGGAAATGCAAGTCAAAACAACAATGAGATATCATCTCACATCTCATAGAACAGCCATTATTTAAAAAACAGAAAGCTACAAGTACTGGAGAGGATGTGGAAAAATAGGAACACTCTTGCATTGTTGGTGGGAATGTAAATGATGCAGCCTCTGTGGAAGACAATTTGGCAGTTCCTCAGGAAGCTAAATACAGAACTGCCATATGATCCAGCAATCATTCTACTAGGAATGTATCCAGAAGAAAACAAGGACACCAACAGACATTTGCACAATGATGTTTATAGTGGCATTACTCACAATTATCAAAAGATGGAAACAACACAAGTGTCCATCAACTGATGAATGGATAAACAAAATTTGTTATATACATATAATGGAATACTATGGTGCTGTAAGAAAACATGAAATTGGGGCACATATGACAACATGGATTAACATTGAGGACATTATGCTGAGTGAAATAAGCCAGACACAAAAAGACAAATATTGTATGGTTTCACTAATATGAACTAAATATGAACAATAAACACATGGAATTAAAATCTAGAGTATAGATTACTCGGAGTTAGGATGAGGGCTGAGAAGGGGTACTGATGCTTAATGTATGTAGAATTTTTAATTAGCTTGACTGTAAAAGTGTGGAAACGGATAGAGTGGGTAACACATTTTAGTGAGTATAACTAACACTGCTGATTTATAAATGTGATTGTGGCTGAAAGGGTTAGTTTAGGGAAGTAAATATCCTTTGAAAGAAAGCTAGAGAATAATCTCAGGACTGAATAACATAGCGAACCAGGTGGTGGATAAAGATTGTGGTTAATATTACAAATACAAGAATGCTCTGAACTAGAATAAATGTACATCACTATTACAAGGTTTTAAGGCTATGGTGATTCATGGGGAAGATACAATTAACATAACTTATAGAATATAGTTAACAGCAATATTGTAATATTCTTGCATCAATGTCAAAAAGGTAATATAACAATGCTAATGGTTAATAATAGGGGGTTATAGGATTTTTTCTTTTGGACTAAGAAAAATGCTCAAAAATTTACTGAGACAATGACTGCACAACTCTGATGAAAGTGAGAGCCACTGAGTATGCACTTTCAACAGAATGTACAAGACATGGGACTATATAACACAGTGAGCCATATGGTAGATAATGGACTGTGGTGAACAGTACAAATATGAGTGTGCTCTCTCATGAACTACAGCAAATGTACAATACTAATACATGGTATTAATAAATAGTGTATAGAAAAAATATACCAAATGTAAACTATAGACCATAGTTAGCAGTATTTTGATGATCTTTCATAATTTGTAACAAATGTTCCACAACAATATAAGGTGTTGGTAAGAGGTGATGTATGGGAATTGTATGTTATGCATAATTGTTTTGAAAGCTCACAACTTCTCTAATAAAAATGTATATTTATTATATCAAAAAGAAACTGGGAAATATATTTTGAAATATATGTAATTTTTCTATATCACTTGAGACAAGCTCATGTTCTTTTCCTTTAATCTATAATGTGAGTGGCAATCTAGTACCCTGGTTCTGAGCGGAAACTCTGGAGCTCATGCTGAATCCACCCAAGTGGCCTTGTGAAGATTACTTCACTGCTTTGTGCCTTGGAGTCCTCACTGAAAAATGGAGCCATTCACTTTGTACCTGCTCCCAAGAATAGTAGCAGAGTTCAAGGAATACATATCTGTAATCCACTTGGGACAGTGCCTAGCTCAGAGGGAGGACTATATAACCATTTGTCAAATTAAAATAGTAATTTTGAAAAAAATAAATTTTGAATTAAATTTTTACATTCCTTATGTAAAGCCACTTTCACATTCCATGGGTAGACCCAACTGGGTCATGCTTTTTCTCACTCTGATGGACTTAGGTAGCTAATATAATTGTTTGGTCTGTAAATTTGGTTTGTAATTTGCTTTTTCATACAGTCCTTATCTATTTTCAGTATCAAGATTATTTAGGCCCCATAAAATGAGTAAAGAAGTATTCTTTTTCTATTCTCTAGAAGCTATTTTTCTTCTTCTTCTTCTGACTGGCATTATCTATTTATTGGAAATTTGGTAGAATTCATCTCCCAAATTATCTAGATCTGGTATCTTCTTGGTGGAAGCTTTTTAATGATTTATTTAAGTCCTTTACTGGTTACATGACTCTTCCAGCTACATATTCTTTCTTGCATCAGTTCCAGAAAATTTAGACTTTTGGGGAAAAAAAGCTTTTAGGAATTTGTCAATTTTACATAATTGTTTAAATTTGCTGGCATTTCATGTATTCTCTTATTTTTGTCATCTCTGTAGAATCTCTAGCATTGTCCCCACTCTGTTTGCATATTATTTATTTGTGTTTTCATTTTTCTTGATCAACCTGCTTATCTATTTTTAAATATTTTAAAAGATTTAAAGATTTGGCCTTATGGATCACCTCAATTATGCACCTTTTTCCTGCCGTATTAATTTCTGCTCTTATCTTTATTATCTATTTCCTTCCATGTTCTCTGGATTTATAGATTTGCTTTTTTGATGCCTTAATTCAAACACTTAGTCATTAATTGTAAGCACTCTTCCTTTTAATTGTAAGTATCTATGCTCCTTTGAAGGCCCCCAGATTAATGTAATGTCTAAGGATCAACTTCTGCACCTTGTTGTCAGCCCAAAGGTTTAATTCACCCTCTTGTACTGCTCACTTTTCTTTGGAGGGGAGCCCTTAGAAATTTCTGTTACTTGCCAAAGACCCAATAATGCCGTACTGCTGATAGCAGCATCATTTCCTTCTTTTCTTACATATTTAATATGCTGCTTTACACAGCCATTAAGTCTTTAGTTTTGCTGATTATGTATTTTCATTTTTTTATTTAGAATATTCTGCCTAGTCTCTTATTCTTGTTCCTTGCATAAGTTCTAATTACATGTGTGTGCATATGTATATATTTTCTATTCTGTATCTGATAATTCCAATACCTGATGGCCGAGAAAGTCTAATTCTGGTATTGATTGTTTTACACATTTTCAAATGGTGGCATTGTAAGTGGTTATGTAAGTGTCTACATAATAACCCTAATTTTGCCTCTTGACCCAAAAAGCCTAAAATATTTACTATTTGTCCCTTTTAATAAAGGTTTGCCAACTCCTGCTTGCTCCAGGCTATGGATAACTGCAATCCACTTTGAATGTGGACACCATGTCCATATCAGTGTACTCCTCTTCACTTAGGGATCCTGGGAAGTTCCATTACATTCTTCCACAATCAGCACTATTAAAAATAAGGTTTTTATCTTTGACCTAGCATTTCTAAGTGTTTTCTTGTGGGAGAGTTTTGTTCAAGTACTCTTGCCCACCATATTGTTCATAACCTATTGTTTGCCATATTGTTAATAATGGCAAATATAAAAGACAACTCAACCTCCAAAATAGAGGAATTGTTCATAAAAACTGTAGAAGCACATACAGTGCAAAACTACCATATAAAGTTATTAATAGATTGAGACATACCTGTTTTTATTGTTATAGAGATATGCTCATCTTCGTTCCTTTTGTTTAAATAAATATATTTCTGTGGCTGCATGTGTATAAATATAAATTGTATATTTATATACATTAATACTGGAAGATATATAACTTGTGTATGAATATGTGTATATGTGTATGAAGATAAATAAGTTGAGAGTTATGCAGATATGATTTAGACATAGCTCAAGATTATAAAAGTCATTATCTCTAGGTGGTATATTATGGCCTATTTCAGTTAAAGTACTACTTATTTTTGTATCTTAATTGCTTATGATGAACATATTCTCATGCAACTAAAATTTTAAGTATACATAATTTTATATATAATTAAGATATAACTTTAAATATGTAAAAAGCTTATGCCCTCCTAAAACCATTTGCTACAAAAATAAGAATGAAATTAGGAACATGGCCCAAGCAGAAAAATCAGATTACTTATGTTTTCTTCCTTTAGACCCCAATGGCTATTAAAAAGTTCAGCAAAATCACCTAAAAGTCCCAAGTTGGTAATAGGATCCTTTATTTATTGGAACCTCAAAGAAAATGTGGGGCTCCCAGGTCCCCTGTCAAAGAGCCAAGAGCAAATCTTGAACACCCAGTAAAAGCCAATTCAAGCAAAGCTTTTGTCTGTACAATTGAAAAAGTGAAGTTCTCAAGAGACCCCTGCATCAACTTCCAAAGCTCCTTTGGTGTGGTTAAAAACAATATTCACCAATGCAAGAAACCTAAAACAGTGCAGCTGATTTGTGTCTTTCCTGTTTGAAAGACAGAAGAGAGAAAAAAAAGGGGGGGTGGGACAGAAGACCTGATAGGAAAGATAAAAAGAAAAGGAAAAAAATCAAACTTTCTAGTTTGACAATCAAGCAGTAATCTTCTCCTGCATCCATTTTATCACATGTCCAACAGACCAGTTGAAGGCTTTCTCCCCATTTTCTTTTCTTTCCATGAACCTGATAAACAAAAATGCACTGAAGAGTCCCTGAATTTAGGAATATTGTATGTGAATAGACTGAGTCAAGTATTAAAGTAGAGGAAACAGTAAATTGAAATGTCCACATGTATCTCCATATGACTAAGAAGTTAGCCAAAAGTATGCCATAAATCAGCTAAGGAAGGATAGTTGGATTTTACTTTATTTACCATTTCTTTCCCCAGGACTGTGTTGAATGAAGAACATCTACAGGTTCAGACTACTCTCTGCTGAGGATCAATTAACTAGCAGAGCTGGTAGAGAACTAAGTAGCAGAGCTATCTTCATTCTTGACTGGTTCACCTTATTTTCCCAAATATAAGGTCTTTGCCTGACCATTTTATTGGCCTATTTTCCTCACATTGTCTGCATTTAAAGTTAAAAATATATTGGGAGTAGAGCAAAATGCATATCTCTTAGGCACATTCATTTGAGGAAGGTGAAAAATGCAGATAATGCTGTGAACCAATGATCACTAACTCCACCCATTTTGATAAAAGAAGTTTAGGAAACGTTTTAAAAAGTTATTTGCCTCATTTTAAAGCTTTTTAAGCAAGGATTCCTGGAGTCCTTTTTTTTTTTTTTTTTTCTTGTTATGTAGCTTAAATGAGACAGGAGAAAATGACTGAATATTAAAATGCATTTTAAAATAATTCTAATTATTCTTAATAGGGGAATGAGAATACAGGTTACTCATACCCAATATGGATCTCCTGTCAAAACACTATTTATGGTTCCAGTCACCAATATTAGAATTATACTTCTTGAGATTCAGGCAGATTAATTTTTGCATATTCCTTTTAATTCTTCTACTGTATTCACAAATACAATACAGGCAAGTTGATGTTTAAGTGTGGTTCAAACACCAGGTCTAAGGGACTCCAGTGAGAAAAATATCCCATATCTCTTGCCAAAAGGTTGTCAGCTCTGGATGGCTTGCTAGCTGAAAGGCACTTATTGTTAAATGGAGAGAGCTTGTATGTGAGGGATGAGAGCCAAATGTTTTACATACTCATATGCGTTATGAACAATGCTAGGGCCTTCTGTACTATATATCATTGAAGGCTCACCATTCTACGTATGTGAAAAGTGAGGTTCAAACTATTTAAGTAACTTACTGAAAGGCATACAAACAGTAAATTCAAAGAAAAATTCAATTTCAAATCAGCCACACTGAAGTTTGAGGTATAATTTGACATTAATAGAAATAGCACTGAATTAAAAGTCTAGAGATCCCTTTTTTATTCCATTATCTTTCACAAAATCTGTTTAACTGGGCATAAATTACTTCATGTATGACCTCGATATACGCTTCAATTTCTAAAATGTTCTATTAAATTGGCCTCCTACAATTATTGCACTTGCAATATATGTATACTGCCACCAAGTGGCAGTAGAGAGTACTAGTTTCTTTTTTTTTTCCAGGTGGGGTATGCATTTGACATCAGGACTAACCGTTTAAAGTACATACCTATTACTATAAGATAAATTGATGTAATAAAGTATTATTCACTTTAAAACAGAGGTTTTAAATTGTAACTATACATCACATCAGAGTTTTTTACAGTTAAAGGAAATTTAAATCCTTTTGAATGAGAATCTTCAGGGCTAGGGCTCGGACATCAGGATTTTATTGTTTTGGCTTCAACAGGTAATTCTGACTTTCAGCCATTTTTAGAATAACCAAAACAGAAATAAATTGCAAATGGCCTTTAAACTAATTGTTGACATTTTGTGACTAGTTTTTAGTCAGCTACACACACACACAATCACATGTGACTTTATAAGCATTGCCTTTCTTTTAAGCTCATCAAATGTAACTCATTCTAAACAACTTTTAACTTTTTTACTTCCTTCCAACTTTAGGTTTCTTCTTTTCAAGTCATTCTTTATTTGACTGCCCTAAGGATGCAGATACTTTCATAAATACCTGTGTCTAATTTACCTCCATTGGAATTCAATTTTTCTCTTTTCTCCCTCAATAGAGGACTGAAACAATCCATATACCCACACATACACCTTGAATTTTCCACACAATAGCTTTTTGGCCTAATAACTTGCTGGAAGGGAACACTGTAAAAATACCCACTTCAACCTCAAGCAATAGCACAAAAATGAATTTTAAAAGAAAATTAAAACAGAAAATATAACATTAATGTGTCTATCTACTCAGATATATGCAAGGTATTGTCAGCAAGCCTGGTTCTATGATATATTAGAAGGAGGGAAAAAAGTTCCTGAAATCACAGCTGGATCACAATGGTTAATATTGACATGGGAAGATGTTCAATAAACCTATATTAAGTGACTATCAATTAAATTGTTACATAATCAGGAGAAGTCCCATACACTACACACACACATGCACACAAACCCACTTGCTCTCAGTACTGACTCATCTTTTTTACAGAATATAGCATTTCAGCATACAATAACTGTTTTCTGTCTCATTGGTAATCGCTCTCTGTTTTTCCCATTTTTTTCTCTTCTGAGGCCTTAATACATACTCAATTACTGAAAAAGGCAAATTTGAAAGGGTTTGCTATCACAAGTACCAAACAAATGGTAGATTAAACAATGGTGATTTATTATCTCATGGTTTTGAGGCTAGGAGAATTCCAAAATCAAGGCTTCCGCAAGGCGCTGCTTTCTCCCAAAGTCTGTAACATTCTGGTGCAGATGCCAGCATTCCTTGGGGTTTCCTGACTTGCATCGCTGCCTGGTAGCACATGGCCATGTGCCCTCCTTTCTCTCCGTTTCATTGACTTCTGGCTTCTGTCTCTCTGGTGGCTTTCTCTGACTATGTATGAATTTCTTCTGTTTATAAGGGACTCCAGTCTCTTACTCCAGAGTAAGACCCAATTTCATTTAGTTGGGCCACACCTGAATTAAAAATAACATCTGGAAGAGATCCTATCTACAATGTGTTCACACCCAAAGGAATACAGATTGAGATTAAGAACATGTCTAAATGAGGGTACTTCATTCAATCAACCACAGTCTTACAATTTAAAAATGGATTTATAGTAGTCAATGAGAAGAGAAAATAATCACAGTTTGTGTTGATGAAAACTCTACATTACAGGAGAGAAAACAAAATATAACTCTAAAATGACAGCAGAATAGAGAAGGGAGCACAGAATGGTGCACCAGTTGTTCTAAGTGCATGTTTAATATACAGCTGTGTATGGAGCACTTGCTCTTAAAAATCCAGGAAGGATAATGCTGTTCTGGCTTTCCCTTCTCCAATTGCCTATTCATATCTTTTTTCCTTTGAGTTTCCTGTCTTTTTTTCTTTGATTTGATAGAATTTTTGTCTGTTCTTAACATTACATATTTCTTTGCACTGTCAAATTATCAATTGTCTATTAATTTTATCTATGATGTTCTTTGTTTAGTAGAAATTTTTTATTTTTATTCAGTCAGGCTGGGACCTTATTTACTTTATGATTTGTGTTTTTAGCAACTAGTTAAGGAATTTTTCTCCACTCAAAAGGCACAAAGAAATTATCCTGTGTTTTCTCCGTTTAGCTTCATAGTTTGCCTTTCACATGCAGGCCTCTAATCCATGCGAGTTCATTTTTGTGTGTAATGTGAGTTAAGCATCCAGGTTTATTCTTCTCTGTAGAATGCATTATTTTTCCCAACATCATCTACTAACCAATTTGTGGTTTTTCCGTTTTGCGGTAGTGATCATCAATATGTGGGTCAATTTTGAGTCCACTTAAGCATTGAAATGTGACTTGTCCTATTGAGATATGCTGTAAGTGCAGAATATACACCAGATTTCAAACACTTAGTTGTAAAACAAGGTAAAATCTATTTATAATATTGATTGCATGTTAAAATGACATTCTGGATATGTTGTGCTAAATAAAATATATTATCAAAATTTATTTCACCTGTGTGTTTTTAATTTTTTTTTTATTAGAGAAGTTGTGAACTTATAAAACAATCATGCACATGTGTGGAATTCCCTTGCAACACCCCCCCACACACACACACACCACCACCACCACCAACACACTACTTTGTTATGGAACATTTGTCACAGAATATGAGATAATATCACTAGAATATTACCACTAACTATGGTCTATAGCATACATTTGGAATATTTTTTCAACACACCCCCTATTATTAACGGAGTGCGTCTTTATCATTGATGCAAGAATATTACAGTATTGCTGTTAACTATAGTCCATAGGTTACATTAATTGTATTTTCCTGTGCTTCTCCACATAATTACCACCTTGCAATAGTGATGGACATTTGTTCTAGTTCATAGAGGGACATTCCTGTAGTTACGCTATTAACCACAATTCTCATCCATCTCTGGTTCACAATGTTATTCAGTCCCTAAATTATTGTCTAGCTTTCTGTCAATTGGCATTTATATCCCTAGGCTATGCTTTTCAGCCACATACTCATTTATAAACCAGCTGCATTAGTGCTACTCACTATAATGTGTTACCATCAACCCTATCCATTTCCACACTTTTGCAGTCAAGTTAATTAAACTTCTACATACATTAAGCATCAGTCCCCCTTCTCAGCTCCCATCCTGAGATAGAAGAGGTTTAAATCCATGCATTTATTGTTTGTATTTAGTTCATATTAGTGAGACCATGCAATATTTGTCCTTTTGTGTCTGGCTTATTTCACTTAGCATAATGCCTTCAAGTTTCATCCATGTTATCATATGTGTCCCAATTTCATTTCTTCTTACAGCACCATAGATTCCATCACATGTATATATCACATTTTATTTATCCATTCATCAGTTGATGGACTCTTGGATTGTTTCCATCTTTTGGCAACTGTGATAACGCTGCTAAGAACATAGGGTGCAAATGTCTGTACACATCACAGTTTTCAGTTCTTCTGGATATATTCCTAGTAAAGGAATTGTCAAATCATATGGCAGTTCTATATTTAGTTTCCTGAGGAACTGCCAAACTGTTTTCCACAGAGGCTGCACCATTTTACATTCCCACCAAGAGTGAAGGAGTGTTCCTATTTCTCTACATCTTCTCCAGTAATTATTGTTTTCTGTTTTTTTAATAATGGCCATTCTGTGTGGTATAAGATGATATCTCACTGTTGTTTTGATTTACATTTCCCTAAGAGCTAGTGTTGTCAACCATTTTTTCAAGTGCTTTTTGACCATTTGTATTTCCTCTTTGGAGAAATGTCTATTTAAGTCATTTGCCCATTTTTTAAATTGGATTGCTTGCTCTTTTATTGTTGAGTTGTGTGATCTCTTAATATAGAATGGAAATCAAATTCTTATCAGATATGTGGTTTCCAAATATTTTCTCATCTTGAATGGGCTGCCTTTACACCTTCTTGGTGATGTCCTTTGATTCACAAAAGTGTTTAAGTTTGAAGAGGTCCCATTTATTCATGTTTACTTTTGTTGCTTGTGTTTTCAGTGTAAAGTTTAAGAATCCACCACCTACTACCAGGTCTTGAAGATGTTTCCCTACATTTTCTTCTAGGAGTTCTATGGTTTTAGATTTTGTAGTTAAGTCTTTGATCAATTTTGAGATAATTTTTGTATAAGGTGTGAAATAGGGGTCCTCTTTCTTTCTTATGGCTATGGATATCCAGTTCTCCCAACACCATTTGTTGAATAGACAGTTCTGCCCCAACGGCATGGGTTTGACAGCCTTTTCAAAAACCTCTTGACCATAGATATGAGGGTCTATTTCTGAATCATCTGTTTGGTTCCACTGGTCTATGTGTCTATCTTTATGCCAGTACCACATTCTTTTTACAAATGTAGCTAGGTAATGTGATTTAAAGTCCAGAAGTGATAGTCCTCCAACTTTTGTCTTCCTTTTTAAGATGTTTCTGGCTATTTAGAGCCCCTTGCCTTTCCAAATAAATTTGATAATTGTGTTTTCCATTTCTTTAAAATATTCTGGTTGAATTTTAATCAGGATTGCATTGAATATGTATATCAATTTGGGTAAAATTGACATCTTAATATTTAGCCTTCCAGTCCATGAACATAGAATGCCCTCCATTTATTTAGGTCTTCCTTGATTTCTTTTAGCAAGGCATTGTAGTTTTCTGAATTCAAGTGCTTTATGTCCTTGTTTACATTTATTCCCAAATATTTTATTCTTTTAGTCATTGTTGTAAATGGAATTTTATTCCTGACTTCCTCCTCAGATTGCACAAAACTAGCGTATAGAAACACTACTGATTTTTGCATATTAATCTTGTATCCTCCCACTCTGCTGAAATCATTTATTAGGTCTAGCAGCTTGTAGATTTTTCGTGACTTTCTAGGTATAGGACCATAACATTGGCTAATAGTGAAAGTTTTACTTCTTCATTTCTAATTTGGATGCCTTTTATTTCTTTTTCTTGTCTGATTGCTCTAGCTAGAACCTCTAGCACTGTATTGAACAACAGTGGTGACAGTGGTCAACCTTATCTTGTTCCCAACCTCAAAGAAAAAGTTTTAAGTAATTCAAGATTAAGTACAATGTTAGCTGTGGGTTTTTCATACATGGGCTCTATCATATTGAGAAAGTTTCCTTCAATTTCTATCTTTTGTTGTCTTTTCAAGAAAGGATGCTATATTTTGTCAAATGCCTTTTCTGCATCAATTACTAGGATCAGTGGTTTTTCTTCTTTCATTTATTAATGTGGCGTATTATGCTTATTGTTTTCCTTGTGTTGAACCACTCTTGTTTACCTGGTATAAAGCCGACTTGAGTATGATGGATAATACTTTTAATGTATTCTATTTGATTAGCAAGTATTTTGCTGAGAATTTTTGCATCTATGTTCATTAGGGAAATGGGTCTGTAATTTTCTTTTTTTCTAATATCTTTACCTGGCTTTGGTACTAAGATGATAATGGTTTCATAGAATAAGTTAATTAGTATTCCTTCTTGTTCAATTTTTTTAAAGAGTTTGAGTAAGATTTGTAATAAATCTTCTTGAATGCTTGGTAGAAATCACCGTGAAACCATCTGGTCTCAGGCTTTTCATTTTGGGGAGTTGTGTGATGACTGTTTCAATCTCTTGTGATTTGTTTCTTGAGGTCTTCTATTTCTTCTAGGGTCAGTGTATGTTGTTTGTATGTTCCTAGGAATTTGTCCATTTCATCTACAATGTCTAGTATGTTGGCATACAGTTGTTCATACTATCCTCTTATAATCTCTTTTATTTCTGTGGAGTCAGTAGTAATGTCCCCATTTTTATTTTTTATTTTATTTCTTTGCATCTTCTCTCTTTTTCTCTTTGTCAATCTAGCTAAGTGTTTGCTGATTTTGTTCATCTTCTTGAAGAACTTTCAGTTTTGTTAATTTGCCTTATTGTTTGTTTCTCAATTTCATTTATTTCTCCTCTGATCTTTGTTATTTCATTCCTTCTGCTTGCTTTGGGAATAGTTTCCTGTTCCTTTTTCATGTTCCTCCAGCTTTGTAGTTAGGTCATTGATTTTAGCTCTTTCTTCTTTTATAATGTAAGCATTGAGGACTATAAATTTCCTTCTCAGCACTGCCTTCACTGCATCTCACAGTTTCTGATACGTTCTGTTCTTGTTTTCATTCATCTTGAGATATTTATTGATTTCTCTCACAATTTCTTCTTTAACCCACTGATTAGTTAAGAGTGTGTTGTTTAAACTCCTTATATTTGTGAATTTTCCCTTTTTCCACTTAATTTCCAACTTTATTCCATTTTGATCAGAGAAAGTGCTATGTATAATTTCAATCTTGTTGAATTTATTGAGATCTGATATGTGACCCAACATATCATCTATCCTGAAGAAAGATTCATGAACACTTGAGAAGAATGTATATCCTGCTGTTTGGGGATGCACTGTTCTGTATATGTCTATTAGGTTTAGTCCATTTATCATATTATTCAAGTTTTCTGTTTCTTTATTGATCTTCTGCCCAGATGTTCCACCCAATGCTGAGAGTGGTATATTGAAATCTCCAACTATTATTGTAAAGACATCTCTTTCTCTCTTCAGTTTTGCCAGTGTTTGCCTCATGTAATTTGGGACATCCTGGTTAGGTGTATATACATTTATGATTGTTATTTCTTCCTAGTGAATTGCCCCTTTTATTAATATATAATGTCCTTCCTTGTCACTAATAACAGTTTTGCTTTTAAAGTCTATTTCATTTGATATAAGTATAGCTACTACAGCTTTTTTTTTTTTTTTTACTGCATGTGTGGAGTAGCTTTTTCCAGCCTTTCACTTTCAATCTATTTGTATCCTTGGGTCTAAGGTGAGTCTCTTGTAGACAGCATATAGATGGCTTATATTTTCTTATCCATTCTGCCAGTCTGTGTCTTTTGATTGGAGAGTTTAACCCATCAACGTTCAATGTTATTACTGTAAAGGTATTTCTTACTTCACCCATTTTGACCTCTTGGTTTTATCTGTAATATTTTATTTTCACCACTTTTTTGACCCCTTTAGTTACCTTTACTGATGTAATCTTCATTTCTAGACTTTCTTCCAAGCCCTCTCTCCTGTCTTTCCTTTTCAGTCTGTAGCACTCCCTTTAGTATTTCCTGCAAAGCCAGTCTCTTGGTTACAAATTCTCCGTTCTGTTTATCTGTGAATAATTCTAAACTTGGCCTCATTTTTGAAAGACAATCTTGCCAGATATAAAATTCTTAGCTGGCAGTTTTTCTCTTGCAGTATCTTAAATATATTATACCACTGTCTTCTTGCCTCCATGTTTTCTGATGAGAAATCAGCACTTAATCTCATTGGGTTTCCCTTGCATGTGATGCATTGCTTTTCTCTTGCTGCTTTCAGCATTATCTCTTTGTCTTTGGCACTTGACATTCTGATTAGATGTTTCTCAGGGTCTATTTTGATTTATTTAGATAAGAGTACATTGTGCTTCTTGGACACAGATATCTATGTCCTTCAATAGGATTGGGAAATTTTCTACCATTATTTCTTCAAATATTCCTCTGCCCCTTTTTGCTTCTCTTCTCCTCTGGAACTCCCATGACTCCTATGTGTGCATGACTCTTACTGTCATTTATTTCCCTGGGGCTCTATTCAATTTTTTCCATTCTGTTCTTTATCTGGTTTTTTTGTATGCTCACTTTTGGAAGCCATGTCTTCAAGCTCACTGACCCTTTCTTCTGCCTCCTCAAATCTGCTGTTATATGCCTCCAGCATATTTTTAATTTCATTTATTTTGCTTTCATTTCCATAAAATCTGCTATTTTTCTACATATGCTTTTAAAGTCTTTTTTGTGCTCACCCAGTGTCTTCTTAATATCCTTAATCTCTTTAGCGATCTCATTGAATTTATTAAGGAGATTGGTTTGAACCTCTATGATTAGTTCTCTCAACTCCTTTTCATCATCTGGAGGCTTGCCTTTTTCCTTTGACTGGGCCATATCTTCTGGTTTCTTGGTGTGGATTGTAATTTTTTTGTTGGTGTCTTGGCATCTGGCTTACTAGATGTTAGATGTATTTATTCTGGTTGCAGTTTCTTCCTTGAGTTTAGGAATTTCTTGCCTTTCTCCCTTGCTGGTTGTATATGCTGAGGATGTAGTTGGTACTGTAAGCTGTAGAAGCTGAAGCTGCCTGTATTGTCCCAGAAACTGATGAAGTGTCTCCCACCTTTCTCCTCTGCCAGGGGTAGGGGCAGAGCCACAGCATTCAGGCCAAGACCATCTGTAGTTGCCCAGAGAGACTGATGAAGCTTCACATTCTTCCTCCCCTGCCTGGGGCAGTGATGGAGCGGCAAGTGTGGGCAGCAAACTAAGCCATGCAGGTCAAAACTGACTGCAGTTGCCTGGGTTGACTGATGTAGCACCAGCCCCCCTGCCAGGTGTGGGGATAGACCCACCAGGGTGCCCAAGAAACTAGTCCATGCAGGCCAAAAGCACCTACAGTTGCCCAGAGAGGCTGGTGCCAGTCCCCCCAGCTCCTCCCTGCCAGAGGTGGGGCTGGAGCCTAGGCTAGGGCTGCAATCCAACCTGGTGGAAAATCACTGTGATTTTCAATCAGCCCTGCTTCCTCTCATGTCAGGGACAGAGTTAAAATGGTGGGTACCAGCTTTTTTTCAACTTGGGCAGATTCAAACATTAGCTTTCTTAGGATTATACTTTAGCCAGCTGAATTTACTAATCACTAGCTGAAGTCAGTGCCTGACTGTCTCTTCTTCCCCTGTATTTTGGGAAATAGAGCTTTCAACTCCAGCCATGGAATAGATCCCGCAGTAGCTTGCACCACCAGTGGAGACTGGGCACCAGCCTCTGCAGCATGGCATGCTCTAATCATGAATCTTCACTGTAGATGGGCAGTCTTCTCCTTCCAAACAGGTGCTCTCAATAGCTCTGGGTGATTACTAACTGCCCTATAGGAGGAGCTAACTCTTGGATCTCTGTACTCTGCCACCATCTTGCCCCTCCTCAGGCTCACTTCACCTGTTTGTTCTTTACATAGCTATGAAAAAAATTTTAAACTACAGTTGTGGTTAGCAATAAATTTCTATTGGACAGCACTGTTATACACTATTTTGACATATTAGTTCTTGCATCAGTTTGTCATACTGGTTTTAGTACTATAATTCTAATTATTCTATAGGGTAATTTCTCCTTCTCTACTCATCCTTTCATAAGCTATTTATAAATTTTAATTTCTCAATTTCCTCCAAACTTTGAGTGGCAATTTTCATTGCATATGAATTGAATTTGTGGGATAATTGAGAATAAATGATATCTTTAGTTGTTTGGTTATATTCATGAATGAGGCCTGTCTCTCCCTTTAAAATGTATTTCTTTTATATTCTTTTGTACTTTAAATTTTTTCTCCACCTAGGTTATTTTATAATTATATATGTGTGTGTACACACACACACACACACACAGATATGCCTTTGCAACTGTGACTGATATATTTCCCATTATATTTTCTCTTGTTTATTTTGGCAATAATGGTGTCTTTACATATTTTAGTTGATCTTCTATCCTATAAACCAGTTAACCCTCTTACTAGTTACAGGAGTTTATTCCCTGTATTTTTTAAATATATCTTCCGCAGATAATTTTTTTCTCTAATGATTCTTAGAATTATTAATTCTTATCATTCAATATTAGCACAGATCTTCAATATTATATTATATTATATTGTGATAATGGGTGCTCTTATCTTGTTCACAATTCTGATGAAAATTCCAACAAATATTCTCCAGTAATTTTTTTTTTTAAAGATTTATTTTTTTACTTTATCCATTTTAAACACCCCCTTCCCCACTTTGCTGTTTTGTGTCCATTCACTGCGCAATTCTCTGGGTTGGTTTCCTGCCATCTCTTCTCATCCTTCTCCTCCAGTCTTCACCAGGATTCGATCCTGAAGACCTCCATTGTAGGAGAGAGGTGTTCTGCCAACTGCGCCACCTCAGTTTCTGCTTTTCAGAGCTTTCCGAGCATCTTGTCTTGACTCTCCCCTGCTACGTCATCATCCAGGGCCTGGCGGTTCACCAGCATACAGAGCCTGGCAGCCCATGCACCTTCTATATATACATATATATATATATATATATATATATATATATTTCTACCAGGAGGTCCCAGGAATCGAACCCAGGTCCCTCCATATGGGAGACGAACGCCCAACTATCTTAGCCACATTCGCCCCCTCTCCAGTAATTTTAATGTATGTTTTTTTAATTTAGTTTTTTGTTTGTTTGTTTTTATAATAGCTGCTTATGAGGTAAAGAAAGCTCCAAATAGTTGCTTTTCAAGTAAAGAAAGCTCCATTCTATTTCTTATATTCTGATAATTTTTAACTTAAATAAGTATTTTCAAATGCTTTTCTGGGGACATCTATTGATATATGAATGTGAAGTTTTTGTAGTTTTTTCCTCCTTCAATATGGTGATTAATTTTTCATTTTAAACCATCCTTGAAATCCTGGAATAAGTAATGTATAATTTCAAAATATATGGTTGGATTTGGCTGGCTGATATTTAAGATATTTTGTCCCTGTGTTCTTAATTGTATTGCCCTATAATTTTACATTCCTATATTGTACCTTCTGGTTTTGTTTTGTTTTGTTTTGTTTTTTGGAGGTACCAGGCGTGGAGATTAACCCCGGGACCTTGTATATGGGTAGCCGGCACTCAACCACTGAGCTACACTGGCTCCCCTCCTTCTAGTTTTGAAAATAAATTTATAAAATAACTTAATCTCTTGTTCTCCCTTTTACTTCTACTTTTTTGTGTTTCTTGCTCCTTTACATATTTTACATTGTATTTCCTAATCTTATTGTAAAAATTGTAAAAGCTAGGTATGCTATATTCCTTGAAAATTTCATGGAACTTAACTGCAAAACTACTTGGACTTAGAATTTCTCTTAGCTTTGTTTTTTGAGTTTTGGTTTTCTTCCAAGGGGACTCTTTCATTTCCATTTCAATTTCTTAACTGGTTTCCAAGTCATATATTCTATTTCAATAATTTTTATTATGTCAAATATTCAACTGTATCTTTTTTCCAAGAAATTCATTCATTTCAGAATTTCTTCCATTACATTTGTTTTCAAACAAATTTACTAGCATATAGCTATTTAAACTTTGAAAAATTATTTTAACTAGATTTCATGGAGATTTTTTTTGTATTTGCATTTTGTATTTTGTTGCTTTGATTTCTTGTTTAGATTGGGTTTCTTGGACAATCTCACCAGGGGTTTTTCTAACTTCTGAAACTTTCAAAGATTCAGGGGAGGAATTTTTTTCACTCCCTTTCGGGGAACTATGCCCTTATATTTATAATTTATTGAATTATTTTAAAAAATAGTTACCTACACCCAGTTTCTAGGAAAGAAGACTTTTTTGTTTTACATTATGGCCATTATATTTATATTATGTTTCAAAAAACATGTATTTAAACCTAGGCATTCATGTTTGGGTACTACTTTAACCTTTAACTAAGTTGCACAAATTTTGACTTAGAATGTTTTCACTGTCATTTAATTTTAAGTATTTAGGTATTTTTCTTGACTGTCTCTTTAGCTCAAGTGTTATTGTATAGGACATTTATTTGTTTTTAATAAGATATACGGAATTAATTTATTTATTCTTTAATGTATATGTCATTATTGTTAGAACCCAGACATTCTATGATGTTATTGTTTCTTTAAAGTGTATTGAGGCTGTTTTCTGATAACTGTTTGATAAATTGTCATATACATTGTAAAAAATGATTTTATTTGTTGTTTAAATGTAAAATTCTTCCTGAATCACTTAACTTGAATTATAATCACTTAACTTGAATTTTACTAAATCTTGTATTTGTGATTAATTTTAGTCTGTGAAATCTATCCGATCTAAGAGAAGCTTGAATTAAAATACTAACTTTTTTTTCAATTTTAACCTGTTCTTCTAGCACTGTATCTTTATGTGCATATATGTTCATGATTGTTATACATTCTTTATCCGTTGTGTATTTTACCACTATATATAACCTCTCTTGAAATCTTATATTGTTTTACCATGAATTCTATTTTATCTTTGTTTTTAAATTAATACACTGGATTTCTATAATTTGTATTGGTTTAGTAAATATTTTTTTATTCTTTATTATCAACTTTTATTTGTTCTATTATTTTAAGAATGACTCATATAGACAACACGTTGTTAGATCTTGTTTTTTGTTTGGTTGGTTGGTTAGTTTTTTATTCAGTGCCTGGTTACTAAATTCAACATATTTACATTTACCTTAATTAATCTTATATTTGGTTTGATTTTTGTCATTTAATTTTGTTTTTTCTATATCTCATACTTTTTATTCTGTTTCTTTTCTTCTCCTATATGATTTCCCATTGGATGGATTTTTTTCCCCTGAGTTGGAAGTTATCCATTCTATTTTTTTCTTTGGGTGTTTGGATGTAATTTATAAAGTCCTCTATTTACATTCATTTTTCCCTATGAATATTTCAGTTTGTTGTGTACCTCAAACAAGAAAGTAATTTAACATAGTTTCACCTTCTTCTGGGCACCTATCACCTACTCTGTTATCCATTCCCCTCATCTAGAGTTTTATTTCTGATTTATTATGAATATGCCCATTGATATGACTTGAGTTTTTAAATACAATGAATTATATTTTCCATACTTTCTATATATTTCATAGCACATTTCTGGATTTATCATGTATGTATGTAAAAATCTTTGCATATTTGAGTGGCATACTTTCTTAAGTGTTTTCAAGGAAGTTTTATATGGTAAATCTGATTTTGTATATTTTGTATCCCTGAGAACATCTTCATTGGGATTTCATATTTAAATGACAATTGAGCAGGATATAAAATTCTAGATTAATATTTATTTTCCTTCAAAACTTTGACATTATCATTAGATTATCTTCTGGTCTGCATTTACCATCTGATGTCTATATCTATTGCTTTTGATATTATCTGCTCTTCCTTTCTCTCTGAGGACTTTTTGGATTTTTTCTTTGGAGGGATGTTCTTATAATTTTCATTAAACATTTCCTCAATATGTGGGTTTTTTTCTCCTCCCCTATCCTGTTTGGGTGGTATGGTTTTAAACCAGGGACCTTTCATGTTATTAGCAAATGGTTCTTAAAACCACTTGTTTCTGTTTCAGATTATGAATATTCTCCCATATTTCCTTGCAAATATTTAGTATGAGGATTTTAAAATCTGGCCCTGTTAAGTATAAATTAATATGAAATTGTTAGTTCAGAGTGTTGTCTTTTTTATATATAGTAGATGTGTTCCTCAGATATCCTGCTTTATTTCCTAAAACTTATAATTTCTTGGGGTTATAAGGAGAACCTCCACATGTGGCTGTGCCAATTGAACATTGCATAAATTTGCCTGGGAGGGGGTGGCAGAGGACTGAAATGCACCTGTGCTCCATCATAATCACCATGTTGGTGCCCTGGCACTTGACTACATTTACCAAGAAGCCAAAGGGAACTTTTCTCCATCCAAAGGTGCCATCCACTTGACAAAACTCTATATGGCCTTGACATTTGCTAATTCTTGAACCCAGAATGAGGGCTTACTTCTAACTTTTCTACCCTGAAGTTGTGACCTTTTTTTCCCAATTCATCCACCTTGAGGGCAACACATTTTTCTACTTTGCTTTTCCATAAAGGTGCCTTTTCCTAATTTACACAAATATGGAGATGATGACCATGAGCCTTGGCTGGCCTGGGACAGTCTCAATTTACACCCAATAGTATTAGTCAGCCAAAGGGGTGCTGATGTAAAGTACCAGAAATTGGCTGGCTTTTATAAAAGGTATTTATTTGGGGTAAAAGCTAACTGTAATGAAGCCCTAGAGTCCAACTCAATGTTGTTTTCTCACCAAAGTTAGTTGCCATGTATTGAAGCAAGATGGTGGGAGATCTCTGCGAGGGTTCAGCCTTCCTCTCTCAGATATGGGCTGGCATAGGGCTTGTTTCTTTCTGAGTTCAGCTGCAAACTATCAGGTGAATGGCTCATCTCTCTTCCTTGGGGCCACAGGATCAAAGTTCTCTCCTCTGCTGTGTCTATGGAGCTCTCTCTCTCTCTTATCATCCCATCAAGGGAGCAGGGACTCAACTCTGAGTCATGCCCTACTGACATGGTCAAATCAAAGCCCTAATCTTAACAAGTAATTTAATTAAAACATGTCAGTTCAATCTAATGCATTCAAAGGGTATCACACCCAGAGGATAGATTAGTTTACAAACATAATCTCTCCTTTTGGAGATTCACAAAAATAATCTCAAACTGCCACATTCCACCCTCTAAATCCCCCCCCAAAAAAAATCACAATATTCAAAAAACCTTAAATCAGTAACAATGCTAAGTACAAAAATCACATCACAATCAGTTTGTAGAAATACAGTTTGTCTTCAAGTACAGTCCCCTTGGGCTGTAGACCTGTGAAATCCACAAAACAATTTATCTGCTTCCAATATACAAAGGGGCTGACAATGGATAAACATTTGCATTACCACAAGGAAAATTTGGAAGGGAAACATGTGTCACTGGTCCCCAACAGTTCTGAAAACCTGCAGGGCATATTCCATTAGGTTTCAAAGTCTGAGAGTCATTCTTAAAACAATGGTTTCTTCTCATCCTTGGGACCTCGTGGGAGCCCAACCTTTCCACATGCCTGCCCAATGGCTATTTTCTTGGTTCTACCTTCATCAAGCATCTGGGTGGCAACCAAGCTCCAAAACTGACCCTCCAAGAACATTGAGGTGATGGCCACACTTTACTCAATCTCCGACATAGAGTCTCAACCCCCCTAGTACAGTGAGGTGGTGGCAACATTCTCTCTAATCCCTGGCATACAGGCCCAATCTCTTCAGAACAATGAGGTGGTGACCTGGCCTTCCCTAATCTATGGAGAAAAGGTCCCAACCTTGTCAGAGCAATGGGGTGACAACCTCACTCTCCCCAACCCTTAGGGAATGTGCTCCAATTTTTCTGTAGCCTGGGGTGACAAAAGTCTCCCTGAAAAAATGGGCTGGAACATCCACCCTCTTCAAATGCCAGGGCAAACTTACCCTCTCTGTACACATGGGTGGGATTCTTATCTAAGCCCAAGGAGATGTCTTAATTCCAGACCTCAGTTTCTATGGTTTTCCTCTTAAAGCCATTTTCCCTTCCATCTCTTCCCTCCATGTCCCTTTTAGTCCAGGCTGACAGTAGTTTTGTTCATACAGATATCACAAAAAGCTTGTTTGTTTAGCACGCAGGAAGCAGGGATCCAAGCCATCAGACAGTAAGACCTTCCACAAGTCTTTCCCGAATAACTGCATTTTCAATCCTGACTTACAAGTTCTAAGTTTAGTTAATTCCTCAAATGGTGCACTATCATCTGAGGGCTTGATTTCCAGAGGCTTGGAATTTCTGGAATCATTTTCTGTTTTCTCTGTGCCCAACAATTCAATTACCAGCTTATCTCTTTTGTCTAGCATTTTGCTATAAGCTTCAAGGAGAAGCCAAGCTGCATTCTCTGAGTTTACTTTAGAAAGCTCTTCAGTTAAATGTCCAGACTCACCATTTTCAAATTCTGCCTTCCATATAACATCAGGAGTCAATCTTGCTAAGTTCTCTGCAAACTTAAAACACAGATCACCTTTCCTCCAGTTTGCAATAATACTTTTATCATTATCAGAAATAACTTCAGGCTCCATATTCCTATCAACAGTCTTGTCAAAGCAATCTAGGCCTTTTCCATCAAGTGTCTCATAATTCCTCCAATTTACCTATTTATAAAACCATTCCAGAATTTTTGGTAATTGCATCTGACTTTACCCCACTCTCGGTACCAAATTCTGTATTAGTCAGCCAAAGGGGTGCTTATGTAAATACCAGAAATCAGTTGGATTTTACAAAGGGTATTTATTTGGGGGTAAAAGCTTACAGTTACAGGGCCTTAAAGAGTCCACCTAAAGCTTGCTTTCTCACCAAAGTCAGTTGCCACATGTTGAAGCAAGATAGCAGGTGATCTCTGTGAGGGTTCAGTCTTCCTCTCTCTCAGCTACAGGCTGGCATAGGGCTTGTTTCCAGGCTCAGATGCAAACTATCAGGCAAATTGGTCATCTCTCTTCCTGGGGAGGCAGGATCAAAGTTCTCACCTCTGCTGTGTCTTTTTCTGTGTATCTACTTCTCTTTCTGTCTCCTTGATTGAGTGTCCATTTATATAGCCCACAAAGTGGGTGGGGACTCAAATGGAGTCACCCTAATGAAGCGTTCGAATCAAAGCCCTAATATTAACATAATGTGATCAAAGGCATCTCAGCTGAATCTAATACAATCAAAGGGTATCAAGTCCAGAGGAAAAGGACCACATTATAAACATAATCAATATCTCTTTTTTTGAATTCATAAATAATATCAAACTGTCACAGGACCACTTTATAAACATAATATCTCTTTTTTCAAATTCATAAATAATATCAATAATATCAAATTGTCACAGCAATTTTTTTCAACTTTTTTATTTCTTTAAGCTTTATTTTTTTTAATTAAAAAAGTTTTAGATTACATAAATGTTACATCAAAAATATAGGGGATTCCCATATACTCTATCCCCTCCCCCTCCCACACTTTTCCCCATTAACACTGCTTTCATTAATGTGGTACATTTGTTCCAATTGATGAACACATATTGAAGCATTGCTACTAACCATGGTCAATGGTTTACATTATGGTTTACATTTTGCACTACACTTTTACAGGTTTTGACAAAATGTGTAATGGTCTGTATCTGTCAATGCAAAATCATTCAGAACAATTCCAATGTCCTAAAATTGCCCTATGTTCCATCTATTCTTCCCTCCACCTCTCCGCTGAACCTATGGTAACCACTAAGTTTTCAGTTTTTGAAGAATAAGGTTCATAGTTGCATGCATTAATATTGAGGGCATGCATATTAGTCTGTTTTCTTTTATTAGGCACTGCCTATATTCTCAAGATATTCTTGCCCTTCTAATTAGAAATTTAAGAGGACTCCCTGGGATGGAAATGTAATATTTTCTTGTTTATTGTGTGGGTCTCTACCTACTGAGATAACACCCTATGACAAGATGTACACTTTCATATTCCATAGAAGCATGCCCCAGGTATGCCATAGCTCACATATTCCCCCACCCCTGACAACCTGCACCAGTAACCCTCTCCGGCCTTATGTGCCAAAAGAACATTCCCACCCTTTAGTTTTAACCACAGACCTATAAATTCCTAGAGTTCTCCTGTTCCTTCCTCCAACCCTCCCCATAGTTTGACGGATAGCCCAACCCAACCCCCACCCTATTCACAATCACATTTCAGCACCATCCACCCCACCCATACCCACTTCCAAACCACCCCCTTCCACCTTATCATGAGTTTTGCCCATATTGAGCATCAACTCATCACACTGTACTTCCGTTCTGTCGCCTGATAACCTATCTTCCAGACTCTAACTCTGTGAGTCTGCTCAATTTGTTTAGGTCATATCAGTGAGGTCATGTAATATTTGTCCTTCAGTGCCTGGCTTACTTCACTTAACATAAGGTCTTCAGGATTCACCCATGTTGTCCTGAGTGTCAATACTTGATTCTTTCTTACAGCTGAGTAATATTCCATTGTATGTATATACCACAATTTTGCTTATCCATTCATCTGTTGATGGGCACTTGGGTTGCTTCCAACTTTGGCAATCATAAATAATGCAGCTATGAACATTGGTGTGCATATATCTGTTTGTGTCACTGCTTTCAATTCTTCTGGGTATATACCCAGCAGTGGGATTGCTCGATCATATGGCAGTTCTATAATTAGCTTTCTGAGGAACCACCAAACTGTCCTCCACAATGGCTCCACCATTCCACATTCCCACCAGCAGTGGATGAGGGTTCCCTTTCCTCTGCATCCTCCCCAACACTTGTAGTTCTGTTTTTTTTTTTAAAATAGCTGCCAGTCTAATAAGTGTAAAATGATATCTCATTGTAGTTTTTATTTGCATTTCTCTAATAGCTAGTGAAGTTGAGTATCTTTTCATTTGCTTTTTAGCCATTTGTATTTCTTCTCTGGAAAAGTGTCTATTCAAGTCTCTTGCAAATTCTTTAAATGAGTTCTTTGTCTTTTTATTTTTGAGATGTAGGATTTCTTTATATATGCTGGATATTTGGCCCTTGTCAGATAAATGGTTACCAAATATTTCCTCCCATTGAGTAGGTTGCCTTTTCACTTTCTTGACAAACTACTTTGTAGTGCAAAATTTTTAACTTTGAGGGAGTCCCATTTATATGTTTTTTCTTTCATTGTTCATACTTTGCATGTAAAGTTAATGAAACCACTTCCCACTCCAAGATCTCATACATGCTTCCTTACATTATCTTCTAGGAGCTTTATGGTCTTGGTTCTTATATTTAGATCTTTGATTTATCTTGAATTAATTTTTGTATATGGTGTGAGATGGTGAGGCTTCATTCTTTTAGGTAGGGATATCCAGTTCTCCCAGCACCATTTGTTGAAGAGGCCATTCTGTCCTGGTTGAATGAGCTTGGTGGCCTTGTCAAATATCAGTTGACTGTACGTATGAGGATCTGTACCAGAACTACAATTCAGTTCCATTGGTCAGTACATCTATCCTTGTGCCAATATGATGTAGCTTTGAACACTGTAGCTTTTTAGTATGCTTTAAAGTCAAGTATCATAATTCCTCAAATTTTGTTTTTCTTTTTCAATATGTCTTTGGCTATTTGGAGCCCCTTGCCCTTTCAAATAAATTTCATAATTAGCTTTTCAAATTCAGTAAAAAATGCTGCTGTGATTTTTATTGGGATTGCATTAAATCTGTAAATCAATTTGAGTAAGACAAACATCTTATTGATGTTTAATCTTCCAATCTATGTACATGGAATATTCTTCCATTTATTTAGGTCTTCTTGATTTCTTTTTAAAATGTATAATTTTCTGTGTCTTTTTATTTTTGAGATGTAGTCCTTTACATCTTTAGTTAAGTTTATTCCTAGATATTTGATTCTTTTAGTTGCTTTTGTAAATGGAACTTTTTTTCTTAATTTCCTCCTCAGATTGCTCATTATTGGTGTACAGAAATGCTACTGATTTTTGTGTTTTGATCTTATATCCTGCCACTTTACTGAACTAATTTATCAGCTCTAGAAGCTTTGATGTAGATTTTTCAGGGCTTTCTATGTGTAAGATCATGTCATCTGCAAATAGTGAAATTTTTACTACTTTCTTTCCAAATTGGATGCCTTTTGTATCTTTTTCTTGCCTAAGTGCTTGAGCAAGTACTTCTAACACAATGTTAAATAAAAGCAGTGACAGTAGGCATCCTTGTCCTGTTCCAGATCTTAGAGGGAAAACTTTAGCATTTCACCATTGAATATGATGTTAGCTGTGGGTTTTTCATATATGCCCTTTATCATGTTGAGGAAGTTTCCTTCTATTACTATCTTTTGAAGTGTTTTTATCAAGAAAGGATGCTGTGTTTTGTCAAATACTTTTTCTCCATCAATAGAGATGATCATGTTATTTTGTTTCTTTCGATCGTTAATGTGGTATATTACATTGATTGATCTTCTTATGTTCAACCGTCCTTGCATACCAGGGATGAAACCCACTTGGTCATGGTGTATAATTCACTCGATGTATTGTTGGATTCGATTAGCAAGTATTTTGTTGAGGATTTTAGCATCTAGGTTCATTAGAGAAAGTGGCCCATAGTTTTCCTTTCTTGTGGCATCTTTGTGTGGATTTGGTATTAGGGTGATGTTGGCATCATAGAAGGAGTTAGGCAATGTTCCCTCCACTTCTATTTTTTGGAAGAGTTTAGGCAGGATTGGTGTTAGTTCTTTCTGGAATGACTGGTAGAATTCCCCTGCAAAGCCATCTGTCCTGGGCTTTTCTTAGTTTGGAGCTTTTTGATGACTAATTCAATCTCGTTGCTTGTGATTGGTCTTTTAAGTTCATCAATTTCTTCTTTCATCACTGTAGGTTGCTTGTGTGTTTCTAGAAAATTGTCCACATCATCTAAGTGATCCATCTTGTTGGCATACAATTTTTCAAAGTACCCTCTTATGATACTCTTTATTTCTGTGGGATCAGTGTTGATATCACCTCTCTCATTTTTTATGTTATGTATTTATATCTTCTCTCTCTTTTTCTTTGTTAGTCTACCTAAGGGTTTGTCAGTTTTATTAATCTTCTCAAAGAACAAGCTTTTGGTTTTATAAATTTATTTATAGTGTTTTTTCATTCTCAATTTCATTTAGTCCTTTTCTAATCTTTGTTATTTCCTTCTTTCGGCTTGTTTAGTTTTTTTTTGTTGTTGTTTTTTGTTTTTCCTAGTCTCTCCAGGTGTACAGTTAGGGCTGCAATTTTAGCTCTTTCTTCTTTTTTAATATAAGCATTTATGACTATAAATTTCCCTCTCAGCACTGCTTTTGCTGCATCCCATAGGTTTTGATATATGGTGCTCGCATTTTCAGTCACTTCACGGTAGTTACTGGTTTCTTTTGCAATTTCCTCCTTGACACACTGATTATCTAAAAGTGTGTTGTTTAACTTCCATATCTTTGTGCTTATTCTGGTTTTCTGCCCCTTATTAATTTCCAGCTTCATTCCATTGTGGTCAGATAAATTACTTTGTATAATTTCAATATTTCTGAATTCGTTGAGACTTGTTCTGTGACCTAGCATGTGGCCTATAGTGGAGAAAGATCCATGTGCATGTGGGAAGAATGGATATCCTGCTGTATCTGGGTGAAATGTTCTGTATATGCTTATCAGGTCTAGATCTACTAAGGTATTATTCAAGATCTCCATTTCTTTACTGACCCTCTGTCAAGATGTTCTGTTAAATTATGTATTAACTTTAATGGTGTATTAAAGTTCCCCACTAAAATTTTAGAGGCATCTATTTCTCCACTTAGATGTTCCAATGTTTGCCTTACATATTTTGTGGCACTCTGGTTAGGTGCATAAATATTCATGATCATCCTTTCTTCTTGATAGATTACCCCTTTTATTGATACATAGTGTCCTTCTTTGTCTCTTAAAATAGTTTTGCATTTGAAGACTATTTTGTCCAATATCAGTATAGCTACTCCCACCCTTCTATGTTTATTATTGGCATGTAAAATCATTTTCCAATTGTTCACTTGCAACCTCCTTGCATCCCTGGGTCTAAGGTGAGTTTCTTGTAGACAACATATAGATGGGTGATATTTCCTTATCCATTCTGCCAATCTTTGTCTTTTGACCAAAGAGTTTAATCTATTAACATTCAATGTTATTACTGTCAAGGTAGTGCTTCCATTAGCTATATTTTCTTTAGGGTCATACATGTCCTATTTTGTTTTAATTTCTATTTTTATCTTTTTAGTTATTCTTACTAATAATCTTCCTTTCTACACTCTCCTCCAACCTTCTTTCTCCTGATTTTTCCTTGCAACTTGCAGAACTCCCCTTAGTATTTCATGAAGGGCAGGTTTCTTGATGACAAACTCTCTTAATTTCTATTTATCTGTGAATATTTTGAACTGTCCCTCATTTTTGAATGCCAGCTTTGTTGGATACAGAGTTCTTTGCTGGCAGCTTTTTTTCTCTTTTAGCACCTTAACTATGTCATAACACTGCCTTCTCACCTCTATGGTTTCAGATGAGAAATCAGTGCTTAATATTATTGAGCTTCCATTGTATGTAATGGATCTCTTTTCTCTTGCTGCTTTCAGGATTCTCTTTGTCTTGAGTGTTTGACAATTTGATAAGTATGTGTCAAACAGGGGTAGGCCTATTAGGATGGAGTACACTGTGCTTCCTGGACATGTACATCCATGTCCCTCAAATGAGTTGGGAAATTTTCAGCCAGTATTTCCTCCAATGGTCCTTCTGCTTCCTTTCCCTTCTCTTCTCCCTCTGGGATGCCTATAATGTGTGCATTTGTGTGTTTCATGTTATCATTCAATTCCCTGAGTCCCTGGTAAATTTTCTTCTATCTTTTTATCTATCATTTTTACTATCTGTCTGATTTCAGATGTACTATCTTCAATGTCACTAATTCTTTCCTCTGCCTGTTCAAATCTGCTGTTATGTGCTTCCAGCATATTTTTTTTATTTCTTGCATTGTGCCATTCATCATTGTATTAGTCAGCCAAAGGGGTGCTGATGCAAAATACCAGAAATCCATTGGCTTTTTAAAAAGGTACTTATTTGGGGTAGAAGCTTACAGTTACCAGGCCATAAAGCATAAGTTATATCCCTTACCAAAGTCTATTGTCATGTGTTAGGGCAAGATGGCTGCCAATGGCTGCCAAGAGTTCAGGCTTCTTGGGTTCCTCTCTTGCCAGGGCTCCGTTTCTCTCTGGGCTCAGCTGCTGTGCTCTCTCCACAAGGCCAGCTATAGAGTATCAGGCGAACAGCTTTGTCTCTCTTCCTGGGGCCTTCTCTCCTTCCTCACAACCAAGCTCCTCTGAGTTCTTCTTCTGTGTGTTCACTTCCCAGGCTCCAACTCAAAAACTCAGCATTAAAACTCCAACTCACTCCTCTGCTCTGCTGTGTAGTTTTACACATCTTACTGATGTGGCCCAATCAAAGCCATAATCATAATTTAATCATGCCCAGGTACAAACCAGTTTACAAACATAATCCAAAATTTATTTTTGGAATTCATAAACAATGCAAACTGCCACAATCATCATCAAATCTGTTATCTTTTTATGTATGTTCATGATTTCTTATGTATGTTGCCCCAGTGTCTTCTTAATATCCTTAATCTCTTCCTTCATATTTTAAGTTGATTTGTGATATTTGTTTGGACATCATTGTACTGGTGTTCCACATTCTGCATCTCCTCCTGTTTTTAAATTTTTTCTTTAGACTGTGCCATGTCTTCCTGTTTCTTAGTTGGCTTGTAATTTTTTTCTGGTATCTAGGCATTGGTTTATCTTGATGGGCTTATTCAGATGGTTAGCTTCTCTTTCTACTCTAGGGTTTTATTTTGTTTTGTTTTGTGTTAAGGCTCCTCTTTGATACTTGGTTCTACTTAGCCTATATTCTTGTAGTTGTCCAAGTTTCTCTGAAAAAAATATTAAGACCATAGAAAAGGAAAGTAAAAAGAAGAGAAAAAGAATAATAGTAATAATAATAATAATAAAGACAGTCAATGAACCATAAAAGTGACAGGGGTACAAATAAGTAATAAGAGTGAAAAATCATAAAAAATATAAAGGCATAAGAATAGAAAAGGTGAAATAGAAAAATGAAACAAGAAGAAAAATAGAATAAAATAAAAGACCAGAAAGATGAGAAAAGAAAAAAAAAACTTGAAGGCCAAACAAGAGAAGGTGGAATGTAAGAAAAGCAATGGAAGAAAGAAAAATGAAATGAAAAAACAAACAAAACAAAACAAAACAAAAAAAACTAAGGTGAAAAAGGGAGAAAAAGAAAAAAGAAACAAAGAAAGAGAAAAAAATCAAGCCAAGGAAGCAGATGTGGCTCAAGTGGTCGAGTGCCCACCTCTCATGTGGGAGGTCCCAGGTTTGTTTTCCAGTGCCTCCTGAAAAAAAGCAAAAACAAACAACAAGCAAAACAAACAAACAAAAAAACTATTCAGGGAAGCTGATGTGGTTCAATTGTCTGGGTCTTACTCCAAGCAGCCAGCCAATACTATCATCGTTTTTCTCATCTCATCATAACTCATCTTATTTTTAATTTAGCTTTTCTATCAGTTTTATCTCATTCTGAGCTTTAGCTTTATTAGTATCATGTCTCTTTTATTACATGGCTCTTTTTCTCTTTTGTGCATGTCCTTTCTTAAATCAATCTTATTTGAGAGACACTTGAGCTGCCACAAAAGTCTCTGTAGATACCTCCTCTGTTTCTTCCACACTTACATTATTGACAGTATTGTCAGAATTTCGTTTTCTGGGGTTCCTGTAAATTGACACAGCTAAGTGAAGGATCTAGAATCAGAAAATTGTAGAACTTTATAATCATCTGGGATCTGTGGCTCAAGTAGTTATTAAGAGGCTTTTCCTAAGTAGGACAGGTAATTGGTAGTATAACACAGAGTGGGCCCCAGACCTCCCAACTCCCAGTCTAATGCACTATGCTCTAAAGTTCTGAAATGGAATTAGCCAGTGAGGTTTTGATCCTTTGGTCTCTGACTTATGAGGCTAGTCTATACCACTGATGAACAATAGCTCTGGATTTGAAGATCTAGGAAACAAATCAGACCCTGTATTAGTACGCTGGTAGTTATCTGAAAATATATTAAATGCATCAATATAACATTGCTAACAAAACAAAATTCTCTTTCCCGTCGAGCTTAATACTGCTTCTCAAGGCAGCAATTACCAATCCATTAAAATTGGTACAAAACCTCTAATCATTCCATCTACATAACAGGATCTGGGAACATTAAACAGCTCAGGACACTGTTTAAAATTGAAACTGAAAACAATAACATACTGAAAATTAAGTCTAACACTTTGTAAATAACAATTTCAAAATAGGCTTTGATCAATAAAGGTCCTTGTATCAGCAAGCTATTGCTACAGTAATGCTATGTAACAAGCAACGAAAAAACCTCCAGTAGCATAAATAATCATTAATTCTCATGGGTCAGTATGTCAGGTGGTGTTTTTGGCTCCAGGTCTGCACCAAGGGATTGTATATACCCTAGACGAGCAAGAGAGGTGGGACCTGTTCTCATGGTGAGGTCAGAGGTCTAGAATGCAAGCAGGCACACCAGACCTCTTAAGAGCTATGCTCAGAATTGGTGTGCTGTCACTTTTGTCCACAAGCCATTAACCAAAGCAAGTCATCTGACCAAGCTCAAAGCTGAAGATCAGGGAAGGACAATCCATTTACAATGAGACCATGACAAGATTGTGGATACAGGGAGTATGGAAGCATAAGAGCCAGTCATTCAAACTGCTACTGATCAGATGCCAATAAGAAGAAGCAAAGGGAAAGAAACTGGAGTCATACCTGGAAGTATAAATACTACTAAACTATATTTTCTTGGTTCATATAAGCCTTTTTAAATAGCTCTGCTACTTGCCAATAAATGGCTTTGTGTGTTTGAATCTAGCAATTCTGACATTTTATAGGGGACACAAGTCTCTAACCTGTGGTTATTTCCCTGCTAGCTTTCCTGCAAAATGATCACCACCCAGAGGTTCCAGAACAGATGACCTTTGGCCATTAACTATTACGGTCCTGCTTTTTCAGTAAGACTTGTCACCACCCATTTCAGAAAGCCTGGGTTAAAAACATGGCTGAATTGGAGATCTAAGACTTCAGGTCTTTCCTTTGGGAATTCTGATAGTTTTAACTCTTAAACTAAAAGTACAATAATAACAACAGCAGTAGCAGCATAATAAGAGGGGGAGGGGCATAAGAGGAGTTTTACTCCAAGAAAACAGTGATTACATAAATACCTATCATCTTTTAAAACGTCATTTCTTCTTTCTTTTTCACTTTTTAAATATAGTAATATATATTATGCAACCCTTCCCTAACTGAATTTATAAAAGTATTCTATAATGGAAATGTGTAGGGCATTTTTTGAGGAAAGAGATTCAGAGGGGGGAAGAAAAGGGAAGCCACTGCTTTGGTAATATTCTTAAACAAAACTAAAACTGCAACATGGACCCGAGCCTTCTTTGTTTCATTTTAAAAATAAGCATTGTATTGCTTCTTGTATTTTGCTTTCCATCAGATAGGCATAAGGTGTTGTATAAGTTTGAAGTTTAGACATCATTTCCTTTGTGATACCTCCTTTGAAATATTGCTTGTATTAAATTGAATGAAATCAATAAAAGGAAAAATGTCCCAAGCCTTTTATGCAATGGAGTTTCCAGTACAGGTCAATGATTCCTCTACCACCTGCAACTGGCATTTTAAAAGATCAGAAAAAATAGCTGTTAATGATAGTTTTTCAAAGCCAGCTTGGCTGCAAACCATTGCACCGTCTTTACAGAAAACTGTATGAGGAGGAATTAAATTAATTTTTAAAGGCTCTTTAACCTTTTGGTTTACTGGAAGAATTCATCACCTTAACATCATGTTTATTAAGTAACTCGATGATTTATATATGATGTTTATAAAATTTCGTTGTGTAAGGCATTTATATTTGACTCACTCCAAGGCTGTATGAGACAACCAGTGTGGGAAGATATTATATTAATAAATAGGCTAAATTAAAACATTTACTATGAGCCCTAATTTTAATAGTGAGAGATTTAGTTCTATGCTGTATGCTATTTTGTCCATATAGAAAAAATAAATGAAAGCAATGCTTTTAATTCTACAAGCTGAGATTCATTATGGGTTTTCACATAAACTTGAGGTAAATCTTCAGAGAGCAGACATTATAGCCCAATAGCATGTCTTGCAACAAAACCCTTCTTGATTTTTCAAGTTTAATTTAGCATCCCCCACTCTTCGTGAAACTACCACTATTAAAATCTCCATTATCATTGTGCTTGGCATCTGTCATATATTATAGATATGTACTTTTCTGCCTCATTTAACCCTCAGAAACCCGACAAGAATGATGAGGCAGGTAATACTGTACACATTTTACGGAAAAAGAAACTGAGGCTCAGAACATATAAATACTTTACAAGGAAATGCACGAAGAGTAATGATAGAGGTGGGATTTGAGTTGAAGTCTGAAGCCATTTCTGGCTAGCCCACTGATAGAATCGTCCCTGATAACTGCCTTGTCCTCTACAGCCCCAAGTGCAAGGATTTCCACTAAATAGGTCTAAACGATGTTTACTGAATTGAACTGGAGTTCAGTTGTCTAGCACCCCAGAAACATCTACTTTTTTCCAGTACTAGAGGCATAACAATAGACAAAGGCAGAATACTCCAGCAAAGCACACAGGTGCATCCTCTGAAATAAATAGCCTCTTTTTTTTTTTTTTTTTTTGACATCCTCCTTCTAAATGGCTCTAATTCTAAGGCCTTATCAATTAGCTACTCAACCTTTCATTCAACAAAAAGCAGGGAAGATACACTGGGAGATGGCTCTTTCCTCCAGACCTCTCTACTCTGGAGTGGAAGATAAGGCTGAAGGTAGTGAGGGGTACCAGGGAGACTTGCAAAAACAGAAAAAAATATTTTTTTCTGGTTAGGAAAGGGCTTTTCCTGATAACTGACTTTAAAAGGCCCGATAAAAGAAGAACAGTTATAAATTGCACCATGACGATTAAGCATCAAAATTGTTTCTCATTCCATTCCCAAGTACAAAGACTAAGCCGTGTTGGCCCCGATGACTTACCTTTGCAGTCCAGGTTATTCAGCAGATGACACACTTTATCAAACCTTCCCATTTTTACGTGACTAATATCTAATGGGCATATTTTCTATCCATTAAGAATATGTTTCTCAACTGGTGTGTAAGGTTAATTAATTATGAATTCTTCAATTAAAATTTTTTTTTTTTTTTTTTTTTTTTGGCACACTAGTGAGAAGATACCAAAAAAAGGGGGGAAAAAACTTCCTAAGAATTCCATTATGGAGAGCAAGTCTTGCTGGGCCAAATGATTTCATAAGGAAAGCTTTTCTAATTCATTTATAGATTGCTAAAGTAGAGGACATCTCAGTGACCTCTAGACTTAAAACACTCTCTAGTGCATGGGAAGATATAAATTGCCTCTTTTGTTGCTGACTAATTTGAGTTTGCCAAATGATATGTCATTTGCTACTTTTTGAGAAAATATTTCCAAAGAAAGAGATAGCCTGCTTTGTTTGGTTTTACACACAAAAAAAGGAAGACAACTCATGACCTACAAGATAGTGAAATGCAATTAGTAAAAACAATAAGAAGTTAGAAATGGATTATATCCTTGCAAAAGACATAAGGAAAAAATTGCATGTGTATTTCATATATGCTAATACAAGGTGTGGGTTTACAATGTCTTATCATGGTTAAACACATATACATACAGAGTGGGAAATGTGATTTCTTTGTTGTTCAGAGAGACAGACATCAAAAGGAGGACAATTATCCATTGAGTTCATTCATTCAATAATTTTTGAATGAGCATATACTATGTGCTGAGCATGACAGATATGAGGCGGAGAAACTACAACTTCAATAGCATTAGCAAATTGACTTCCTCTTTCAGCTAGGTAATTTTAAACGGTGCAAAGGGCTGATAGATTGGAAAACTTACGTTATTTTCTTAATAGAAAAGAAGTGTGAGAGTCTGCCTTGACCAAAGACTCCAAAGTTGAAATTTGTTGTTTACAGTGTGAAATAAAAACAACAGTATTTGCATCTTGTTTCCACTGGGGGCTTAAAGCATAGTGGCCTTTAGCTATAGTTCAGGCAACAATGTTGCTTTGCCTTTCAACCATTTAAAACCATTTAAAATATTGAATATTACTACTTTGGAATACAACACGGAGACAATGTTAGCCTTAGTACATTAAAGCAAATTTCTAATTCTGCATAACTAGCATGCATTTACTTCATTAACTAGCAGTTACATTTCCCATGCCTTCAATTAATACTGGTGTCATTTTAAATACTATCAGTTAAGACAAGATAGGATAAGAAAATATCATTGCAAGGCAAACATTCTTCAAACACAGCTGATTCATCTCTTTTGCAATTCATTAAAATGCAAAATATATTGAAATTGATTTCCAGCACTTTAAGGCAGGAATGTCTGTAATAATGTTAATTTACAAATTTCCTCTTTTTTTTTTAAGACTCTGTGCTGCAGTCGCCATGTTCAGCCTGAGGCTATTTGTATTGTGCAGACAGAAAATGAACAGCGAACATTTATTTCTCATATCTTTCTGAGAAACCTGAGGCGCATGAAGATATTTGTGCTGTAACAGGCATAGTCAATCTCCTTCACTCCCTTTAGTCGCTATATATCACCAGCAAACTCCCAGCCTGTCCTGCTGTAGCAATTAACCTGCCAGAGTGCTCTCCTGTCAGGCTCAGTAATAATAAACTCCCCCCGCCCTCCACCTTTCCCTGGGGGAGACAGAGCTATAGATTCTGGCTCTGCAAATTCCATAGAGGCTGAATTATTCAGAATCAGCATGATTAAAAAGATGACACAGTATTAGTTAAAAAGACATACCCACCCACCCCCGCCCTCCCTCCCTCCTACCCCCAACAACTGAGGTTTTAACCTATCAAGGTTTAATGCAGTGGAGGCAACTAAGCTTTCCCTCTTTGGTGCAAGGTCCTAAAATACGAATTCTAGAAAGATATTTACAATATCTTGTCAATTTCTAAGTTTATGAATAAAAGCGTAAATACCAGGAGGGAAGTGTCAGAGTCAAAATGTACAGCTCTAGGAACTGGCTAAAAATATTTTCACCCAAAAGAGACAAAGGAAGGAGGTTCATTTTGAGTAATTAGTCATGTTTCAATTGCTATTCTTAAAAGCAAAGCAACGCACACACAAAATAATCTCCATGTTTGGTTTTTTTGGGTCAGTTTCAAGTGGACCAAATTGTGATGAATTATAAATTTAAAATCCAAATACACAATCTGTCAGATAACAAGTTGTTAGACTCTGGAAATAGCATGTCCCTAACAATAAACCTTGTCTTTATGAGGATGGCAGTCTTATAAATGTCGTAATGGATTGCAAATGAACCAGTTGTTTACATTCTACTGTAGTACATGAATGGGAAAAGAGCAAGCCAGGAAATAAAAGGAGATTGAGGGAAATTTACTGGTACCAAGTCACAGGAAAAAAAAAAAAAAAAAAAACCCAAGGAACTCAATTTTTATGACTTCCCATCCAATTTACCCTTGCTGGTGACATTTTGGGGGAAGTGTGGCTTTTGAAATCAATTGTATTATTCCACTTTAAGATGCCTTCCAGTATATTCAATAGACCCATCAGAGTTATATGTTCCTTTCTCAGTCTCAAGCTGCCCTCACCATACGAGATTGGTTACTGTATGAGGACTTTCAGAGAAGGATTTGAATGCAATTTCAAAGGCCAGACAGAGCAGCTTTCAAAATACTGCAAGCTTAGGAAAACAGCGTTAGTGGCCCAGGAGCGTCGAGAGACTGGCTTTCTGTTTCCCATTTCACTGCAAGCTAAAGCACCTTTTGATTCCAGCCTGCTGAAATCGTAGCAACATGGCATTACTAATTTAATGGCCCCTCCCACCCAAAGCTCAGCAAAATGGCAATGATCTGTAACTGCATTATTGCCAACATCATCCACATTAGCCCATGGAGACCAGGGATTTCCTTTGAGAACAGAAACTTTGCTCTTCCGTGTATGATTAAATCTAAGTCTACCCATGAGATTTCAACAAATGGCCAGGCCACTCACTGATGCCTGTTAGCAGATTGCCATTTTCTGCACATCAGGTACGAATCGTACATGTTGTTATGCAAAGATCTTATTTCAAGTTTCATGTCCTCTTTTCTCAGCCAGAACTAAAACCCAGCAAAGGGATGCAGAGAAAGGTACAATTCAACTTTACAAATTAAGGGTGTTGGCTTTATGGGGCATTACAGCTATTCTATTTAAAAATCCAACCCAGAAGATAACATTACCACTTGTTATTTTTGCATTTTCAGATAAGGCACCTCACCCATGGCTGTAGGTCTCTTATCTCTATAATATTCACAGAGTAGTAACTTTTAATTAAACTACCCACAATTCTATGTAACTCAAAGAATATATTTTGCTGCTGCAGGAACCCATAGTCAAAAAAATTTCTATAGTTTAAATTTATTTTTGAAGTCTGGATAATTTTATTACAAATGATATCATGAACAGTGCCATCCTACAAAGAAGATAACGAAGTTTCCCATCTCAAGAGGAGTGCAGATTATATCAGTTCATGAGGCTCTGACTTTTGCAGATATAATACTCAGAAATTTGACTCTGTCAGAAACCCTTGAAGCTCCGTGATATATAACTACCTGTCATTTTTCTAAGGTCTCATTTTAATCACATGCATGGTGGATTGGAAATGTAGAGGTATACCACAAAGCTACTCATTCTACCAAATTGACTTTGAGTTTTCTTCAAATATAATGCCTTGACTTCCCTAACCCTTCAGTTTCTTGATTTTTCCTAAGGGCAGCATTTTCTTAGTCTCCTTTTCTGCTTCTCTTCTTCTTCCCATGCTCTAAATGTTGAGATTCATGCCTCTTCTCTTCTCACTCTTCACAGTCTCCCTGTCATCTTATTCATTCCTAGGACTTCAAGTTCTACATACACTTTAACTCCCAAATCAAAATCATCCTCTCAGATCATGCTCCTGAAATTCAGAAGCATGTACCAAACTGCACCCTAGCACACTGGGTATTCTACTGGGATTTAAATAAAACCTATCCCAGACAGAATTCATAATAATAGTTCCCATAATATTTAATATGCATTTAATGTTTATGGTCATAATATTTACAAAAATTTTTAACAAGTAAGACACTATCATATACCTAACTTTACAGATGAAGAAAATGAACTTTGAAAAGGTGTGACTATCCAAGGTCATGTGGTCAAAAACAGCCATGGTTTGGACCTACATCTGTGTTCTAAATCACTATATAGGTGCTGCCCAGCTCCATTTCCTCTTTCGCCTACTTAATTCACCTTGCTGGCCTTTTTCTGTTTCAACTGTATAATTACTTCTTCAGAAATACCCTTCTTCACCCTAGCAGTAGCTTGAGTCTCAAGGACTAGAGAACTGCAATTAATAAATACTTTTGTATTTTTAGAGAGCCTGTGATCCTTTATTTGATTTTTAATCTTCTCAATAGCCTAGGAGTGGCAGGGTTGGATTACTGGTGCAAGGTGTCGATGATGGGAGATGTGTGGGGAGGGGTGCACCTGGCGCATGCCTTTAAAGCATATGATTATGCTTAAGTGTTCGTGGGGCATTTTCTAGGTGGATGGAGACCCCCACAATAACCGAAAGAATATTGAATTCCCATCCTGGGAGTCCTGCTACATTCTCTAATAGATTGACAAGAATCCCCTGAGTACATGGGCAGTGACTAGTGAAGGAGGATAGACCATTACACCAGGCCCTTGATATTGATGATTGTGCTTATCCTTTTCTTGTGAAATTTAAACTTAGCCTAGTATTATATATTGCCTAAGAGTTACTTCCTGAAAACCTCCTTGTTGCTCAAATGTGGCCTTTCTCTAAGCCAAACTCAGCATATAAATGCAATACCTTCCCCGCAGCATGGGACATGACTTCTGGGGATGAACCATCCTGGCAGCAAGAGATTATTAGCAAGTGCCAACTAGCAGTGCATCTGGGGGAAAAAATTGATCAAAAGGGAGAAATATTAAATACAAATTAGTTTTTATGGCTAAGAGATTTCAAAATGAGTCAGGAGGTTATTTCAGAGGTTAGGCTTATGCACGTCTCAGCAGGATGTCATTGACTGCCACAGTAAACAATATCTCAAACAGTGGGGTTCCTCGGGGCTCTAGAGACATCTAGACACTATAAGCAAGGCAGACAAGCTCAGAAATTTGGCACCCTGTCAGTGGGCCTTACTTTGGAATTTATGTTCCCCAGTGTAACAGAGTTAGACTCATTTATAGTTTCACTATACACGGCTATTCTGCCCCTTTTATTTGAACCTATAATTAGCACTATACTTGTTAAATATATGTCCCAGAGACAAATCTTTGGTCTATTCATGTGCTGGTTGAGCCTGAATCTCAGCTGAGTTGCCACACCTACTCTTTAGTTCATTGGACTCACTCAGGACAACTAACAAGGAGATGATGATAGATAACACCCATCCCAAGGAACAGAGAGTGATTTCAAGTAAGACAGTTCCATCCATCTGCCCCATGGGATCTAACCCCTTCTCAATTAGAAGCAGAGGGGGCATCAGCATCCCAAAATCCTCAAGACTGGAGAATAAACAATGGACTAAAGTAAATTTATTATTATTCTATTATAGACATTATTATTCTAGCAATGGAAGAATGATATCATTGATATAAAGATATTGCCCACCAGAGGTTATGAAGGGAGGAAGAAGGAAAAATAGATGTAATATGGGGGCATTTTCAGGACAATGGAATTGTCCTGCATGACATTGTAATGACGAATACAGGCCATTATACATTTTGTCATAACCTATAAAATTGGGAGAGCCAGAGTGTAAACCGTAATTTAAACTCTAATCCATGGTAGCAATGCTTCAATTTGTGTTCATCAATTGAAACAAATGTACCATACTAATGAAAGATGTTGTTAATGTGGGAAAGTGTAGAAGGAGGAGGGGGTCGAGCATATGGGAATCCCCTATATTTTTAATGTGACATTTAGGTAATCTAAAGCTCCTTTTTAAAAAAAAATAGCCTGGGAAATGCATAAGGCAGAGATCACTTCCATTTTAAAGTGGGGAAGATAAAATCTAATAAATGGATGAAAGGGAGAATAATCTAGAAAGAGGGAACCAGAAGTATGAAGACCCTGGTGGGGAAGAAACTAAAATAAAAGCGGCATTCTTGAGTATTTGAATGATTTTATTTAAAGTTAGAGCACAAAATAGAAGTGCAGAAGGACAAGAAGAGACTGGAAAGGTAGACAGAAGCAAGGTCATATGGGATTTTATAGGCCATGTTAAAGATTGTGAAATGTATTCTAAGGACAAAAGAAGAAATTTTAAGTAAGGAGAAATGAAAACCCAAAGTTTATTTACTTGTTTAATTCTTAGTCACTGATGAACAAAGCTGACCTTAGAGACGGCAGGTTCAAACCTTTTGTCCAATGTATGGGGGATACTGATAAGGAAGGGCACAAGAAATACCACAAGCCATAAAGATCTTATTTATGAATTAAAAGGTCAAGTACTCCAGGGTACCCTGGATAAGAAATTTAAAGAATAAGATATTTTTAGAGACTATGAAATATTTTTTGTAATTATTAAAATAAGTTATTGAATTCCCACTTAAACCCCATGGAGCATTTGGATGATGTAGGGCATTCAGAATCCAATGACTCAAAACCATTGTTCATAAAAGCATTATTCACAATAGCCAAAGGGTGGAAGAAACCCAACTGTCCATCAACAGATGAATGAATTTAAAAATTGGGTATACACACAATGGAATATTATTCAGCTGTAAAAAGGAATGAAATTCTGATGCATGTCACAACATGGATGAACCATATATATATATATATATATAGACAAGTATTATATGATCTCACTTATATGAAATACCTGGAAGATGCAAATGTCATAGAGAGATTACAGGTTACTAGGGACTGGGATGGGGGAGGAGGGGAAGAAGGAATTATTGCTTAGTGGTTACAGAGTTTCTATTTGAGGTGATGAAAAAGTTGGGGTAATGGATATTATGATGGTAGTGCAATATTGTGAATGCAATTAATATTACTGAATTGTATACTTGAAAGTGGTTTAAATGGGAAATTCTGAGTTGTATATACCTTACTATAATAAAAAGTTAAAAAACAAAACAAAAACAAAAACACCACACAGCAATTCTCATTAAGAGCCAACTATGTGCAAGGCACTGTATTGCAATAGGTACTGTGGGGATGCATGTGTGATAAATCACTTCTGTCCTCAAGAAATTTATAGTCATAATAATGGTGGAGAAGACATGCCACAAATTCCATACCAGGTTTATAATTAACACAGAATACAAAATTAATAATAAAAAGGAAGGCAATCTCCATTTTCCTGGTTTTGGTCTCCTTGGGCCCAAAGTCAATGCTAATTACTTTTTCCTTAAATATTTCATCACCCTAAAGATGCCCTGTCTGATATCAAGAACCTCAGCATTCCTGTGGAGTTTTCAGCTAAGTTGTATCCTATATTTTTGAGACTTCACCCCTCCTACCCTGAACTCATCCATTTATTTATTCCAGGGAGCTGTTCCAACCCCAATCACAACAATGTGGGACTGGCATGGAGCTAGGCAAATAAATCAATGGAACAGAGTTGAAAGTCCAGAAATAGGCTCACATAACTATGGCCAGTTGATTTTTGACAAGGGTGTTAAGTACATGCAGTGGGGAAAGAAGAATCTCTTCAACAAAAGGTGTTGGGAAAAACTGGATGTCTACATGAAGAAGAATGAAGTTAGACCCCTTACCTCATACTATATACAAAAATCGACTTAAAGTGGATTGAGGAGGGAGCAGATGTAGCTCAGTGGTTGAGCATCTGCCTCCTATGTATGAGGTCCCAGGTTCAATCCCCAGTACCTCCTTAAAAAAATGGATTGAGGACCTATATATGAGCTAAAGCTATAAAACTCTTAGAAAATTAACATAATGGAAAATTTTCATGACCTGGGATTCAGCAGTGGATTCTTAGGTATGACACAAAAAGCACAAGCAAGAAAAGAAATAATAGATAAATTCGATTTCATCAAAATTAAAAACTTTTGTGCATCAAAGAAAATTATTAAGAAAGTGAAAAGGCAACCAACACCTAAGAATGGGAGAAAATAGTTGCAACCACATATATCAGATAAGAGTTTAATATCTAGAATACAGAAAGAATTTTTACAAGGCAACAACAAAAAGACAAACAATCCAATTTAAAAATGGACAATTACTTGAATAGTCATTTCTCCAAAGAAGAAATGCAAATGGCCAATAAACACATGAAAAGATGCTCAATAGTATAAGTCATTAGGCAAATGCAAATTAAAGCCACAATGAGATAACACTTCTTATCCACAAGGAAGGCTATTATTAAAATTGGAAAATAACGTGTGTTCTAGAGGATGCAGAGAAATTGGAACTATAGTGCATTGTTAGTGGGAATATAAATTGGTGCAGCCACTATGGGAAGCAATAATGTGGTTTCCCAAAAAGTTAAATATAGAATGACCACTTGACCCAGCAGTCCCATTTCTAGGTGCAAAAAAGAGCTGCTAACAGATACTTGTACACTAATGTTTGCAGCAGCATTATTCACAATAGCCAAAAGCTGGGAACAACCCAAGGGCCCATCAACAAATGAATGGATAAACAAAGCATGGTACTTAAACCCAGTGGAATATTATTCGTCTGTAAGAAAAAATGAAGAACTTAAAAACATGGAATAACTTGGAGACATTATGCTCAGTGAAATAAACAAGACACCTAAGGCCAAGTATGATATCCATTATAAGAGAAGACTAGTAATAGCAAATTTACAGAGAAGGAAAGTAGATTAGCAGTTACCAGGAGTGAGGGGGTATAGAGAGGGATGATGGGGGAGTGTTTGTAAAAATAAGAAGAAAAAACAAAAGAAAAATACCAACTGCTTAGCGATCTTAATACCCTCTTTGTCTTGTAACCTCCTGATAATCACAGGTTCTGGGGATTAGGTCACAGACACCTCTGAAGCACCATAATTTTGCTGACAAGAGTGCTCCATAAATATTAGCTACTTATTAGTATTTTAAGTAGTGTGAGAATTTAAAGGCAACACAAACTCATTTGGCTATGAAATGATTAACTTTGAATTAATAAAATCTTCCTACTATTTTATAGCTGTCTTGCCCCCACTTCATTCAATAGCAACATTTTTGAGCAGCTCAGCTTCATGAAGTCTGTTCAAAGTATTTAATTTCATTTTCACAGAAACAATAACTATTTTCACACTCATATGGAGCCAGTTATCTATATAACACTTAATTGAATTGCATAATTACAAGGATGATTATACCTGGCATAAATGTATGGGGAGAAATACAACTAACTCTTGGTAACATAACTCAGCTGGTAAAGCACAAGAGTTTGGCTCTATAGAGGGAGGCTAGCTGGTCACTTACACACAGTAAGCTGTGAACACCCATGGGTGCTTTGAGGAGGGAATGGAGAGCGTCCATTAATATGGTAAGTTGGTTGAGTAGAAGTTTTTAAAGATAGCTTCTCCTCTCCCACAAACAGTATAATCCAGGCTCTGCAGTAGGGTTGAGTTCAACTACCTCCTCACTTATGACTTACAGGATGGTATAACTTTAAGCAAACTAATTATTATCTAAGAAGTTCTGTGCCCTCCACTGTCATAAGAGGATTAAATTACTACCTACCTTAAAGCATAGTGGTAAATACTAAAGTAGGTCTTCCAGGTGAAAGTCTTCATTGGGTAACTATTCTGTCAATTACGATGTTTTGCATACTGTTTCCATTATTTCTCTGAGTAAATTCTTGGACATGAATTGCTGAACCCAACTGTTTGCAAATTTCTCAATTTGATATATGACTGTCAAGAAAATGCCTTCCAGATATATACAACAATTTCATTCCTAACCACAACTCAATTTGATATATAACTGTTTACCAAAATGCCCATTTCCTTAACAAAATTGCTGAGATTTCTTATCACTTAACACATTGCAATGGAGTTGCCAAAATCAATTTAAAAAAAATAAATGGTATCTGCAATTGTTCTTTTCACTTACACTGCTGTAATTATTGCTGTTGTGTTGAATGTCCCCTTTGATATCATCTTTTTGTGAACTTCTTGTTAATTTCCTGATCTCATTTTAATTGGAATGTTTTCGCTTTCTCCTTGATTTATAAGAACTCCAAATATTAAGACCTTTGTCTTACATGCATACCTTAATTTTTTCTGATTCATATTTTCTCTTTCTATTTTATCTAGGTGCCCTAAAGATATCTGTCTTAGTTTCCTGGCTGCTAAAACAAATACAATACAATGGGTTGGCTTAAACCATGGGAATTTATTGGCTCAGTTTTGAGCAGAGGAGAAGTCCAAAATTGAGGCATCAGCAGGGCCATGCTCTCTTCCTGGAGGCCGTGGTGTTCTGGGGTTGGCACCAGGCTCCTTGGTCCTTGGCTTTTCCTTCACATTGTGGTGCACATGGCGGCATCTTCTCCTTTGTCCTCCAGGTTCCCTTGACTTGTTTCTGGCTGCTTCCTGTGACTTCTCTGTCCGTTTGATTTTCATTCCACTCATAACAGACTCCAGAATGTCCATTAGGCCCAGCCTGATTCGGGTGAGCCACATCTTAACTGAAGTGACATCTTTAAGAAATCCACACCCACCAGAATGTAGGCCAAGATCAAGAACATGCCGAAACAACAATTCAATCCACCGCAATGTCTAGGAAAACAATTCCCACATTTCCTCTGGCCTCTGGGAGAATGGTCAATTTTAAAATACCATCTACCTGAAATTTCCTTTGGCTTGTAAATTTCCCAATAATATCATCATATACAGTTCAGTCTTCATCAAAGAGTTCATCTAAAATAATTATTCCACTTTTTAAGAAACTGCAACTATTTTCAGAAAAATTTTTCTTCTTTACATTCTTCTCACACCTTAGGTACCAAACCAACTTGCATTTGTGATCCCCGACTTGCTTTCACCAATCAATTTCTATTCTTTTTTAATTGCATATTTCACTAGGCTTGCCTTTATTTAGCAACTGTTACCTTAAAGCTTGTTATTATAGCACCTCTGTCTGTTAAAATAACGTCAACATCGTTCCCGTCACCTCCGTGCTTCTAATCCCCCTCCTCATAGCCCCCTCACTGAATGAAAAGCAACATGGGTTTTTTTTTGTTGGAAGCTTTGAATGAATAATTCATTGGGAAAAATCTTCCGTGTTGTGCATGTTCAGAAGGCAGTGCATTTGCCCTGTCAGTCACAACGGATCGGGTAGAACTAAGGGCTGTTCAGTGTGTGCTCGGAGTGTACTGCTGTCGGCAGGCTGCTGAGATTGTCAGCTGTGTGCATCCTGACCATCCTTCTTTGTCTTTTGTGACAGAAAGATTAAGATTTGGCGTCTTACCTGTTGTTGCCTTAGACTCTATTCCACCTTGTGGTTTCACGCTTTCTTTTAAGTTACCGACAGATTCTTGTCCTCATTTCTGCAAACCCTGTGAGATGCTGACCTATAGCATCGTACTCTTGGGAGAAGCATGATATAGAGAGGAGAGAGTGTCGCTTTCACATCACAGGCCCTTGGATTTGCAGTCCACATCAACCACTTATCGACCCGGTAGTTCAGACAAGTTGCAGAACACCGACAAACCTCAGTTCCCTTGTCTGGAATATGGAAGTGGTTATTACCACGTGGCCATTTGTTTGTGTGGGTGGGTGGGTGGGTGGATTCATTAAGGACATTTTTATGGGAGCCCCAACACTAGGCCTGGAGGATGGCAGGTTTCTAGCAAATAATAATTTCCTTCTTTTTTTTAAAGAAGTACCCAGGAATGAACCCAGGAAGCAGGTGCTTAACCACTGAGCTATATCCGTTCCCCAATGTAATTTTGTTTGTTTATTTGTTTGTTTGTTTTTAGGAAGTACCGGGGATCAAACCCAGGACCTCATACCTGGGAAGCAGGCACTCAACCACTTGAGCTACAACTGTTCCCCAATAGTAATGTCCTTTTTGTGAATTACCTCTTCCCCACTGTTTCCATCATCTCCTTTCTTTACTCTATTGAACATGCACAAAATACTGAATGAACATGCCACTTTCCTGCCTAATTAGTCCACTCTTTCAGGCAGACTCCCAATCAGTTCCCCCTCTCATATACCACGGACCATTCACATGGACATGTTCTTCACCTTCCCTATATCATGTGATTTCATTCTCCAGCCCCAGCAGCTTCTGCTCTCTGCTTGCACTGTCCATTCCCTCATGTGCAGCTGCTAAAACCCTGGTTCTTTAAGACAGAGTAACACATATTGCACCTCCCCTGAGTTCTTCCCAGACCCTCCATCCTCCCAAAACCCATGCACACCCATTCACTCTCTCTGACAGGATTATTATTTGGCCTTGTCTTCATCTCCTGGTTATACTATGAGTGCTAAGGAGCCTGTATGTACCTTAATGTCTCCATTGTTTGGCTTATAGAAAATGCTTTAAGGAATACTTGGTGAATGAATGGATGGATGGATGGAGAAAGAAGGAAGTATGGAATATTTTAAGAGACAATATCTTAGAAATTAAAAAATACTACAAATTTTATGTCTCGATGGCATGGCAAAAGACAGGAGCACCAGTAAACACCAGTTGTATGAAACCAGATTTTAAAATATGCCGATGAATAATAAGGTGCACTGCTCTTACTGTTTAAATGCACATCTTTCTCCCTTGTCCTGCCTGATTGCTTTCCCCAACTGTTTCCCTCTCCCTTTCGCCTTTTGAAGAAATTAGAATTTAGAGGGATTATTTGGAGAATCCCGCCAGAGGCTGGTAACCTGAGCTGTGACATCTGGAAGCCAGCCTGTTTTACTTGCTGGATCTATAAAACATCCTCACAAATGTTAACCGGTAACTCATCATGGCCTTGTTAACCCTGTCCTTCCTGGCTTAAAGGCAGCCAGCAGCTCTGTTCCGCATCTTGTCTTGGAACTCACACGCCTTTTCTCCTCTAGGGGGCGTGTCTTGTCTTAACTGGTACTGGTTAAACTGTTAGGCATCAAGCCACAGATCTTAAAGGCCTTAGGGAAATTTTCTCCTGCAGTTTTTATGTGATGTCCATTGATTTTTTTGCCAAGTGTCCCAGCACTTTTTCTATCTCCCTCGGGAGAAAAATCTCAAGACTTAGCACAGAATGAGTAGTTCTATCAGCCCTTCCATGCTAACATTTAATACATTTATGAGTAGAGTCCAAACAGAAGAGGGCCTAAGCCCTTATCCAGAAAAACTCAAAATCAATGAGGCCAACATTTTCTTGCAGAAAAAAATGACATAGGAACCCACATGAGAACAAGACTGTTTTGTTTTAACTTATGTCCTGAAACAAAAAAAAAATTAGAGGAGGACGAGATGGGTATGCTATTTGAGAAAAGCTACTGGTATACCCTCCACTTATGGGCACTATGTATATAAGCGTGTGTGTATGTGTGTATGTGTGTGTGCGCACGTGCGTGATAGCTGTCACTTTGGAGCTGATGATAGACTCAGTCTTGTAAGGAAGAAGATGAAGCTAGAAGGTTTGATTTTTGTTGTTGTTGTTTAGTTTTACCAATGATAATTAGAGTGGTGATAATAGCTACCATTAAACAGAGGGCATATCAAGTATTCACAACGAGTACCTTGCATGCAGTATCTTTTTATCAGCAAAACAATCTGAAAAATAAGGAACTATTATCTCTATTCTATAGAAGAGAAGCTGATCTAAAGCTCCTGATCAGCTTGCTACATATCACACATTTAATAAGAAGAAAAGGAGAGATTCAGAGCGTCTGATTCCAGAATTCAACTTTTACCATGGTACAATATTGCCTCCCACCAGCTCAAGGATCTCCTTCTTCCACAGCTTAATTTTCCAAAATTGTATAAAATAAAAATGCTACCTTAGTGTAAACAGCGAGAAAATATCTCCAGAACTTGATGGCTCAGCAGAATCACCTTTTGTTTAAAAGGACTTTGGTAAAAAGGAAGAGGCAGCGGATGTGACTCAAGCAGTTGAGCTCCCAGTCCCGGGTTCGGTTTTCAGTGCTTTCTGAAAAAAAAAAAAAAAAAAAAAAACAATAAAAATCAACAAAAAGCAAAACAAACAAGAAAACCAACTCACGAAAGCTGATGTGACTTAGTGGTTGAGCCCCGGCTCCCAAATACAAAGTTCTGGGCTCAAACTCTGGCCCCTAGTACCGCAAAAAAAAAAAAAAAAAAAAGAAGACTCCTGAAACCCGCCCATCTGCAACCTAATAGACGAGACTCCCCAGTGGCAGGACTCTGCAATCTCTATTAAAGCACCCCCCACCCCCCACCAGACAATTCCAGGGCAGCCTGCTTGGCACTGCTGTATGGCACAGGTTTGGAAACCATGTCTTAGAATCCAAGCCAGGCCAGAGACCATGTTTGTCACAAAGGCCTGACCCAAAGTATTCTTTCAATACATTGGTGAACTGAACTGTTGAAGCCTGCCCCCTGCAGTGACATTCCCCTTGTTAGAGGAATGATGAGCAGCAGGTCCCTCTACTATTTTGGAAAGGGAAATCCACGCAGCTCCACAGGGCTCCACCTTTAGGGTATGGGGGGAGGCAGTCAGGCAAAGGCAGAGGAGTCTCTCAGCAGAACTTTGCATCAAGCTGAAAGGCTACGCTCAAGGCAAACGTTTTCCTTCCTAGGAAAGTGTGGGTCCCTATCATTAAGGTTTATAGGCTTTTGTATATGTCATCATTGTTATGGGTTTCTCCTGGGTCCTGGGGAGAATCAAGCTGAATGCTTGTAAAATACAACAAGCTCCTAAGAGAAAGATGCTCTCTAAAGATATAGTATTACTATAAATTTCAACCACTTCCCCCAGCCTGAAAATGCTGTCCTGGTGAGAATGATCACTTAGCAGTCATTGGCTCATTTCCTCAGCTAGTAGGAAACCAGGTCTAACTCCCAGGCATGGTGAAGGTGGTGGAATTAGGTCAGAGGGGCAAAGGATAGGGAAAATAATGAACAAAAATGACACTAAACTATTTTTCAAATTTATATCAGTTATAAAGGCAGCCTTACCAATACTTGGCTTAAGATGTTTTCATGAACTTGCAAAACCTGTTAATAACTGGAATCCCATCTTCTAAAAGGAGTTGGTTTCATTTTCTGGTTTTCTGCCTGCTGCCAGGACCCAGCCCAATTGGGCAAGTGACAGCATCGGCCAGACCAATTCTTCTCTTTTCCCCTCAAGAAGTAGCAGTCATCTCGATCTTTATCAGATTTTCACAGTAGCCATCTGAACAAAGACAGTTCCCTCAGAGTTAATCTTTTCAAAGGCAAAATTCCTTTAGCTCATCTCATCTATAGGAGGCTAACTGTCTCTGAACTGCTCATAATCTTGGGAAAATGTTATCTTTTGGCCTGCAGATAAATATACTTCACCAGTCCCTACCGATCTTATTTCCAAACAGTTGAAGTGTGAGGCCTAAGTAAAAACCCAAGTGCAGGAGAGAAATGGATACATGCAGAGACATGAATATATATATGTGTGTGTATCCATTAGTTTAATAGCTCTGTTTCTGTCGAGAACCCTGACTGCCACAATGGGCCAGGCTGCCACCCAACAGGCTGTAGGAGGAGGAAAGAAGGTGGAGTTGCTGATAGAAAATCATGGTGAGGATGAAACTGAGCCAAATGTTAAGCAACCATCCCCCCAAGCCTCAAACCTCCAAAACCTTGGCTTCTCTGGGTATAATAGGAAGGAGAATCTGCAATTTTAATTAAAAAGAAAAAAAAAACTCCAGAAGAAAGCGGAAAACCCTCTGAAGGTACTGACATATGAGGAGAGGAAGAGGAACACAAAAGCAGATGACCTGGTCTATGGACAGCCAAGAGGTGGTGGCCTTGGGAGCAGAAGGAGAGCAAGACAATGGATCACTAGACGCCAGAGCAGTGGGATAGCAGCTGTCGAATAAAACCCTCTTTCTACTCCCTCATCTCCATGAGAGATACCCTACAGAGAATTATTCGGGAAAGAAGTCCTGGGGAAAACTGGATTTCCTTTCATCAAAAATGTAAAAGATTTTGAGGCCCATTTAGACTTGAGATATTCTTATAAGTCCTGGGATAGAGCTATTACATTTACTTTCCAAATTGTCTTTAATGAGCACAAACCACTTTTATATCAACAATAAAGGAATTTAAATGAGGCAAACATGGCTTTGGAACTTATTTTTTTCCTCTGTATTTCTAAACGATCTACTTGCATTCATATTACAAACTTCATGTGGGTAGCTGGCAAATATCCCATTTCGTTGGCTGAAAAATGCAGCACTGGAGAGATTAATGAACCTTCCAAAGTTCATAAGTCTAAACACTAAATCCTGTGGGTTATTTCTCCCTAAGTACAAGTTCCCTATTTCAACATGTTCAAGCAATTGCCAAATCATAATTTCTGCTTTGTCCCTGATTCTAAGTTGGTAAAGGCTGCCCTGTCTGATTTGAGACTAATTATTCAAATATTAAGAGTGGCATCTGGCTTTATTTCAATTCAAATGCCGTTGACCGTGATTATTTTCCTTTACTTTGTTTTAAGGCTTCCTTATACCTCATGTTCAGTTTGTTCTTTCTGGAGGACATATATCAGATGGAATCTCTCCTTTCCTAAATTCTCTGAGAGTGGATATTATTTTTGGTTAACAAATACTATAAGGATAAATATCCTGGATGACAGCACCACTAACTTCATATAAAAATCACAGTTGCTATTGGCATCGGAGGCTCAATTACATCAATAATATCTATCCATTTTGCTTAAATTCCATAATTTACTCAAAAATTATATTAGTAAATATTGTTAAATTACCAATATTTCTATTTTTAATGAAATTCCAGAGAACAAAATCTATTTTTGCAAGTGTTTCTTTCTCTCTCCCCCTTTTTCTTTTTAAAGCTCTGCCCACTAAGTGCCAGTAATTAGCAGGAAGAATCAAAGAAGTAAAATTGTGCTATTATGAGCAGAGAGACAAAAGAATGTTTTTAGAGAACATTTAAATAAATGTGGTTTCCCATTGAGTTATGGTTTTACCTAATAAGTGACTCTTCACCAATTCTCAAATGTAAACCTGCAACAAGTAAACATTATTTTCCATGCTTTTGGCTTAGGAAAAACACACGTTTAATCCCTTGTCTACTGTCGTTCAGTGTGGAGCACATGTACAAACAATCTTCACTTAGTCTGGTTGGGGAGGCCAAGGAAGGCTGGGCCAATAGCTAACATGGAAGAGTGAGTAGATAATAACTTGATAGGGGAGGGATAGATGCAGGAAGGCCTGGGTTGTTTTTGTTTTGTTTTGTTTTGTTTTGTTACTTCCTAGTCTGAGAAGCCAAAGAGGCTAGGAAGGCAGGGTCTGCCCCAAACAAAAGACTCAAAGTCTCATAGGCTTTTAAAGTTGAAGGAGGATTTATTTAATTCAATTATCTCAATGATCTTAACTCCAGAGAAGTGATGTAGCTTTCCCAAGATTAAATAACTGTTAAGTGTTAAAGCGAGACCTTTTACCAACAGTTAATGCCTTCCATTGAGAGTTCAGTCTACTATGCTCTACCTGTTTCTTTTTGAGGTGGCCCAGATGGGGTTGAATCTACCTGGGGTCTAGTTTGTTTTGGTTAAATATGGGAATTAATTGGGAATTTGGAAAGGATGAGGAAGACTTTGATGACAAGCAGGGACACTAAAATTTTGGCTTATGCAGAAAAGAGCTTGAAGATACCAAATACCCTGTAACCAGATCAAGTCAACTTGGGAGGAAGAGTGGGGGAGACAGGAGTTGTACAATCATACGGAAACAAAGCAGCAGGGTTGAATAGTCAGGAAGTGATGTGTGATTGTCAGGAAACTCTAAAAGAAGGTCTAAGGACAATAGCTTTGCATGTCAGGTGCATCTACGTGAGAGCTGAAGGCTGTGGGGGGAGAGGGGAGATGGGTTTCATTGACAAGGTTCATTAATCTCAGTTGCTCTTGGGCAGGCTGGGACTTCCCAAGCACTCTTAACCTGGGAAGTTTCCTGCTTCCACTGGGTCTTAAAGGGACCCTGTGTTCTGAGCAAGTCTTTCCACTGAGGTCCAGTTATTGTTGCTTCACCATCAGAAGGCAACATTCAGCACATTCAAACCATCAAGAGAAAATAAGTAGGTGTGATTTACAGAGGTGTCTGGACATGTGAGGTCTTCTCCTTTCTCCTGTCTTCAAGCAACTTACCTCTATATATAACTTTTATTAAATTTTAAGTTTATTAAGCCAGATCCTCTTTTTAAAAAACATTTTTGGCCAAGTAATAATGAATTTTTGTGTAGTCAATAGAATCAGTCATGTAGCTGACTCCTCTTAATCAGTAAGTCACCAGGAATATTAAATTCAACAATGTTCATTAAAACAGCCTCCATTATAAACCAGTGATAGTTTTTAAAAATGTCAGGTGGGCAGCAACTTGAGATAAAGATCACTAATGGCTAATGGCTACATAACTCCCTGTATTCTATATATACCTTAACCTTCAAAGTCAAAGTACATCTACATCAATTAAAGCTCACAAATATAATGAGAAGCACAAAGTGGTGCCAAGTGCAAACCAGCCAATGCAGCTTTTCAACCCCACCAGTTTCCTCAGCTTCTAGAATAGAGAATTCTCCCGGCATGGCGTGCTTAAATGATTGGTGCCAACATCTCTGATTCATTGTGTTCTTCTTGAATTGTAACTCATTATCAACTTTGTTTTTCTAAGTCACAGGAAATGAAGGCTGAGTAATTAATTTTGCTAATGCCATTGAAAAGGGTTTTACATAAGCTTCCATGCTGTGTAGCTCCAGTTTAATAAAAGTCCGTTAACCCTTATCCACAATTGCAAAATACAGAAACTCTGAAAATCAATTTGTTTTTCTTTTTAAAATTAGCCACATGTGAACTTAGTGGCAATACCTAATTTAAATGGATATGAGCCTATTGGAATCCTTATTTATCCCCCTTGGTACGAATAAATTTTTCACTATAGAAATCTTAACATGTTTGATTAAGGGGAGCTGCTCCAGACCTCACTGAAGATGCTACATAATACAAGATAGGTATGTATGCACCATTTTACCTTTGTAAAATCTGAAAATAAAATCTGAATTCCAAAACACAAGTGGCCAAATCAGTGTTAGACAAGAGATTAAGAACCTGAAAAAGTAAAATTCAGAAAGTGATTGCTGTGATTCTTTCTTCCCTGGTGGATTTTTATTTTATTTTATTTTATTTCATATTTCAATTTGTGTGCTCAAGAAAAACCAGTAAATTGAGAACACTAGAGAATCTCACACAACGAATTAGGGGTGGGGGGCAGTGCTCACACAGTCTTTCTGATTCTGTTAGGGCAGTGCCTCATGACTGTTTACCTGGCTACTTCTTGTGATGAGAGAAATATTTATTCAAAGAAGATTCAATATTTGGCTTCTTTTCCGAGATTGCCAGCCAAAAACCTAATTGTGAAAAGAAATGCTATTTATTTGACCCACGCTCATTACATACCCCAACACCTTGTTTCTCATTCATTTCCACTGCAATCACAAAAACTATGCATGAATCTTACCTACATTTAAAAATGATGATATAAAAGGAAAAAATAATCATATCATACCTTCCCAGGTGTGTTCTAACAATGAAACCTCTTTTTGTTTTCAATATATTCCTTTATTTTTCATAATTTTTGTTGGAGCCGGAACTCTATTTTTAAATCAGCATATTAGTTTTTAGTTGCCTCACACAAGGACAATGGTTTTCTCTTTTTGTGAAAATAAGTGCTAAATTGTATATGTTAGGTTTTTGGACAAAGAATGCTAAGTAGTCAGTATCCCTTATTGACCCGGATATTGGATTCCAAAAGGGAGAGAGTTTAAAAATACTCATTATGCACTTACATTACTGTTCCATGAAGTCCATCTTAGGTGTGAATAAGAGAGAGAATGAGAAGGAGTTATGAATAAAACGTAAGTCTTATTCAATAAGAGAAGAGGACCCTAGAGTAGAAAATCCAAACTCTTTGGCTTTTATTTCCCTTATTGAAAAACAGAAAGAAAGCAGAATTTGGACTCACTATATTTTCAGGTTATAAACTGGAAACCAATGGAAGAAGAGAAATAACAGGAAAGAAAGAGAACAAGAAGAAAGCATTAGAAGTCTCTAGAACAGAATGCAAGAAGTTAATTTACAAGTTGACACTGAAAGGAAAACAAGTGGAAGGTATGCAGCCTTCAAAAGTTCTCCTGGGTACATTCAAAATGCATCTCATTTAAAACATTTAGAAGTCCACTAGCCATGAGTATTTCCTGTATACAGGCAGGGACTTTCAATAAAATGCTTGTTCTTATGATTTCAGTGGAAACCTCAGTGGGGAGGAAAGCAGAAACCACGAAGCCACAGGGATGTTACAACTCCCGTGAATTAGTGCTACTTCAGAAAAACAACCACCAACCTTTAAACAGCTTAAGCAAAATGTCAAGTAAATCAAGTACTTACCATATGCTAAGCCTGCATTACAAAAATGTTAACAAATAGCTATGTATCATTACAGTGAAGAAAAGAAAACACGTTGTGATAGATGACAGCTGAGCAAATTATTAGACACCTATATAAACCCAGGCCTAAAAAAAATTTAAAAAATAACATTTGACAATAAGGAAGAGAATTTCATACACCTGCCTCTTAGAGTCACAAAGATTTTTACGAGTATTTCAACTAATCCTTTAGCTATAAATGTGTTCTTTTAACCCAATGTGATGAACTGGCATGAGCCACACAAAAAGTGAATTAGCTGGTGAAATGGGTGAACATATTGATTGCCTGCCTGGTGACATTTGTGAAGGTCTCTATATGTCTGAATTTGAAAGCAACATGCATCCTGGATGTGATGCTTATCTCTATATTTTTTCTGTAATTTCCTTTTTATGTCTTTAAGCTAAGTGTTTTTCCTACTTCTCTTAGAGGGATATTAACCAAAAATGCCTATAGAGCTCAGACATCCATGCTGGTATGGTACACTTTATTCTTAAGTAGGTTTTTATTATTTAAAGTAATAAATGTACATGCAAATTAGCAAAACAGATAAACAGCAAAAATAATCCTCACTCCCATTCCACAAAATCAGAGGCAGCCATTGTTAATGGTCCTTATATTATTTTTCTGGAATTTTCTATGCAGATTATTGTGTACTGTGTTACTCTTCTCCTACAACTTGCTTTTCAGCTCTTAACAATAAATCTTAGAGAGAATCCTGTGTCTCTGTGAGACATATGGAGGTGTCTCATTTGAAAAATGACTATCAGGATAATCCATTTTACAAATGCATCAGAATTTATTTTACCAGTTCCTTATTAGTGGGCATTTTAGAATATTTCTGGCCTCTTACTACTAATAACAATGGCCATGTATCTTTGTATTCAATACACGTTACTCATGTCCATAAGGTAGATTCCTAAAAATGGAATTGGAGGCCAAATGGCATATGAATTTAAAATTTTGAAAGATATTTTTAAATTGTGCTTCAAAGAAGTCCCAATGTACATTCCTTTTAATATTCTTTGCAATTGTTCATATCTTCACATCCTCACCAACACTGTGTTTTACCAAATTTTTTGGCCACTGGAAAAGTGAAAATGGTATTTCTTGGTTGTTTTACATTTTAAATACTAAATTGGGTGAAACTGAGCATCTATCTATACGCTTCTAAGCTATTTGTTTTGTTTTGTTTTGTTTTGTTTTGTTTTGTTTTGTTTTGTTT
>JAKSZT010053764.1:33842610-33872666 GCA_026826555.1 Tolypeutes matacus | reverse complement strand
AAATAAATAAATAAATAAATAAATAAATAAATAAATAAATAAATAAAATGAAAGTAGGCACTGATGGAAGAATTGAGGATCAAAAATAGGCATAAGACTTACAAAGACCAGATAGCAAAATATTAAAAACTACTGCATAATTAGTAGTTACTTTAAATGTAAATGGATTAAATGCACCAGACAAAAGGCAGAGTTTGGCAGAATGGATGAAAAGTATAAACCAACTATAGGCTGTTTACAAAAAAGTCACCTTAAATTCAAAGCACAAAAAGGATGGAAAAAATATACCTTTAGATTATATGCAATTAGTAACAAAAAAAGGGCTGGGGCAGCTATACTAATATCAGATAAAATATACTTTAAGTCAAAACTGTTATGAGGATTAAAGATCACTATAGTTTACTACAATGTAAAGTACAATTCATGCTTAGTGGCAATGCTCCAAGATATGTTTATCAATTGCAAAGAATGGAACACAATAATGAAAGATGTTGCCAATGTGGGAAAATGTGGGAGGTGTGGGGATGGGGCATATGGGAATCCCCTATATATTCTATGTAATATTTATGTAATCTAAGTATCTTTTAAAAAAGAAAAAATAAATTAATATATATAAAAAAGAAGATTACTATATAGGGTTAAGGGGGTCAATTCAACAAAAGATAAAACAATTATAAACATGTATACACTTAACAGCAGAGCACCAAAATATATGAGGCAAATGTGGATAGATTTGAAAGGGGAAATATGCAATACTACATTAATAGTAGGAAACTACTGATTTGATTCCCTTCTGCTTTCTGTATACATTTAAAAATTTTATTAATTTTATTATTTATTTATTTATTTATTTATTTATTTATTTATTTTTGGAGGCACCAAGAACCGAACCCAGGACCTCCTGTGTGGGAGGTGGGTAAATTTATAGTAGCAGAATTTCAAAGCCAAGGTGCCATGTGTGACAACCAGGAAAAAAAAACAGTATATAGCAGAGTTTGATTTAGCAGGACTTCAGATATCAGAATAAATGCAGAATATAAAACTTCTGCATTAAAAAAATGAAAAAGACCTAAATTATGAGTAAAGCAAAAAGACCGTAAAAAAAGACCGAGGATATTTGACAAAGAAATAAATATGTATTCTAGAAGTAGAAATAATGGATTTTAAAAGCTTAAAGGAAAGTTAAACTGAAGATTAGATAACTGAAGAGAGAATTCACTTATGAGAAGATGGATATAATTTTTTCCAAAATGTAACATAGAGAAATAGAATGATGGAAAACATGAAAGAGAAGTTAAGAGACATGGAAGGCTGCAAGAGGAATTCTGAAACATGTTTAGCTAGGTGTTTCAGAGAAAGATCAGGGAAAATGTAACTTTAAACAGATAATACTTGAAAAATTTTTGGAACCTTTAGATTATATCAGTACTCAGGTACAGACATAATTGAATATCATTTTTAAAAAATTTCAAGTGAAAGAAAAAAAAATTGTCATAAATGACTACATACAGTTTCATTTCATATATGTAGAATTCAAAAGCATGCAAAACTAAGCAATATATAATTATTTAGCAATTCAGTCACATATTATAAAATTATCAGAAAAAAACAAAAGAATGGAAGATATGATTCAGGGTAGTCATTTCCTCTGAGTGGTAAAAAGGAAATGGGAAATATTTTAGGGGAACATACTCAAATTTTTAGGGAACTGGTAAAGTTCTACATGTGAAACTAGGTGGTAAATACTAGAGTATTTGCATTATTATTCATCTTTATACCTTGACAATTGTTAGGACAAGTTTGACCAATTCACAGAAAAAAAAAATAGAAATTGCTTTAAAAATATGAATTCACAATTAATATGACTCAAAGTGCAAAATACAAATTAAAATTATAGGCAAGCAATCTTTTCACTCATTAGATAAAAATTTAAAAGTGTGAAAATATTGAGTTGACCAAAGCACAGGAAAGAATCTCATCTGTTGTTGGGAGAAGTGAAAATTGATTCAAATATCTCACAATGCATACGGCAGTATTGTTTATAATGGCCAAAAAACTTGCAAGTCATAAATGTCCATCAGTGGGTACAAATTAAATAAAACTATTGTGCAGCCGCACAATGTAATACTATGCAGCCATTAAAAAGAATGAAAGGGATCTATGTGTGCTCACAGAGAATGACCTCCAAGAAATACTATGCAGTAAAAACAGAAAGACACAGAACAATGTGAATTTACAGTATGCTCTTACTGGTATAAAAATGTCAATTTGTGTATTTATGATTGGAGAGGCATGAAGTATTGCTAAAGGGAAATCCACAAAAAGTAAAATAAAATAAAATAAAATAAAAAGCTTGGTAAAAATGATTAACTCTGGGGAGCAGCAGAATTATGGATCTAAACTAGTAAGTGCGCTTTCTTTTGTACTATCATCCCTTTTTATAATCTTCTGAGATTGTTTTATCTTATGAAAATATTGCCTTTGAATTGGAAAAAAAAGATACGTGTCCATATGTGGATAAAGAGCTGCATATGTACAAGGATGTGACAGTCTGTAGTATGGGAAACAGCCATGTTTGTCTAAGTCTCTGGAATAATACTATCCAGAGTTGTAGTTTATTCATAACTAAACAGATAACTCAAAAATCTCTTAACAAAAGTGGGTTTTTGTTTTATCAAACAAAACAAAAAATATTTTACAATACTCAAATGCTATTACCAGGAAGAAAAAGCCTACTGCATGAAATTGCTAGTACTTCCTGGGATTATCTTGCTCAGAAATAATGAAAAAAAAGAAATGCTGTTTCAAACATTAAAAATAAAGGTGTGTCGAATTTCTCCCTTGAAATATATGAATACAAAAGCAAACAGTAGAATTAATTTTAAGATTCATATTTTGGAATCCTCCTCCAAAATTAGGCAAGTTGTCCACTTTTTATCAGTTGTTCATTTGGGGTCAAACTTTCTATTTGACCTCATTACGGAACTTGCCATTCTTTTTTTCGGAACCACAGATGGTGGAAAATTGTTTCACAAGTAAGCCATTTTACTTGAGTGGAATTGAATTAGCTTTTCCAACCCACAATTTCCAAATACTATGTCAGAAATGAAATACACCCCTCTCCACCCTAGTGGTGTGGCTTCGGGGGAAGATCCCTCAGAAATACAGTCTCCTCCTTGTCTGCAAAATCAAATCCCAGTGGTGCTCTTGTAGTGTGGTAAGGATTAAATCACATAGCACATTCCTTTGAAAGTAACTGCAGCCTTCTTGGCACACCTTACGACCCTCAACCCTGGCTGCATTTCGACATCACTGGAGAATGTCTAAAAATACTAAGGCCCAGGCCCACTGAGGCCAGTGAAAACAATGTCTCCAGCACTGCACCCGGGCATCTGCATTTTTCAAAGCTCCGTCCGTGATTCTCATATGTAGATAGTGTTGACAATCATGGACTTAGACCGTATCGGTGCCCATCATATCCTCCAGCTGCTAAAAATCAAACCTTTTTTTATTGCTAACACGCCAACAGAGTTGTGAAGACCCACAAGAAAGCCGAGCAGTACTCCTTTTGGTGTAGCATATGTGCACCGTTGTACATATTTGACTCAAGCAACAAGAACGGCCTACGCTACCCTGCTCCAATGCCACCAGCTGCCTTGTCAGCCTCCAGCTCAATAGCAGAAGTGAATTTTAAGAAAAGAGTAGGAAGAGTAGGAGGAGGAAAGGAACCTTTTTTCTTTTTTTTTTTTTTTTTTTTGAAGCAGGAAAGTTGCTGTTGTTTTGAAGTAAGAGAAAAGGCGTATAACAAATGAGCCTGCCACAGATATGGGTTGTTCCAGGTCAAAATCAAGCCTAACTGGGCATATTTCTTGCAGTGTCAATGAAACTGATTCTTGAAAATTGCTACCTCTCCTCCCACTCCTACCCCCTAACCTCACTTGGAATTTCCATTTCCCCTTTACTTGCTATGTTTTCCACAATGGTTGATTGATTACATATTTTTAATTGACTGTTTACTTGGATTAAAGTGTGAGATTCATGAGAGTGATTCTAAAGTTAGCTCATACACATTTCAATTCTCTTCTTATTACTTCTCCAAAACAAGAAATTCCATAGGCCCATCCTAGGGGCAAGAACATTTTTTTTTACTAAAGAAAGATCATGCCACATATCAAAGTATAACACAATATGAAAAACACAAACTGGAGGAAAATGAAAGAAAAAAAAAGTGTCCTCCTCATTATATTATTTTTCATGCTTTAGATGTTCTTTCCCACATGTCAGCTTATTTTGATTAAAATGTTAATTTTTTTTTTTTCCATTTCCGCTGGCTTCTCCAAAATATTTTCTATGGCCATTTCTTGGAGTCATTGTTACTCCAACTGGTCTGGAATACTCTGGTACAACTCTGGTTCCTTTCTTTAGTAATTGGATTCTGCTGGCTGTTTTCTAGCCTTCAGGGTTTCGTCCCAAACTACGTGAACTTGTAACATTATTAGATAAAGCTTTTCCTTTTATTTTTCCTTCCTTGAGAGCCTTACCAACAATCTTTATTTACTCCTGAAGGCTACAACAAATTATCCTTGCCTCAGTGTTTACAGGAGACATCACCTATGGTGTGGTGTAACTTTAAGCAGTTCAACATGTCATTCTTTTAGTAAAGGGTAGGTTTGACCTTACTCCAAACACCCTATAATATAGTTCAGTTGCTCCTGTGGAACTGTGTGAAAGGCTTTGGTCAAGCAACTTAAGCTGTCTAGACCTCAGTTTAAAATTCACTTGCAAAATGCTTCCCAGGGTCATGTCAAACTTTTTTCCTCTACAGTTCATGATTATGGTTTATAAAAAATAAACTTGCATTTATCATATGTAAATAATTTAGTAAGCTTGCTGAGCTTGATAGGGTACGAATCAGCATTCACTTTAATTTTCTCCCACCAGTCCCTTCAAATGCTCTCTGGAGGATGAACCTGCCCCTTGTCCAGACAGCATCTCCAGCAGGTCCAACAAAGTTGGAAAGTCTCATTTTCTGTGTTAAAATATCTACTCTTGTCTAAACCTAAACTTGAATATCATATCCAATTTAGAGCTTCTTCCCTTTCCCCCCAAGTTCAAGTCTGATGTGATGTTTGGCGAGCACTAATGCAGAAGGAGAAACAAAACTGACTCTTTGCATGCAGGCTGATGCACACATCAGCACTGGTAGGCTTTCTTTTCGCTGGGTTAGCATGTGTGCCCCACAAATTGTGAAATATTTTGAATATATATCACCCCCAGTTTTTTCACTCTCCTTGTTCTCCCACCTCCTCCACTGCTTCTGGCTGGAGCCTTTAAAAGTTCTTTCTTGGCTAACAAATGTCTTCTGGCAATGATAATCCAAATGACGGTTCTGCCTGTAGCACATGAATTGGCTTTTAGAGATTCCCATGCACATGCCCTCCTTGGTCAAGATCTTTTTAAGATGCCCCATGCCTAGTTACCTTCTAGATGCCCCATAGGACAGCTCATAGACTAGTGCCTCCAAACTGGGGAAGTACAGTTGACCCACTATTGCTCTTCAGTCCTCTCTTTTTACAATCACCTCCATCCAGCCTCCTGCTTTCAGAATTTTCCAAGTGAGAGGCAGACACTAAGATCTATGCCCCTTCCCAAACTTCAGGGGACACATTGCAAACTCTCCCAAGAATAATCTTGCCCTCGCTCCAGGAGCAGGAACTTGAGTGAGATGCCAGTCTCCCTCCTACAGACAGTATTGCCAGTTCATAATGGGCCTCCACTCTTGGCTTAGAGAGAGGAAATGCTGCTTCCTCTACCTAATGGAGAGGGGAAGGAAATGGTACTGCTTCCTTCACCAAATCTACTTTTGAATTTCTGGGCTTCTCTTACCAGGGCTGATGGGGTAATGGTGGCTGAACTGGTTTTCCAGGTACAGTAAATCCTGTGGGGTTAGGGTAAGCATTTTTCTGTAGCATGTGGAGATACTTTCTTTTCTTTTCTTTTCTTTTCTTTTTTAACCCTTTTACACTCTTCAGAGCTTTAGAAATTCTAAGGTAACAGAAAAGTGCTATTTCCATTCTGTCCCATTTCATAATCTGTTCTCTTTGCTCGTGATTTTTTTTAATGCTTAAGGGATACTTAGGACCTTAGAATTGCTAATTTCATCATTGAACCATCTCTAAATCTCAGTATAGTATATGTAAAATGAGCTAATAAGAAATTACCTGACATGGTAATTATGAGATCAAATGAGATAATTTGAGGAAATTTTAGGTCAATTTTAAGTGCTATCCAAAGATTAGTTAGAATGTTAAATATTACCTGGGTGAAATAGAAGTTAATGGCAGTTACTAAAGTAGCCCAGGCTACAACATTCTCTAAGTAAGTAATGCAGTAAAGATACACAGCTGAATATGGTCTGGGGCATACAGATGGCACTGCAGACCCCAACTTTCAACCTAAATTCTTAGAGCCATCCTAAAATGGTTTAAAATTTATATCCATCACATTCTCAAAAAGAAAGAGGAGAAGGGGTAAGAGGACAAGGAGAAGTAGGAAGAGGGGAATAGGAGGGGAAGGGGGTGGAGAGGGAGGGAGAGGGCTTGGAAGATGGGGAGAAGGAAGGGGAGGAGAAGATGAAAATAAAAGAATAAAAAGGAGGAGGGGAAGGGGAGAATGAATGATGGAGGGAAGGAGAAAAGGAAAAGAAGAGGAGAAAGAGAGGAAAGAGAAGAAGAGAAAGAAGAGGAAAGCAGGAACCAGAACAAGAGTTGTTTTTTTTTTTTTAATGTAACACCACCATACAATGCTCGTTAGAACTACCCCCTCTGTTGACATAGCCTCTTCATTTCTCAAACATCTCCTTAAATCTTGCCATCCGGCTTCCCTTCTGCCCTAGTATCTCCAAGGCATTTATCTTCAAAATGCTAAAACTGCCAAAACTGCCGTATATATTACTTACAGTTTTTCAGTTGTTTCAGGTAGTTTTTTTTTCTCATCTCTCCAATTAAGTTTAAAAATTTGAGATGAAGGCTGGGATTTCTATATTTTCTGTGGCCTTTTACAGTGCATAATTGAGGGCTAAATCCACAGTTGGTACCTAATAAACGTATATTCATTTGCCTTCATTCAAATCAAAATACATTGACACAAACCCACATTTAGAAACCTCAAGATAAAGTGATTTCTCTAGCGGATTTTATTAACTTTATATGACATGCTAAGGTGCTCAAGAAAAAGTACAGATTGGATAAAGTCCTAATGTAAATGAGCACAACCCTTTGACTTGACATGGGAGTCGACAGGAATCTCAGTCCTTCCAGTAAGACTGGAAATACCAGGTGATATTTTTGTACTTCTGTTTTTGTATCAGCACTTAAGAGGAAAAAGAGTATATTATTTATACACACACACAAATATCTGTCAAACACAGGTAGCTGTGTCACTATTTATAATAACATTCTTTTTCTCAAAACCAGAAAAACTTTTACTTTCAGGTTTAGTTTTGATTTGTATCAATCAGTTCATTCTTGCCTAGTTTGAAACACAGATTATGTGATTTCCATTTGGCACAATGTGAATTTCTACACGTGCAGAATTTAAATGAAAATAAGCACTTAAGAAACTCCTGGGAGTCAAGGACTACACTACCACTTTACATCTTTTATCTTTTAAAATCAGTACACCAGCAGTGCAAAACAGCCACATTTTACCTTGAGGAAATGGTTCAGAGACTTTAAATAATTTATCCAAGATTACAAGGATCTTTCTGGCTGCTGTTTTCTGATCACTATACCATTCTGCATCCCCTATCTGACTTGCCCAGGCTGAATGTGTGTTGGCCATTCATAGCTTGCTTCTGTGTAAGAGGGAGGAAAATAGTGGGATCGTGAATAAAGCTGAGAACATGAAATTCCCAACTTGGCCTACTTACCTGTTGCCTTCATTTAATCTGCCCTCACACTATTGTTCTGGTCACTGGCTTTATTTTTCATAGATTCTGTGATTATTCTACCTACAGTTCATATCAAATGACCTGGTCAGAAATCTGGCACATGGCCCCCAGGAAAGAATCAAGTCACCATGAGTGATAGTGAGGGTGTGCAGAGAGTATCAAAGGTGGGGTGAGATGGAGGCAGAAGGAGGTTGAAAACCCAGAGTTTTAAAGAATCAGGAATAAAGAGAAGCTGGACAGTAACTGATCAGTGGATTCATATATTCTAGTCAGTGATAAGACTTGGAGGCCCACGGACAAAGTAAAGAGCGGCATGGGAGAGCAAACTTTGCCCCCTGGCTGGCTGTTTACCAATCCTCTCACCTCACTCTTCATCTCTGACCTCTCTAAATTGCTCTGCGACTTTTCCTCTCTCTTGTTCTATGAACCCCATCTGGCTTTCATTTTCTTTGTCTCTCTACCTGTAACCGTCTTGTTCCTAATTTTCCTTCACTTCTGCTTTCTCTACAACAGAATCTCTTTCTTTTGGACACAAAATGAAATTCATTATTAACTACTGCTATTACCACCAACATTTTTTGGATATCTGTTGTACCCCAGGCACTTTACAAGCTTTATCTTTAAAATCATCTAAATAATATGTTCAGAGTTTCCACATGTAGGCCATACTTGTTTTTAACAACTTGTTGTCATATATTTCATATACCATACAACTCATCCATTTAAAGTGTACAATTCAATGGTTTTTAGTGTATTCACAAAGTTGTACAACCACACCACAACCAATTTTAGAACACTTTCATTAACCCAAAAGAAAACCCCGTATACCCCTTAGCCATTGCCTCCCAATCTCCCATTTCCCCAACCCTAGGCAACCACTAATCTAATACTTATAGCTATAGATTTTCCCATTCTGGGCATTGAAAATAAATGGAATCATACATTCCATGGTCTTTTGTGACTGCTTCTTTTAGTCAGCAAAATGTTTTCAAGGTTCATCCATATTGTAGCATGTATCGGTATTTCATTTCTTCTTATGACAAAATAATATTCTATAGATATACCAAATTTTACTTATCCACTCATAAGTTGATGGACGTTTGGATTTTTTCCTTTCTTTTTTAGCTATTATGAATAATGCTGCTATGAATATTTGTGTATAAGTTTTTATATGAAGATATGTTTTCAAGCCTCTTGTGCATATACCTAGTAGTGGAATTGCTAGGTCATATGATAATTCTATGTTTATCCTTCTGAGGACCTTCCAGAATCTTTTCCAAATGGTTGCATCATTTTATATTACCATCAGTAATTTATGAAGCCTTCAGTTTCTCCACATCCTCACTGTAGCAGTTTGGTATTATTTATGAATTCCAAAAATAGATATTGGATTGTGTTTGTAAACTGTTGTGTTCCTCTGGGCATATTAGATTCAGAGGTTTCACTATTACATTTTAAATCAAGATCAGGGTTTTAATTTGAGCAGGTCATTAGGGCAACTCCGTTTGGGTCCCCCACCCCACCCCTGCCTTTGTGGGCTTTATAAACAGATGCTCAGTCAAAGACAGGGAAGTAAATACATGGAAAAGAATACAGAGAGTTTAGTTTTGGATGCTGGAGCCCCAGGGAGAGAGTCAAGCTGTTCGCCTGACAATTTGCAGCTGAAGAGACCAGAGCCCTGAACAGCTGAGAAAGCCCAGAAAGAAATGAGCCCACAGAGAGAGATGAGACTTATGCTAGCCTTCAGCTGAGCTCTGAAGAAGCTGGAACCATAGAGCCTTAGGAGGAAGAGGAAGGCTGAACCCTCACAGAGACCAGCAGCCATCTTGCTCCAACACATGGCAACAGACTTTGGTGAGGGATGTAACTTATTCTTTATGACCTTGTAACTGTAAGCTTCTACCCCAGAGAAAATACCCTTTATAAAAGCCAACGGATTTTGCATCAGCACCCCTTTGGCTAATACACTCACCAACACTTGTTATTATCTTTTTCATTATAGCCCTCCTAGTAGGTTTGAAGTGACATCTCATTGTGGTTTTGATTTGCATTTTCCTGATGGCTAATCCTAAATTTTTCTTGAAGTACTTTAAAAAATATCTGTGGAGTTGTTTGATTCTATGTTAAAATCCTTGGTCTTAAAGCAATCAAAATCAATGAGCTAGAGAAAAGAATGTATGCATACTCATTAAACAGCTAAGAATGTATATATTCATGCATATGTGTATGTCTTGCATGTGTGTGTACATGTGAGTGTGTTTATCTCAGAATTATTGAAAGCACCGCTCTCAAGTTAAACTCCTTGAAATCAAATCCAGACACTGCCACATAATACCTGAGTGACCTTGAGAAAAGTCACCTAATTGCTGTAACTTCATTTTCCTGCCTATAAGTGGTGGCAAAAATAAAATTAGCATATGTAACATGCTTAGCATAGTGCTTGCTAAATAGTTTATAAATATTAGCTCAATATTTCTGAATTAATTTACTTTTTTACGGTTAGAAGATATTTCATGTACTGTGCAATGTTTTTAAAAAATCAGGAGTTGTACATTTTATATTTGTACATATTTGTTTCTTTATATTTCCAGCTAATGTTTTGGTTTAGCCTTTAATAGATTTCTCACCTCTACCCTTCAAAATATGACTAAAAATTCCCCATAAAAAATAAAATAATAACAAATATCCTTTTCTTTTGCAAGATACACCATCAGTTTTCATAGCAAAAATACATCCCCATTTTGATAAGCGCTCCAGGAGAGTTCCCCAACACAACCAAAAGGAAGGGGGAGCCGCCTCAGGCCTGTGACAGCGTGTGTGCTTGAATGTCAGCAAGACTCTTCCTTTCTCTTCCACAGCCTCCTGACTTAGCCCTCGCACTCCCAACTCATCAAACTTGGGGAGCAGTAGAAATAAGCAGCACAAATTGGCAGATAATGCACCTTACTTCCATGTAGAAGCAGGCGACTATTCCTCTGGATAAGTGGTGCGATGACACTGATCTGCTCTGACAGGCCAGCTGATCTAAAATTACTCAGCACACATTACCACTGGCTGGGGAAGCTTCTCCCAAGAGCTTATGCCGAAACTCTTCAACCCCCCGGGTGCTAATTAAAATTTACTGGATAATATTTGCAAAGCTCAATGGCCCTAGTTACAGCAATTATCAGTTACTAAATGTTAGTGCTGGGGATGTCACCAGATGATTGGCTTTTTTATTCAAGAGGATTTTCCCTCCTCTCTTCCCCTGATTCTTTCCCTTTACTTCTTCAAGGTACCGAATGAGCTAAATGTTTCAAATGGCTTTCAGGAAAAAAAAAAAAAAACACCTCACATACTACACTATTAATAATTTTCTCAATGGATGGCTGTTCCCTAAGGTATCTGGATTTTAAATGCAGGCACCTCCTCCCACTATTGGAGCAGAGGGCTAATTTGGAGGTACACTTCTGAGCCATGACCAAGTAAAAAGAGTGCCCCTCTCTCATTGCTTTGCCTCAGTGATGGCATCAGCTTCAAGAGGCAGAAAAAGGCCCTGGCCAAAATCTGCTAATCTTTTAGTGTTATTGCAAGTGGTTGCTCTTGAAATGGGAGGTGGTATTTCTCAACAGAGGAGACCCAACCAATTTAGAGAGCTGGCTGCTAAACCATCCATGGGCAAAGGGCCCAACCACCTTGTGCCATGGTCTGACAGTGGCTCTAATGAACCCCAAAAAGGAGACAATTGTCCCAATGACATACATATGCATTTGCTGTATTTAATTAATTTTGCAACACACTCACTAGCAGACAATCTGTGACTAGAAATAAGATGGCCCAGATTCTTTAAATAAATGACCTTAAAATTCATGATCAAACTTCTTTAAGTTTTAATTCAGGAAAGAACAAAAATCTGTAGAATATCTACTATTTATGGGACATTATGCTCGTCACTATAAACAAAGAGACATGTCTTTCTTTGGCTTGGCCCAAGTGTAATTTTGGCTCTCCCTTTTCTTTTTTAAAATAAGTATCTTTTCAGAAGCAGAAGGAAAGAAGATTTCTCAAATTTTTGATCAGGGATCTATGCAGCATCAATATGCAAAGTGGAAGAAAGTCCAAGCTTGATGACAGAAAACACAGAGCTCATTTTAAACTCTTGCTCTTTCTACATCTGTGGCCTTCCTTCACTAAGGTTTATAACATTCTGCCCTTCTACTTACCTCACTGGGGGGAGATTAAACAATGCATTTATTAGATAACTTGGATCCTTTGAAAGTCATTAGGTGCTATAGAAGTATGAAAGCAGAACTTTTACTCCAATCAGGAGGCCAGTAGCTGTAAGATATTTAGGATCCTCACAACCACTGGCAAAGCTCATTGAGATCAACTTTAAAGGTCAAAGAATTAAAAAGTACAACTGGTAGACAACCTATAGGAAATTATGATCATCATTAATTTACACTTTTTCTGTTCCTGATACCAGAACATTTTCTTCAGAACCAAGCAGATCAAAACCATCTTGCAACAGCAATTAATACACTGAATCATTCCAATTTCTTTCAAGGTATACTTTTTCACTTTACTTATGTATACTGCAGAATATTATGTAACAACAAACTTAGATTTCCTCCTTAAACCAAAATATATTCTCTTAAAATTTCAAAAGGATCCAAGGTATTTAGTAAATGTTTATAAGAGGATGGATATCAGAAGCAGATGTGGCTTAAGCAGTTGAGAGCCTACCTCCCACATGGGAGGTCCCAGGTTCAGTTCCCAGTACCTCCTAAAGAAAACACAAACAGACAACAATCAGACAATGAGCAAAAAACAATGCGCAGACAATGAGCAGACAAAGAAAAAAAAACAATGAGTAAACAGATGAGGGAGCCATTGGAGGGGGCGGGGCAAGGATTGATATCAAACTTACTTGATTTTCCACTGTTAAAATAATTGTGAATATGTACAATATCTACCAAACCAAATAATGAAAAAAAACTACAAGTAAACAATTTCTTCTGCATTTTCAATAGCTATTTCCCTGGACTAAATTGGATGGGGTAAATTGCATGGCTGTAACCATCCTCAACCACAAACATTTCCTAAGCTTTGAATATTTGTTAGGCACTTCCTGCTACTGACCTACAAATCATTTCAAATACATAGAGACCTGAAGGATGGAAGGGAGGGCCTTAACCAAGTAAAAAAGGGTGAGGAGGAACTGTCCAAGTACAGGAAGCAGCATGTGCATTTGGGTAGGAAAAAATGTGACTGGAATACAGGATGAAATGTGGGAGAGGCAAGCAGGGGTTAGATCATACAGGACCTTATAAACTCCATCTATCAGGCAAGTTACCATAAGGAAATCAAAGAGGTACTTACAGAGGTGTAGGCAGTGTTTAGGGAACAAAGGGTAGGGTCCAGGGACCCAAAGACCAGCAACAACATGAAGCCATCACCATCCCTAGGCATAAGGGAAGGGGAGAGAGCTATGGAATCCAATGAAAGCTAAAGCTGTGGAGGGAGGTTACTGCCAGCCACTGTCGGAAAGGCAAGGCAGAAACAGGGAAGCAGCAAGACAGAAATACCTCTAAACCCTCTCTCCTCATCCCCTGTCAAATTCAGTGTCTTTCTTGGGACAGAGAACATGTCAGAGAAGGACAAAGAAGCTGGGGAAGGAAGAGGCAGCAAACAGAACTGTCAGTTTATTAGATTATTTATTTCATCCAAAGGAATATGGGAAGCCTTTGACAGATTTTTAATCAAGGGAATAAAATAGTGAAATTGGACAGTTTAGGTCTTTTCTGTTATAGTTTTTGTGAGGAAACCACCCAGCAGTTCAATGCACATTATATTCCATATTGATATTTGGGGATGGTAACATATGAGATGTTTCAGGTTTTCTTTCTTTTTTTTTTTTTTTTTTTAATTTTCTTTATCATAGAAGTTGTGGGTTTACCAGAACAATCATGCATAAAATGCAGGATACCCATATATCACCCTATTATTAACACCTTGCATTGGTGTGGAACATTTGTAACAATTGATTATAGCACATTTTTATGATTATACTATTAACTATAGTCCATGGCTTAACTTAGGGTTTACTGTTGGTATAGTATAGTTCCATGGATTTTTAAAAAATTTTTATTTATACCATATATACTATCTAATATTTTCCCTATTAATCACATTCAGGTATATATTACAGTGCTGTTAATTATGTTCACTAGGTTGAGCTACCAAGTTTAAAACAAATGGAGGAGAATATCAAGACTAAACACAAATTTGGATGCTCCAACCATAAACACAAGCAATGTTATTCAAATCTGTGGATAATCAATAGGGATTAATTGGACAGTGGCAAATGAACTCAGCCAATGATCAGGTTGAAGATGAAGCATTTTGTTTGTACTGTCTTTTTGAGGAGCTAGTACTTTAAGTTTTCATCAGAGGATTTGCTAGAGTCAGGTGTTTCCTATTTTTGTAAACTTGCCATGAGAGTTAAAAAGGGTGGTGGAGGTATTTTTTTTTTATTGGGTGGTATTCCTAATATTTAATGAAAGGAAAAAAGAAAAAAGAAAGTGACCCTTTGAAACCATTTAGGTCCCACTCAGATTTACTGATTTTCCATTGCAGCGAATCCTAGTGCTCCCATTTACCAAAAATTGGGATAGCAGAGTCTTTTAAGGAAACTTCTAGACCTTTTAGAAAAAGGCAGAAAATATAGGGTGTATGTTCTAAAGATGAAGATGCCATGAAGAATCAAGAAAGTTTTCTACATCAGTAGTTCTGATACCTTGCTACCTGTCACTTACCACGTAGGGAGATTTTCAATATTCTAAATTCCCAAGGCCTCCTGACAACCATATGAATCAAAATCTCTGAATAAGACCCATTGTAAACAAATGTCCCCTCTGTAATTCTGATATGCACCCTTGTTTGGCAACTACCTCAGATAGAATTCAAGCCTCAAAACCTGTTTACTTAAAAATTCTAGGTAATTAAGACGCTTGTGGTGTTAGCTAATATGAATTCCCAGGTTCTTCCACCTACAACATTCTATCATTCTTGATACTATAGACTCAAACTTCTAAAATTCCTAAAACCTAATTGACCTCAATGGATTGCTACCACATTGTACAATGTCAATGTAGGTCTTTGGTAATGGCCTTTATAAAATAGCACATGATATATTATCTTAAATGTATTGAAATTTTGTCTTTTATTATGCATATATTTTAAGTGGCTTTTGAAGAGCTTTGAATACCTAGATTGGGAGTAGATATATAGAGATGGTTAAATAAATAAAAGGATCATTATTATTTACTTACTATAGAAAATTCTTGGTCTAGTGATTTAGTTCACAGGTAACTGCAGTCTTATCCAGTGAAGGCTGCAATGAAATGCCAATCACTGTCAAAAAACAGCATCCTGAAATCAGCCAGAATCCTTCATTTCAACAAGGTTATTATCTTCAAACTTCTTTCCTGCCATCAAACACTCTTCTTTGTCCTGTGTTTTTGGAAGAGGTTTTGTGGAAGACCTAACTTAACTCATTCTGAAAAATTCTCCTGATTTGTATTCTAGCTCAGTCTTCATACTGTTTGCTCTCTTTTTTATTTTTTTCTTTTTTGACTAACCAAGGACCAAATATTCAATCATGCTCAACAAATCAATCTCTGGGAATTTCATGCTTACTTTCCCATACCCATCCTATTTCTAATATAGCAACCACAAAAGTAGACATCAACCATTGCCATGTGTTTTTGTTCTGAGGTATTGTTCTGCAACTTATGCCTCTGAAACATGGTATTCATTGCAAAAGATATTAAAGCATAGTGAACTAAGCACATGTAATCACATTTACCCCAGCCTAAACTCCTTTAAAATGAAACAAAAACTGTTTAAAATATTTTATAATGTTCTAGGAAACAAAAAAGATTGCCTTATGTGAACAAGAAATTTTAGTGAATTTCCAAAGAAAACTGGTAGAAGTAGAATAACAGGAAGTGAAGACTGCATAAAATTGTGATGAAAATACACAAACAGTAAATAAATTGTGTTGAGATCACAGTAGTTCTTGAGGATACAGAGGGTCAAAAGATAAACGTAATCATAATGGGGCCTTAGGTAATTATCAACTTGAATTACCACTTTGTCCAAATGTTTTGAGAAAAGAAAGTAATTGAGTTTGCTTCCAAGGGGTATCAGTGAATGGAGCACTAAGGACAGAGAATTCTCAAACACTAAGGCACAGAAAGAGATGCAGGGTAGGGAAACTACCTACCAAAACTAGAAAGCATGCTGCTGGTATAGTGTGTTCTGTATCACATCTTGCAGTATTTGTGTATCTCCAAAGACAAGTGTTGGGGGCCGTAAAAATAATATATCCATGTCTATTTTGCCTTAAGCGAGGTCGGTGGCATGCAACATGGCCGCCAGGACTGAAACAATAACACCCTAGCCTTCTTCTAGGAAGTCGGCAGCATTTCGCGCCGGCACCAAAGATTCGCGCCAGAAATGCTGCCACCTCCCCCTAGCAACAGCACCTAGCCACTCCCTCAATACTGCCACCTCCCCCCAGCAACACCTACCAATCCCACACCCCCAGCAACAGTACCTACCAATCCTAAACCGCCACCCGTCCTTATTAGCCGCTCCCTCTTCCCTTAGAGTATATATACCCTGCCTCTTCAATAAAGTTTTGCAGCTTGATCAAAATCCTGTCTTGCTGTCATTCTTCGTGTCTCTTGTCCCATACCATTCTTCTCTCGCAGGAGCTGGAGCCTCAGGTTGACTGTCCCGCGGGCCGGGACAACAAGCTTTTATGATCAAAGGATGCATCCACAAACAGGAGTTGCTACTGAAAATATGAGCAGATAAACCAAGAATCAACAAATACCAGAGGAAAATCAAAATTGTGAAAGAAAGAACCCCAATTCAATAAGTGAAAAATTAACATGTAGGAAAAATACGTAATGAAGTAAGCAGACTGAGACTATAATGAAAGTATATGTTTATCATTTCTATAAAACTAGAAGAGTGCTATATGACAAATAATCTGGAGAACTTGGGAAAATGTTCAAAAGATGAGTTGAACAGAAAAATGAACTCAGCTGAAGAGTAAATTAGTGTGCCAAAAATTTCACAGAAAGCAGTGCAAAATGACAAAATGATGGAAGGTATGATGAAGAAATCAAGAATTTCAGAGAATAGATTCATGAGTCCCCAATCCATTTGCCATCAAGAAAAGGAAACCTAGAGAATAGAGAAAAAGATATAATCAATGAAATAACAGGGGAAATTTTTACGGAGCAGAGAAAGAAACACTTACATTGAAAGACTCAAAGTTATTAGTCTGGAAAATGAATACAAACCAACAGCTAATCATGTTAAGATGAAATGCCACAAGTCAAGATCAAAAAGAACACTCTTAACAAATTCCAAAGAGAAAGAAAAGCTTCCCTACAAAAGAAAAAGAGTCATATTAGTATCAGGCTTCTCCTTGACAAGACAGCATACTGAATGATAAAACAAAAATAGCCAATTTCTGAGAAAAAAATTCCATCTGACATATACATGACTTTTTACTTATTCAAATAATGAAAAGTTATAAATAACCTCAGTACATATGACTTGGTAAGGGGATAGCAAAAAGCATTTGAAGCAGCTTTCCTCCAAGTGATTGTCAATTCTAATAACAGTGGCTGTAAGACTGAGAAGCAAAACTGAATTTTCAATAAAGTTACAGGGCTGAAGACCAGAAATGGAATCCACGTTCTGCCAAGGAGAGAGGCCCTTGTAAATTCCCACACTTTGGAGTGGTACCACCAAAAAGGTTGAACCGGGAACAGGCCAGCCCTGGAAGGGACCAAAGCCACATTAAAAAATCAGAAACCCCTTTTGGATTGAGGTGATCTGTGAGTGTAAGTGTGCCTAGAATAACAATCCCTCAGAAGCAAAGTAAAGCCATATCGGAAGGAGAAACATCATTCAGAACATCAAATTATTTCCACGGTTTTTCATATGCAGTCTTTAGCATTCTGAAAAAAAGGAACCAGACATGCAGGAAGTAAAGAAGTAACTAAAATCCAAGAGGAAAACAGGGAAAAAAAATAACAACAAAAAACCCACACACCAAAAAAACAGACCCAAAGGGCAGACAGATAAGGAAGTCATGAAACATGAACTCTAAAATAGCTATCATTAATATGTTCAAGAAAATTAAATAATACATATACTATCAAATCCTACCTAATAAGAAATAGATAACCTGAGTAATCTTATATCTATTTAAAATTGAATTTATATTTAAAAACCTCCAAAATTTCGAAATAAAGAAACCTTCATGTCCAGATGGCTTTATTGGAGGATTCTGCTAATGGTTTAAAGATATAATACCAATTGTACATAAAGTCTTCCAGAAATAAGAGAAGAGTAAGCACCTCCCAATTTATTTTATGACATTATCATTACCCTGATACCAAAACCAAAGACATTACAAGAAAGGGAAACTACAGCCCAATATCCCTCATGACATAGACAAAGAATCCTCAACAAAATATTAGCAAATCAAACCCACAATATATGAAAGAGATAATATATCATGGCACAAAGACTGAACTATGTAAATGGAAAAACATCCCATGCTCTTGGATGGAACTACTTAATAATATTAATAAGTTAATTCTTTTTCTAAATTCAGTACAATCCAATCATTTTTAAATTATAACTTTTGAGGAATTTGATAAATTTCTTCTGAGATTTTCATCTCATAGGTCCAAAAATAAAGTTGAGAGGAAGGTTGAAGACTTACCTTACACGACATTACTATATACTATAAAAATGTAGGAAAATAAGCAAAGATGAGGAAAAAACAAACAAACAGAACCCAATGTTTTATGGTATAAGAACAAACAATTTGAAATAAAGCCTCTCTCATAAGAGTAGTTGAGCAGCTTTTGCTCTTTTTCAATTTTCTGGAACAAGTTGTTTAAGACAGAAATGAATTATTTGAAAATCTGGAGGGTTTAACCTATAAAGCCATCGTATTCTGTATTTTTTGAAGAAGATGATTCCTGGACTATTACGTGGATTTGTTTAATATGTTATTAGTATATAAATGTTCCATACAACTTCTTGTTGTATTTATGGCATTTTATTGAAAGTGAGAAAACTATGTAACCACCATCCAGATGAAGGGGTACCACCTACCTACATCACCCTCCCTTGTCATGATGCAGCACCCTTTTTTATATATCACTGGATTCAGTTTGCCAATATTTTAAGTGATATTATACATATAATCTTTTTTATTGAGATTTAATTCACATACTGTGCAAGTCACCCTTTAACACGTATGATTTAGAGACTTCTATATATTCACAAGTTTGGGTAATCATCAGCACTATCAACTTCCAGAATAGTTTCATCACCCCATAAAGAAACCCATAGCCTTTAGCAGTCACTAGTCATTCCCCCATCCCTGCAGCCTTGGCAACCACTAATCTGCTTCCTGTATCTACAGATTTGACTATTCTTTTTTTTAATATAGATTTATTTATTTTTATTTATTTATTCTCCTCAACCCCAACCTGGCCACTTGTGCTTGCTGTAGGCTTTCTGTGTCCATTCGCTGCACGTTTTCTTCTGTGTATGCTCGTCTCCCTTTTTTGTTGGATCATCTTGTTGAGCCAGCTCTCCACAGGAGGGCCAGCTTGCCTTCACCAAACCCAGGGCCTCCCATATGGTAGATGGGAATCCAACCACTTGAACCACATCTGCTTCCTAGATTTGACTATTCTTAACATTTCATATAAATGGAATTATACAATACGTGGCCTTTTGCTCACTTAACATAATGCTTTCAAGGTTCATCCATGTTATAGTATGTATCACTACTTCATTCTTTTTTATGGCAGAATAATATTCTGACTTATGGGTATACCACATTTTGTTTATCTATTCACCAGTTGATGAACATTTGTGTCATTTCCATTTTTTGGTGATTATGGTATTATAAATAATACCTATATGAATAATTAGCATAAAGGCTAATTTTTCATTGGCAAAATGAATGATGTTCAAAAATATATGGTTACCCAAAATAAAAAATAAATTAATAAAAAAAAATAGTAACTTAGGTATTTAAGCAAGAGCAAAACTGCAGCACAGGGAGTCCGGTCTGAGTTGCTTTAGACTGACCTTGGCTCCTTACCTCTGCAGACATAATAAATGTGAGTTTGCCTAAAAAAAAAAAATATATATATATATATATATATATATATATATATATATATGGTTGGCCAGAAAGACTTTACTATCCCCTAGACCTTACCCTAAAGAAGTATAAGAATGTTGTATGTCCTTGCTCTATTTGAAACTGTGTACCACCCCCCAGCCTACTTTCAAGAGAACACTGGGGGACCCAACAAGAATTGGCTGAGACTGAGTTCAAAGAATGATGGCTGACACTTCAGAGTGAATTTTCCATAGTAGGTGCTTATGGAAGTGCCTGAGAACAGAGAATGGAGTTTTCCCTACACTTAAGACAACAGGTTGTGCCTGTTTGTCAGTAAATATTTGTAGTTTGAGCTAAGACTTGTTTTCACTATAAAACATGGTCTAGTGAAGAGTGCTTATTAGGATTCCACATACTTCTAATTACTTCTGATATTTACCAATATACTTGAAAATAGCTGACAGTACAAGTTGGCTTACATCCATTCTTATCACTCTATTATCTAGAGAAGAATACAAACATGCTCCAGAATCCCGGTTTTAAGGGCTTTAGGGTTTTTGCATTATTTTCCTTCATTTTATTTTAAATTCAGTGTAATGTTAAGATTGGCCTCACATGAAAGTGGAAGAGGTAACTACAGCATTGGTGGATCAAGGTAAAGAAGTCTTTCATGCCATAAAAGTTTTTGCTGAATCAGTAGGTTGACTCTTAAAATTCTATGGTTACAGCATCATGGCACTAGGTAAAGGATTTTCTTCTGGTTTGTAATTGTCCTTTTTCAACCATTGTTATTAAGCAGGAAATCTTATTACCAAGAAATAGATTCTTCTGGCAGTTTATATATTGATTATTTGCTAGAAAATAATTTGTTATTTGTAGAATATCAAAAATCACTTAAAGAATCTTTGAACTGCCTGCTTATGAGATAGATGTGGTGCTCAGATTTGGGTGTGTGAATGTGTGTGTGTGTGTTTTTGCTGTGCTGCATTTGAAAACTTTTGGAAATAGTTAACAATACTTATAATTTGGGATATTTAACATCAGATTGTCATTCCTATTCTAGAATTGCTAATCATGATGGTCTTGTGGTCCCATGTCTTTCATTTGCTTAAACTTTCTTTTCCCCTTTGAGCCTACTAATTCTTTCAAATAAAATGCATCTAGAGTCACAACCCTTGCTTTAGATTTTCCCAAGGAGTCACAAAAGGACATACTACAGAGAGCTCCATTAAATGCCATGACAATTTGAAAATGATCAAGATATGTACATGTTCTATGGAGATTTTCATGTGGTTTCGATTTCCATCCTACCTGTTTCTTTTCTAGGGCCAGCTTTGGACTGAGTATGCCTAAACAAGCTTCTTCCAGTCTGGATATGAAGGGATCCCCATTTGTGTTAATTTTAAAAATTCTAATTAAATCAGCAGAGTTTGATGGACTCCATCAACAGTAAATGGCTCTGGTGCCTTTTTTCCTTCTCTACAGTAGAATACAAACCTAAATCAATATAACACATTTGTGCCAGGAAAGCCATCTTCAGATTCACAAAATTAGCCTTCCTTCACTCACACCTTTTTAAATCTAGTGCCCAGCATCTTAGGAATGAAGTGGAAAAGCAGACCTAAATGAAACAGCTACAAAGCTGGAGTAGTTAACAATTAGTGTGAGGAAACGAGAGGAGAGTATTGTCTGAGGCTTTCAGGAACCACTCATCACCCAAGAGATGCTGCCTGTATGTGGCCTTATCATCACGTAAGAGGGAACGCAACATGCAGTGTACTTTGCTGGTCCTACTTCATCTCCTTGAGTTCTTATGTTGTTGTGTTCCAGGATCCTTGGACCTTTCCACTTCTTTATCTATATCCATTTCCTTGATGAGCTCAGCTAATCTTATGACCTATACCGTGTATCTGCAAATTTAGAACTCCAACCCAAACCTTTCCATTGAACTCGAGGCTCACACTCTCAGCTCCCCACTTAACATCTCCCCCTGGATGTCTAATTGGCATCTCATATTTCATCTGTCAAAAATTAAAGTCATGACCATGGCCCCTAAACCTGCTCTTGTATTTCTCCCCATGTTAGTTAATACCAATTTCATCCTTGGGTCCTCTTCTTTATACCCCATATCTATCCATCAGGAAATCCTGGTTGATTTGCTTTCAACACTATCCAGAATCCAGCTACTTCTTGCCTTATCTAGTATAAGCCACCATCATCTCTCTCCTGGATTGTTGCAATGGCTTCCTAACTAATTTCCCTTCTCCCTCTTTTGACACCCTCCACCTACACTCTACTCTAAAGATAGTGCCCAGAGTGATTGTTTTAAAATCTGTCAGATAATGCTGTCCTCTGCTCAAAACCTTTCAGTTTGCAAAAAAGCCAAAATTTTTACAATGGTCTATGAGGCCCTCCCTGCCCCCAGCGACAACCTTTCTGATCTTATGACTTGACCTCCAACTAACTCTCCCCTCTTTCTTTCTGCTTCAAGACACAGGGCTTATTCATTTTTTCTTGAGCACACTAGTCAATCTCCTCATACAGGGCTTTTGCATTCTTTTGTTTCCTGTGCTTAGAAGGCTCTTCTCTTAAATATCCAAGTACTGACTCTTTTGCCTCTGTGGAGTCACTGTTCAAAGCTACTTCCTCAATGACTTCTTCCTTGACCACTTTATGTAAAATTGCTCTGACCACCTCTCTATACTCCCAATTTTTTGTCCTTGCTTTATTTTCTTTAAAATGCTTACTGAATTTTAACTTGCCATTTGTTTAAAATTTTCTATATCATCTGTTCCCCTCTAAAAAGGATACAAATTCTGTGAGGACAGGTATTTTTGCCTGACATGTAGTAGATGGTCAATAAATGTAAAATGTATAATCAGAAGACTTCTAATCTTTTCTTTCCATTCTTTTTAGAGAAGTTGTAGGTTTACCGAAAAATCATGCAGAAAGTGCAGAGTTCCCATATAGCCCCTTATTATTAAAACCTTGCATTAGTGTTATAAATATGTTACAATTCATAAAAGGGTATTTTTATAATTGTACTATTAACTATAGTCTATCATTTACAATCGGGTTCCTTGTTTGTGTTGTACAGTTCTATGTTTTCTTAAAAATTTTATTCTATTAACATTTATATGACCTAAAATTTCCTCCTTTTAACCACATTCAAATATATATTCAGTGCTGCTAATTACATTTACAGTGTTGTGCTACCATCTTAATTTGACATAAAAATAGCTGTGTGCCCTCATACAAGTCACTTGACCACTCTGGGCCTGAATGTGAAGATTAGATTAGGTAAGAGCTACTCAGATTATATTTGAATTTAAATCAGCTGGGTATATTTTTCAAAAGTAGATTTAACTCATTTGATCTGGTCTAGTGCCTGAGATTCTGCATTTCTAATATCCTTCTAGGTGATGCCAATGCTGAGTATCCATGGACCACACTTTGAGAAGCAAACCTTAAAATTCCTTTCCTCTCTTTACCCGATATCAAGGGGTGCAAACCACAACTAGGCACCTGTTGTTGTTTTTTTTAAAGAAACTTTTATTGTAATACAGCCACATATATTCATTTATGCATTGTCTATAGCTACTTTCACCTATGACAGCACATGCAACAGAGCCTGCATGGGCCCGCAAAGCCAAAAATATTTATATGTCCCATTACAGAAAAAGTTTGTTAATCCTGCTCTATCAATGGAGTTGACTCTGATAGTTATTTTGGAATGTAATATATTAATTATGGTTTGTTATTTTTGTCGTTGTTGTTTTTTTCTAATTGCTTTATTTTGCATCCCTAGCAAGGTTTCGATGTCCTCCAAGATAAGTCATGTCACTTGTTTCTTTGGTGTACAGATGAACACATTGTTAGAGAAATCAAAAATTGAAATGACTTAAGGACCAGCTTGTCTAACTCCACACTTCACAGATTGAACAGATTGCTCAGTGTCACGTAAGAGGTGAGGCAGGCAGCAGGGGAGTCCAGGTCGTCAGACTCAGGGCTCACATGTTTGTGTTATACAAGTTACTCACCATACTTCCCAGGACTTAAATGAAACCAGTTCTGATTTTGCTTGTAGCCATGGCATTCGCAATCATTTACCCAAGAATTTCAAGAATAAGAAAGACTTGCTAAGAGTTTAAGAAGCCTCTTAGAAAACAATTCAGCCTGAGGAAGAGCGTTGGGTCAAGGTCAGCAAATTGAGTGACAGGTAAAGGGAGAGGCAGAGATAGTGGATGTGCCCCAGGCAGGTCCCTTCCTGACCAGGACACCCAATCCCCTAGTGGCATAGTGTTGACTGCAGACCACTCACAGCTGAATCCTTCTTTGGGATATGCTCTCGGCTGAAGTTGAGTCAGCTCACTCAAGGTTCTGTCCCTTCCCTGGGACAACCCATGTGCAACAGCTGGTCCATGTGGGGTACCAAAGCCTGGCCTTGCCTGAAACAGGGACAACTTTGAAAGGCCAGCCCAGCTCCAGCTCTCCCCAAGTCATTGGTAAAGGCCTCTGTTGCACTGCATTATGGTTTTCTTCCCTCTTCCTTCCTTGTCTCCCCTAGTACCAAGTCATCCTCTTAAATTCACTCCCAGTAAATATTCTGTTCACAAGTCTCCTCCTCAGCCTGTTTCCGGAGAGACTGACCCAGGGCGTTTGCTCAGACAATGCTCTGACTCATCTGCTGTGGATTCAGGATTGCTGCTTTGGAACTGGGAAGAAACGGTAATGAGAGTGGAAACAAAAAGTTCAGTTCCCTTGAAGTCTATGTGGCATCGAATTTGCATTGACATAAGAAAGAACCAACCAGATTAAGAGCACTGGAGGCAGGTGCTTGCGCAGTAACTGCGCATTCCGTGGCGTGTTAGGCAACAGCGAGAGTGCTAGCAGCATCACAGTGGCAATCATGCCCTTTGTATTTGGCATCAGCGACAGGCTCAGGAGTGGGCAGCCTCCCCGGATAGACACCACCACAGTGAGCAGAAGGGGAGGTGAGCCTCCAATATGGCAGCCAACAGGACTGTGTTCAAAAATATAGATCCCCTGAGATCCTCTGGAAGCAGTTGACCAGGTGAAAAGAGGAAAGGAGGGTACAGTTCCTGCAGTTTTAGATAGGGCTGAACCAGAGAAATACAGTTTGGGTAAGAACATGACCTTATTTATACACCTCAGGGGTGCAGCCTGGGGCGACACTGACTCAGAATCACGGCTTCTTTCACTCTACCCCATTGCTCTATAAAATTCAATTCCCTGCACCCTCAGAGCAAATAATTCCACATAGCAGTGACTGCTTTCTTTGATCCGTGTGACTGGAAGGATGAGTCCATAGCTCCCCTCCCCCACCAAACCTGCCATAGCCCAAGGCACAATCAATTTCAATATGCAGGGGAAATAGACCACACAGGATGTATGGCCTCCCAACAGGGACCTGACATATTAACTGTTATAATGCCTCTAATTCCGTCCATTTACTCTGGGATAGGCCTGTCTCTCCTGCTCAGCATTTTAACCCATACACTGGCTGTGTCATGACTATTTAGAGTGATGGGGGTGATCCTTGGGGCAGTCAGGAAAAGCCTAATGAGGGAGCAGCTACAGCAAGCCCTCACGGGAAGCAGGGTAATGATGACTAATTCCATTCAGGTCCTTCACCCCTGCGCTGAAATCTTCTCTTGCCTTTTAAATTGACGCATGTCGGAGGGAATGAGGCTCTGCTGGTGTCACTGTTGATGCATTGGCACAGTGGAGGCACTCCTTCTTGTCACAAATGGGAGCCCAATGAGAGGGAGTAAAGAATAGCCAAGGAGGCGGGGGGGAGGGGGGGGCGGGGGAGGGGAGAAGGACGGGAGGGAGAGAAGGGAAAGCTCTTCAACCAAATGCCACTATTATGATTTGAACATTTTTTACAGCTTTTCTGACGTAAACACAGAAAATTGAGATGATCTCACCACCTGTATTTGTATGTCACAGCGCTAAATGTTAGTGTATTTTTCAGAAAGTATCTCTATAAAAAGTAAGTAAATCAGGGCCACCACACTTCTCTTTTTAACTACTTAGAACCTAAAACAGGATTTTGACCCTTGATACATTCTTAATTTGGTTCAGTGAAAGACAAGCCTTCAAATCAATCTCTAGCTCATCAATGTTGAGCTAATAGTGATGTAGTTCATTACCTTTAGATAACAAATAAATGGGCAGGTTTGAAGTCAGGTTTTAAAATGAAAAAAAAAAAAAGCATAAAAGAGGAACTGCTGCACCCACTTGTAAGTTGTGACTCAATTATTCCTTTTTGTTAGAGATTTTTTGCTTCCTTCTTTTTTTTTTTTTGGTTTGTTTTTATTTAAACCAGGGGTCAATGGGCTTGAATTGAAATTCAAAAAGAACATTATTCTTGTGGGGACGTGTTGGTGCGGGTGTGATGTATTTATTAAATAATACACAGTATAGTGTGGATTTAGTAAGGGTTCTGTGGTTTTCACCTGACTGGCAAAGGGCTCCGTGGAACAGAAAAGGTTAAGAACCTCTGATTTAAACTATGAAATCTGCAGGTTTTAAAAGACAAGCAGATTGAAGCTCTGAGTTGGCAGACTCTTCTGTCCTCTGATAACAGTAGAATGCTATTAATTTATTTAACTAATCTAGAAATGGTTGTGTCCTCCTTTTTCCTTTAAAATGAATGGTCAGTGGAATAGATGTAGCTCAGAGGCTGAGTGTGCGTTTCCCATGTATGAGGTTCTGGTTTCAATCCCAGGTACCTCCTAAAAAAAAAAAAAAGAATGGTCACAGATGTCAAGGTTTTCTTATTACTGGATAAACCTCTGTAATTTTTAAAAAGAATGTTCCATTAATTTTATATAATGAGTCCACAAGAGAAGGCCATGGTTGGAAGAGTTGGTTAATATTTGGGTGAGCTTCTACTCCCTTCTCATCCTGGAATAAGTTCTGGCTCAGAACTGATTTCACAGCAAGACCAGAAAAGGCCGGGGGGATTCTGGCCCAGCTCCCAGGCATTTTGGTCGGGTAGATTCTCAGGAGGCCAGGAGGCTGGGGTGTTCCTGAGGATAATTCGTCGGCTCACGGCAGGCCAGTATGAGTTCTAAAATCCTGATCTGGAATCGTGTCCTGGAGAAAATCCAAAGCCATAGATCTGCTTTAAAATGAGTCCTGGTTCTCCCAATAAGGACAGCTGAGGTCAAGAGCAGTCTTCTCAAGGCCATTTTTATATTCAGAGGAACTCTCTGTTCTCCTTTAGCACAGACAAAGCTTGGCCAGGGGCAGGAAGGTATAGACAAGCAAAGTTTTGCCACTGCCAGAGCTGCTTAGATTTACCAGCAAGTAGTAGAGTCAAGAATCAAACTGAGATCGGGAGAAATGCAAAGTGTGAAGGAGCCTGCTGTGCGCTGCTCCTACCCTGCCTCTGCCCACTGGGGTGGAAGAGGTCTTCCTGTTTCTCTGTTCCCACCTACAGAAAGGTGGGAAGGAGTCAGCTCACAAGGTAACAGCAATTTTGACACTACCATGACCCCCACTATATCCTGAATGGAGCCAAAGAATTTTAACATGGGACATCCGCGTGGAAGGGAGATGTTTTCTACCAGCAAAGACATACATATGGATTTTTGGTTTTCTCTTGGGTACAGATTTTCAAATGGACAATTTACTAACATATTCACTTAATTGACTTATTTCATACTACTTCAATACAAGGATTAGAAATGGGATTGCTCATGTCTATTACTCTATAATAATAATACTGAAAGTATAGCTTTACTCTTTACAATTAATAAAGCACTCCCACATGTGTTTTCTTTTGTGTGTGTGTCAAAACCATCCTATGAATTTAGGCAGGGAGAGTATTTTTGTCCCGTTTTATATGATTTCCCTGAAGTTTCATAGCTAATAAAAAGATCATGCACCAAAACCAGGGCTTTGACTTTTTTTCACTGTTCTTGTTCACTTCATCAATGTTTCCCATTCATGGTTGGATATTTGAATCATTCAGAGATTCTTATTCCGTTGGCCTAGTATGAGGTCCATGCAGCCATATTTTTAAACAAACCCAGATATATATTCAGCCAGGATTGAGAATGATCACACTATGTGGTTCTGTCTATTAATGAAAAGCATACTTTGGCAGGCATACACCAAGACCTACCATTGATTCTTCGAACAGAAGCATCTCAATTATTACCTAACATTTGTAGAATTATTGTATCAGATATTAGTTTCACAAGGGTTATTGATTTTTAAAGACACCTACAGGTAGTTTGCCATTCTTTTATGTTTGTAAGACTGATCATTTAATTTTTGAGTGTATGACCATTCTCTCCATTACTAACACACAGAAAAATTTCCCGAAGCCAGAAACTATGTCTAATTAACCTCAGGGTTATTTAGACTAAAGAAAAGTAGACTGAAAAGCAACTTAATGAGTCTAATTATTTCCTTCAACCCAGGAGGGCATTAGCAACATGCCTCCCTTGGATGCAAAGCAGACCGACCTCCCTCTTAGCCTCCTTGCATTCTTTGCTCCAACAACTGAGGCTTGGTTCAACAGAGAGTGATTCAGTAGTCATGAAGAGTTTTGTTGTTTAGTATGACTTCCAAAAAGTAAAAGGGATATGCAAATTAACCAGGCTATGTTGCAGTAGCAACAACACAAAGTTCTCAACGGTTTAATATTTCTCAGGCACACTCTGTAACCTGTGTTGGTTGGTGAGGGAGCAGAAGGAGGGGCTCACTAGCACATGGAGACTCTACCATCTTGTAGTTGACCAGCTGCCATGCAGCCTTCTTAGTTGCCATGTTAGGGGAAGAGGGAGAGATTGGAAATGGTTCCGGCTTTTCACTCAATCACTCCATAATTGATACACATGTATTCCCATTTTCCTGGCCCAAACTAGTGACATTACTGCAAGCAGACTGGGAAATAATGGGCAAATAATGCAAAATTTGGTAGGCAATACTCTTTCTGTCACATACTCTTAAATGCTATATATAAATATAAATATAAATAAATATAAACATAAATATAGGTCTTCCCAGTATTTTGACTTAGCTTGGTTCCCAAGGACACCCCCAAAAGTAGAGCAGCTCTACGTTTTCATAGAAGGGAGAGCAAGTTCCTTCCTTACTCTACCTGTAAGACAGGAGTCGTAGAGGAGCTGTTGAGAAGCTATTGTTTATTTCTATAGAGAAGAGGATCAGTAATTAAATAGTCAGCCATAGAGTTTTAGTTCAGATATTAGGAAGAACTTCCTATTGGGAAAGGTCCTGGTGCCTTACATGTCTATTCATTCACCACAGATTATTTCCTAGGATTTAAAAAAAAAAAAAAGAATTGCGTTGTAATATGTGACTTACGCACCACAGTCTAGCCGAGATTTGGTAGCTTCTTGAGTGCCCTTCCAACTCCACTAGGGAATTGAAATGAGAATATTCTTTAATTGAGCCAGGTTTTGCACAGTCCATAATGAAGAATAAACTATACAATTTCCAAAAGAGCATTACTTTAGTTTCTCCAGAATGCTGGAGACTTGGTATTCAGGAAGCTATTTGCTTAATGAGGTGCCCTTAAGGAGAAAACAAGAGATCCTTTTCACAGTATCTTCATTTGACAACACTTATTCCCAGCATCCAACTTTCTGTTCATAGAAGCAATCAGCCCAACACAAAGGAAACAAGCCAATTTGATAACTTAAAGATGTTTTTTTGCAATATTCTATCATAATAATCAACAAGTTTCAGGACAGCTCTTTTTTGAAAGCTATTTATGGTTGCTTTACCACTATGGAAATAAGGCGTAAGATCTTTGTTAAGGGCAGAAAAATTTTATATTGAAGAAAAACATAGAGTTTAGAAAAATTCAAGTGACACTGA
>JAKSZT010053764.1:33725110-33837610 GCA_026826555.1 Tolypeutes matacus | reverse complement strand
CCAAATATTATTCTCTCATCTATTCCACTGAAGTTTATTCATCCTCCAAAACTACTTTATGACAGTTTTATCATAGGCAGAGCTTGCAAGCCATCATTTTAATTAATTGTAAGCCCATTACAATTTTTCTTATTCCTCGACCATTTTAAAGTATGACAATATTTATATAATCGCTTTTTAATGAAATTTATTAGAGGGCTACCACTTCTAGAGGCATGTGTATTACATTGGTCAATTTGAAATCTACACATAAAATTTCCCACTAACTGCAAGATTATTTTCAACAGAAAATAAACTTTAATTTTTATATCAGTACTGAGTCGTGTTCCCTCCAGAAATTTTAAAGAAAATTTCCCCCAAAATTCAATACGTTTAACAATGCTTATTAGTTATTAGTGGTATGTTGGGGAAGAGGAGGGATTGCTCCAACAACTGATGACTTCATCGTTGCCCTCCAGAAGCCTGTGTCCCCGTAGGAGAAACAGACAAACACACAGCCAGAAATGAATGCTCCCTAGATAAAAATAGGGGTGAATCCAAATTCTGATTGGAGTACAGATAAGTAAGAGAACAGCTGTTGGGATAGAGCTAGAGAAAGGTATGGCAAAGAAAATAAAATCTGAGAAAAAGTTTTGAAGAAAGCAAAGGAGAAATCCAGAGAAAGGGAATATTGAAAATGCATTCTGTTAATACACAAAAGTAAAAATACATTAAATAGCATTGCATAAAAAGATCAAGATGGCTTCAAAATGTACCAAGTTCCACATTTTAACGCAGCACACAATCCCTGCTGCGACAGAAGGATTGAGTAAAGAGGCTTTAAAAAAAAAAAAAAAAGCAGCTTCCTATTCTCTACATGATTCTCTTAGAAGCACCAGTATAAACTGTAGAAATAGATCTATCTCCTTATTCCCTTGGCTTCATCGTGAGTCTCTTTTCACACACACATTTTGAGCAATTTTTACCTTACAGAATATCTAAACCATTTTGTAAATTCATATAACCTCAGGGAAGACTGAGGAACCATCAGAACATGCATTTTTTATACCATTCCCTTCAGCCTTTAAATAAGAAGGGCAGAGGCTGAGAAGAATCAGAGTCTCTTCCTCCTGCCTTGCAACTTGGGCTTGGTGACAACTGGTAATAATAGTAATAAGATTTGAGCCCGTGCTCCAGGGAGCTCAAAAGTGCCTAAAAAATTTCATTCTCCAACCTCCAACCATATTCTGAGCACTCTCCTCAGCTGTGGGAGGGGGGACAAAGGTAACAAAAGAAATGTACATTGCCTTCAAAGAAAGTACAGATCAGCTGTGAAGGTAAGACCCATATATAGGAAAGAGGCTAAGCAATTCCAGAGGTGGCCATTAAAATTTGGAAAGATGAGACATGGAAATTAACTCCACAGATGGAAGCATTGCATACTTTGCACTACCATCCACTCAAAGTTTAATATAAAATCAGAAATAAGTTATCACATGTCTTACAATAGGCACGCATTGGATATAATGATAATCACTGAACAATGAAAAGAAAGGTTATGTCACGAAAAGCATTGTTAGAGTCCTTGATGTATATTCAGGCACACAGTTGGAAGAAGAGCTACACTCCTACACACGATCTGAAACCCCGCAGTCAGAGATTATGTCTTCCTCTCACAACCATTTTAAATGCATGTAGTTTTTAAACAAAGTTTTGTTATTAACCAATGTGTCATCTTCCACTCCCTAATTGCCATCCCATTCTACTCTCACCATTCCTTTTGCAGTCTGCTTTGGTTTTTGTCTTTGAACTACATGTCTTTTCAACATGAATTTTGTGAAGCTGGAAATTAGTGATCCTCAGTGATTTGAACCCTCCAAACCCGATCTTCTCTAGTGCCTAAATCACTTCTTAAGTGGCTGGGAGGCACTTACCTCCAATAGGAGAGGTTCATTAAATAAGTGATTAGGAAGCATGGTAGATGCGGCTAATTGTTGAAGGCCCAAGAAAGGGACATTAAACACGTCTTATCTGAAGCTTTAGTCGATTGTCAGTAATGCACTCAGCGGTGCCCTCACGTCCTGAACTAGTTAATGGCATTAAGCTTATAAGCAGAGTGACTTTGACGCTGGGGAGAAACTAACTCGATATTATTTTTCCACAGGGCTCAAACCTTTACACAAAAGCCCAGCCAAATGTTCCTGATTCTAGGGGAACATGTTATTTTAGCCTTCGAGATGATGACTCAACACTGAGCCTTGCTGTGATGTAGGATTCCAGCAGAGAGGACATTTTGCAATCCACAGCAGCAACATGTCCCCTGTCTAGAGGCGAACCGAGAAATAGTTCACTTCAAATGGGCCTCTAAACAGCTGTCAGGTCAAAATAACTCGCAGTCATTACCTCTCTGAGCCATGTTGAAGCGGTGACTTTTAAATGGTGAAAATCTCTGTATCATGTTACTAATCTCACTGGCCAGCGGTGGCTCTGTCCACAACCAACATTCCCTCTTAGTAAGTAGGCAAAAATAATGCACTGCCCATTATTTGGAAGTTAAAAGAGCAGTTGAGTAGTTGAAAATTTCAGGAAGTGAGGAAGTTGAAAATATGCCTCCACAGAGCTTTGACTCCAGAATAATTCACAACAAACAGCCTTTAGATCACAAGGCACCACAAATGAATTTACTCCAACTTCAGGTTCCCCAGTGTTTAGCAATGTAGACCCAGAAGCTGCCTTTCACAAGCCACCATTAGCTCTAGAGCTTGGACCCAATTTCCTGACCAATTAGTGGCTCAAGAGTCTGAAATTAAAGAAATAGGGAACAGCTGTAAGTCTCTAACTACAATTACTCATAAACCGTTCAAATCTAGACTCAAACAGCCTCTCTATAGTTTTGCTCAATTGATTAACTCCGACTGGTTTATCACTAAACCATTCATTTACTTTAACAACCCACTAAAGCTTCAGATAAAATGCATTTCATGTCCCTTCTTGGGCCTTTAATAATTAGCTGGGTCTACCATGTCTTTTAATCTCTTATTTAATGAGTGCCTCCAATCTTTAATAATTTAAAAGGATATCAAGCCAAGTATCAATTAAAGAGAACTATTCCAGGCAGTGTAAACAGTAAGTGTTAAGTCGGCAGGGAAAAGCACATAGAGCCCTGTTGCTTTCTATTGCTCAAGAGCACTTGAAAACTATGGGATTATTTCAAAACATTACACTTCACTGCTATTTATTTTAGTTAGCTTACAGGCAAAATTAAGTAAAAAAAGAAGCATGAAGCATTTTGTACAGACTCCAAAAAGAATCGGGCATGGTAGTATACAGTCTAACTCATTTCTAAATATAGTAAGACTTGCCCAAATAATCCCCACTATGCAAGAATTCACTCACTATCTTCACCTACAATTTAACTTCTTGTTTATGACCCATCCAATTCCTGACGAGCTTAAACCTATTGATGGCTCCCATATATCTCAGCCATCCAACTGCTTCATATTACCTCAAAGTACATGATTTCTGCACACATTAATAGATTTTGTAAGAGATCAGTATTGGACCATTGGTATTTCCTCATTCCTGGAAGATCATTAGAACAAAGTGAGCTACACAGAGTGGCTGGCCCTTGGACAGAGCTGTAAACAGCCCCATTGTTACTTCAATCCTCTGAAGTAGCCTTTGGTAGATTGCAAAAATGTCTGGCTGCAATATTGCCCTCCCTATACCACAATCTTTACCATGTGACTTTGCACAGTCTCCCACCTCAAGACAGACTCTAGTTCCCCACCCCTTGAATCTGATTTTCCTTGACAACTAACATTTGGTAGAAGCAATGCTCCACCAACTCTGAGCATAGACCTCAACACACCTTGGACACTTCTGCTTCCTCTATCAGAAACATGTGCAGCTGCTGTATGAACAAGCCTGAGCTAACCTGTGGGAGGATGAGAAACTATGTAGACTGGTCAATATGTCACAGCTGCTGAGGCGATCCTAGACAACCCACATAAGCTGATCCAACTGCTGGCCATAGACACAGGAGATCAGGGCTCAAGATAAGAAAAATCACCCCGTGGAACCCAGCCCAAATTGCTGACCCACAGATTAGGAGCCAAATAACTAGTTGTTGCTTTTTTAAGCCTTTGAATTTTAGCTCTGTTACACAGCAAAAGTCACTTAATATAATTCCCCAAATTTTACAACTTGGCCTGCTGGGAGTTTTCATAGATGCCAAGACCCCAAAGCACCTAGCACTAATAAAGCCAAACAGACTTTCAAATCTAGCCCCCAAAATTCCTGGTGGGGTCACTATATTGCCTTCGTCAACCATTTCCCAACTACCTCCAAATGTGATTATTATAAGCATTTCTATTTAACCCAAAATATTCACAACAATTATTCTTATTGCTAGCAAATCTGAAACATTAGCATTTCCCACACATGGAATTTCACCCCCTATTAATTGGCAAGTATACAAGGAAAACATTTTTGATTAAAAATGTTACTGTCCCACTCATATTCATTCAGATATCTCAGTAGTGGTCAGAAGATGCTTCTGGTACTTTCAAAGCAATAGCCTTCTCAGTATTATTTAGGTACACACACAGATCACACCATCAATGTCTTCATAAGCGATCGATCCATGAGATAATAGCAGGAGTTAACTCATATAGCTTCTTCCCTAATACACCTACTTCAACAAACCACTACCACAGAGTTCTGACATTTTCTGATGACATCAGGAGATATGGCTAAACATGTTCTGGGTGCAGCCACACTGCTGACGTCAGCTGGCTTTTGCTTGATGGTGGAGATAACAGCGTTGAGATATCACTCTTGATGTCTGTATCTTAATATGCTTAAGCAATGATACCCTTGATCCTGGGTCAGAAAAGGAGAGCATGGAACAGGTGGTAGAGGTGAACAAAACTGCTTGTTTCTTTGTTCCACCAGCCCTATGAGTCCAGCTTCCCTCATCTCTGAATCGGCAGTGCAGTGGCACTGCGGCGACCACAGCCCCTTCATTGCCTGTATCATTCCCCTCACCTGCATATCATACAGTCACTTCCCAAAGACTAATGCAGATGAAATATACCCCAGATTCTTTTTTTAATTTTTGCTCTAAACCACTTAAAATACAAATTTCCAAGCCTGTCAAGAGTTTCTAAACACTGTTTATGCTTTGAAGGCTATTCACCATTTAGAGAATCCAAAATACAAATCTCTTTTTAACACAGATATTAAATTGCACAGTCTGACTTTGTTTGATTCCTTGTTGTATTTTCTAAGAAATAAATAGCAACTTTCTATTTGTTTAGAAAATTAGCACCTCTTAATAGCTTATGTTTTCTAAAGCAGAATTAGTCCTCTTGATACTTCCACAGATGTACAAAAAATAGGCAATGCTAATCTCATTGTAAAGACAAGAACATAGAAGGGGGCATGGGACCATGTGTAAATTAGATAAACTAGAATGCAGATTCATTTTGAAATCTGGTCTTGCAATAATCATTAAGCATGCAATAAGCCAAAACAAGGCAAGAAAATGTCAAATTTACTGCTCTGAAAACTAAACATAATCCTGTATTTGAAATAAGACAAAAACTGAGATATCCCCAAGATTGTAGGTTGACTATTTTTCCAGCTTTGTAAAAATGGGTGTATTTTTACATAATAGAAACTGTAATAATAAAAAACATTCATTGAACACTCATTAGCCTGTAGCCAGGCACTATGCTGTGTATTTAATGTTCATAACACCCCTGGAGTATAACTGACACTATTTCTGTTTTGCAGATGAAAATAAAAATAAGAAGAAAAACATAGCTTGCTCACCATTACACAGCTGGATCTTATGATTTCAAATGTGTCTTCTTAATGGTGATGACCCTGAGCCTATGAGGATATTAGAGCTTTTGAAATTAGGTAATATAATTGTGTATGATTTATTTTTGCTTTCTGTTTTTGCTGTTATATTATTTTCTAAGGAGAGTAATTTCTAAAACCCAGCTTTCTAATAATTGATAAAACATGATAAACCCAATCGTTGCATTCTCTACAGTAATCTTTGGGTGTGCTGGGATTGGCTGGAATGCCACTTTTTATACCACTGCGTCACAAGCTACTCTTGCCTATTGGACCAGGATCATGGATGAGTTGTGGTTTTGTTCTAAGCTCATGGATTTGGGATATTTCACATATACCTCTGAGAGTCGGGAGGATACCATCTTGTCTTGCATCTCAGATTGCTCCCTCTGTTTACCTGGGGCCTGGATTATCACAGTATGGGACAGGACATAAGATTCTTGGGATAATAAAATGGTGTAATAGTCCAGGATAAAAACAGAGCACACAACAACATCAAGAATCATCCCCATTTCTCAGCTTAAAGAACCATCATGCTCAGCATATGTGCATCTTTTAGACTGCAGGTTTTTCCAATTGCTTTTATCATAGTTTAGCAATTTTTTTCCAGAAATATATTCATATCCCAGAGATTACTTATTAATTATAAAGGTAAACATGTACCTTTACAATAAAGAAATAAGGCTGTTACCACCTTAACCAAGTGATCAAATTTAGAAACACCAATGGTGGGATATCCTGCCATTCTATACCCCCTGCTGGGATGCAGTAAGAAGTACATATTTCTCCTAAGGTATCTTCTCACCAAAAACATGTTACACAAAACTAAATATGAAAAAAAAAAAAACAGATAAATGTAAAATGCAGGGGTGTTTCAGATTAAAATGACTAATGACAAATAATAATTAATACAAAGGGTAAAACTTGTTTAGTTCCTGGATTGGAAATTAACAGTTAAAAGTGACATTTTCAGGAAAACAGAAAACTTAAATATGACTGTATATTAGATAACATTGAACTAGTAAGTATTTTAAATGTGAAATTAATATTGTGGTTTATAAGTGCCTTTATTCTTAGCAGATGTATATTGAAATAGATAGACATTATGTCTATCACTTACTTTCATACAGTTCAAAGAAAAACATGTATGTAGAGAGACAGATATATATATATAGAGAGAGAGAAGGTTGTATACGGGTGTTAATTGTGCTATTCTTTCAACTTTTATGTAGTTTTGAAGCTTTTCAAAACAAAAAGTTGAGGGAACGAAAGAAAGTGAATATCCAAGTTTCTACTTTCCCTTCTAAGTGCCACCCATTCCCTCTAATCCCCAAATCACCTACGGAAGGAAGGAAGGAAGGAAGGAAGGAAAATATTGAAGATCCTTAAATAGCCTCATTTCAGAAAATAAGATCTTACTATACATCTTCTGTTCACCTTGGATTTGATTTCTCAAGGAAAAAGGAAGCATCCATGTTTAAAGACATTAAGAAATGGTATACTGTCATGAGGTGGCTCAGATGCTTCAATTCAATCTGTGTGCTAGTAAAACCCCTGGGATATCACATGACATGTATGCCCCTGCACCATTACCCCACAGGATACCTGTAGCCATTGGGCAATTTGATGTAATTATGAATTCCAAAAATAAGTATTGGATTATGCTTGTAAACTGATCTGTTCATCTGGGCATGATTAAGTTATGATTAGGGCATTGACTAGGCCACATCAGTAGGGTGTTGAGCCCCACCCCTTGGTGGGTGGGGAATAAAATATAAAAAGCATCACAAAGAACAGAGTGGCAGCAGTTCTGAAGTTGGAGTTTTGATGTTGGAGTCTGGATGTTGGAGAGAAGACCCCAAGAGAAGAGAAGCGAGCCATTCACCTGATAGTCTACAGCTGACCTTGTGGAGAAAACAGAGGCACTAAGCCCAGAGAGAAACACAGCCCTGGGAAGAGAGGAACCCAAGAAGCCTGAACCCTGGCAAACGTCAGCAGCTGTCTTGCTCCAACACGTGGCAATGGACTTTGGTGAGGGAAGAAACTTACGCTTTATGGCCTGGTAACTGTGGACTTCTACCCCAAATAAATACCCTTTACAACCCGTTTCTGGTATTTTGCCTTAGTACCCTTTTGGCTGACTAATACAATACCCATTGCAGTCCCTGGCAAAGCTCCTTCTATTCTCATCAGGCACATCTATTTATATATCTGGCTTATTTGAAGGCAGCTGCTATCATTTATTTTAGTCATTCATTCATTCATCCACTCATTACAAAATATTCACTGAGCACCTATTATAAGTCAGGCCCTGTTCTAGGCACTAGGGATCTTGCAGTGAACAAAGGAGTCAAACATCCCTGACCTTAAGGAGCTTTATACTTTAGTAAGGAGGAAGAGAGACAATAAACCAATAAACAAGCAAAAAGAATTATAGTTTATGAGTGATATGACAGCTTGAAGTTCTTTTATGAATCCCCAAAAGAGAAAGATTATGTCGTTGAACTAGTCCATTCCTGCGTATGTGAGATCCTCTTTGATTGGACTACGACAGTGAGGCATGACTCAGGTTGCGTCTCCAACCCTCTCGCTGGGTCTGAAACAAACGGAGACACAGAGAGAAAGGAAGTCACCATTTTTGGCCCTGAAATGTGAAAGGAGGACTCAAGGATCGCTAGCAGCCAAACTTAAGCACGAAGCCCGCAAAAGGCTAGGCTCACAGAGTAGCTCAAGCCTGAAGAGACAAACCCAGAGCAGCTGAGCCTGAGAGAGGAGGCCCAGAAAGAACAAGCACTATACCTGGGTTGCCCACAGCTGAGCTCCAGGGGACGGTAGATTCTGAAGGGGAAGGCAGGGACCTCCGCAGAGATTGGCAGCCATCTTCACCATGTGGCAGGACCTCAGAATCACCAGTAGCTGACTTTGGTGAAAAAGCACCTCTAAGGATGCCTTGGTTTGGACATTTCATGGCCTTGGGACTCTAAGATTTTACCCCTAATAAATTTCCCATTATAAAATCCAACCCATTTCTGGTGCTTTGCCTTGGCAGCCCTTTGGCATGCTAAGACAAGTGGTGAGTGCTATGAAAAATTAATGGAAATGAAGATGGTGGAAGGTACATGTAATTTAATTGACTTGTCAGATAGGGCATCCCTAAGAAAGTGACAATGAAGAAAGACATTTCTGAAAGAAGTGAGGGAGGGAGTTACATGGATGGATGAGAAAGAGAGCAGAGGAAGGAGCCTGTTCAAAGCCCTGTGGTAGGTATGACAGTGCTGGAACATTTCCAGGAGGAGGCTGGGTTAGCTAAAATGGTGTGAGTCAAGTCAGAATCAAGAGTTTTGAGCTGAGGAATGACATGATCTGTGCCAGATTCTGAAAGCAGCACTCTGACCGATGCACTGAAAAGAAACTTTTGGGAGTAGGTCTAGGCAGGGGCAGAAGCTCAGAACACAGAGAGGAGGGTGGTGGCAAGAACATTGGTAGAAGGAAGGAATAAGTAGGTCTGTCAGAGAATTTTCCCTCCTGTATTGCAACCAATGAGAATTATATGATTTACATAATTTTGGAAACTGAACCTTTTGGGTTTAATATTTGTATGAGGTCAAGTTGCAATAATGAAACTAGAGCTCAGATACCAGCTGGCTAGTTGGTGAAAGAGCTAACAGTTCTCCTGTTAGTACTTGGCTTCCTGATGACCTTCCCTGCTACAGTGTGTACCCCACATGGACATCCACCTACAGCCAAGAAGTGGCATATTTGTTCTCACCCAAGTCAGGTGCCAGGTATATAATTTATTCATCTCTGGATGAACTTGGGCATCTGGTGTTTGTTTTTTTATTGTTGTGTGATGCCAGTAGATTTACCAGTCTTTAAGTATGTACCCTGGAGAAAAAAGTGCAGAAAAAGTGGAAAAGAAATGTGATATATTGCAAACTTAGAACATTTATCAAATAGGACAGTAGGCATGCATATAAAATATATGATGATATCATAAGGACGTCACGTTTTTTCAGAAGACATTTTAAAATAGGGAACCATTCTATATATAACTGAAACTTGAGTTCCTATAGTCCAGCCTGGTTGGAATTTTCTCTGTCGCTTAAAGTCTTAAAATATTTTGCTTGTGAATTGATAAGCACAGCTATTTATTCTGAAAGTGAAGACCTGGATTGCTTTCATCAGTCATTCTGAACTCATAGAGCACAAGCCCAATAAGAAAGCTATTAATTAATTTTGATTTAGTTTCTGTTTTAATGTTGTCATAAATATGTTTCAATAATCATGGCAAGGAGCTCTTAAATTACCAAAAAAAAAAAAAAAAAAAGTGAAAAATCTCTCATATAAAATGTCTCCTTTAGTGTTTTTTTCATCAATGTGAATTTTACAAAATATTCTACATGAAGAGTTTGCTAAGAGATGCTATGGTTTATACCCTGTCTACTGCCAAAATGGATATGAAGTGAGTATAATAAATAATACATGTATAGAAATATCATTAAAAGTGGAACAGAAAATCAAAAACCTCAGAAAGGGGTGGAAAAAATAGATATGTTAAAAAGACAAACTCATGTAATTATTCAAAGGGAAAATTAAATTTTATTTGGGGCATCCTGGCAACTAAAACATAAAAGGAAACACAGTGGGCCAAATAGTTTTTTTTTTGTTTTTTTTTGTTGTTTTTTTTTTAAGATTTTATTTATTTATTCATTTATCCCCCCCTTGCTGCTTGTGCTCGCTGGGTCAGCTAACCACGCTGTGCGGGCGGGCATTGCCTTTACCAGGAGGCCCCAGGAACCGAACCCTGGGCCTCCCATATGGTAAACGGGAGCCCTACTGATTGAGCCACAGCCGCTTCCCCAAATAGTTTTTTATTTGTATTATTTCACATCATTATGCCCTTAAAAGCATTTCAGTAAGAATTTATTGCATAAATCTTTGCAATGCTGTTCACTTTCTCTTATGATATCTCTTACAATGAATAAAACAAGATGTAAAGACATTTTCTCATAGACTGGTCTTAGGATGGCCCACATGATGTATCATAGGATTTTGTGGCAATTTTTGTGTCATCATTAAAAACAGACAGGGCCCTTAGGAATTAGTATCTCTGCTCCTGGATATTAATCCACTGTTTCAGTGGATAAGTTGGGGGACAACAAGAATGAGAATAAGATGTCTTTTGGGTCACTCTATTTCAAATAAAGCTACTTAATCCATGGTAGAGCAGAGATTTGTGAAAGTTTCACCCATAAATAATGCTTTGTGAAATTGCCTAAAAGCTATTGAATAAGTGTTGCTTAAAACTTGTAAAGCATTCATCAAATAATATTTGATACTTAAGAAACAAGCAAAAAAAGATTAGAAAGAAATTTGTTCATATAATTTTCATAATTGGCTTAAGGTCTTTTTTTAAAGTTTTGCTCTAAGCATTTTTAGATTTACTAAAACTGGCCAGGTAATAAAAATCTGTAGTTGTAGGACCTATACTCAACCCCACTACTGTTCAAAAATTCCTGAAAATAAAGTCCCAAGAATAATTGCCAGGGCAGTTCAAATGGGTTGATGGTGCTTTTTAATCTTAACAGTACCGGATACATTTTCCTTTCCAAAATGAGTTTCATTTGGGTCATCGCCTCCATTATCATGTACCGGAGACACATCAATCTTTTGTAGCCAGCTGAAACACAATTGTCCCCTACCTTATTTGCCTTACTTTCTACTTCCTCTTTAATGCTCTACGCAAAGCTAACTCATATGCAGCTCCAGATGAAAACCATTACCAGGGTTGGAGTAACCATCTTGACTGGGGATTCTACACATGACCAGGGTGAATTCCACTGCCTCATTTAAAGAGTAAGGAAATGATCATTTAAAATGTTAAAAATAATGAAGAAAGCATCTTTATTTTGTATTTTATTATTATGTAAATTCACTTGGGCTGTTAGTACTTAAGCAGGGGCAAATCTGTGAATGATGATTGGACACTTTTATGTCCCTGTGGGCCTATAAGTACTAGCTGGTACATCACAGATACCATAGGAGACAGCCTGTTAGCAACTTGGTCTCCTTAGCAGCGAAGATTGATGCTTTCTCACCTGAGACGAAGGGAGATCATGAGCCCACCTGCCTGCCCCTTAGTTTCTCTGGGACCAGAGATATCAATGGGTCCTCTGGGAACCACAAGCAGGCAGAAGCCGTTCTTGCTCATCAAGAATCCTTAGAACTGCAGGCCACAGAACTCTTTGCTGCTTGACCTTAGGCTGACCACCATTCCAGAGGCAAATGGAATCCTGCAGACCTGCTCACCCCCTTTCATTGCAGCAGAGCTCCCTGCTTCTCACAGAACTTCCAGGGTACAGCAGCTGCTCAGCTCAAGAACAGTTGTTGGTTGGATTGCAGCTGTACAGGGAGAACTGCAACGGACAAACAGACACCATCTCCCTACAAGCACCCAACACTACCTGCCTGCCATTGCCTACCCAAAATCAAGCCTCTTCCTAGATGAATGAGCTGACTGGTTTCCTAACCATTGGCATGGATTCAGATTGAGAACTACTTCTTTTTTGGTTTTTGGTTTTTGCAAGGTTTACTTCCCTGCAAAAGTGTTGTGAGGCACATATATATCTAGAAGGCTTTAAGTGAATTGAATTCAGCCCCGCAGTGAAGATCATGGAGAGGGAGGCAGTCAAGATAGGGAATTAGGGGATCAAAGAAATAGACACTATGTTGTCCAGCCTCCTGCCTGCATTCTAAAACAAACAAGGTTAGACAGATGTTTCCAGGGCTCAAAAGGTCTCTATTTTTACCTTCCTATGAATTTTGATTGAATATCAACAAATCAGATCCTCAGTCACCTCACAAAACCTTCAGACAAATGGCTGTTTATTTTTTAGATTAATCTGATTGATTGCACTTATCCCGTTATAGAAACCAGAAACTAAAAGTCTCATCCAAAAATCATTCCGCTCTCCACCCTACCCCCACCCCCGACAAACACACATGGTTCCAAAAAGGCAGGAGGATATGGATCACTGTTATCATCAAAGGTTTGAGAAATCTGTGGGAATTCATAGCCACGATTTCCAGATCGTATTTTTAACCCGATTCTGAGAACTTTGTCACTCCTGTTCAAAATTGATGTGAGAACAAAAACACTTCTAACTTTCTAAACTTGGAAAAGTTTTTAAAAAATAATCCAACTTTCTTCCACCTTGGAAAGGCCTAATTTACATAAATCCCCTCACCCCCACTTTACCTCTGACAGTGGAATTCTAAACAAAGCAATCACTCTGGCAGATGAGTCAGATTTGCTTATTGTATTGTATGCACGCAAGTTAAAAGAATGGGACTAGCTCTCCTCAAGTTATTTATTGGTGTCAAGAGGTACAATTTAAAAATCCTGCTCTTTAATTTTCCCCCCTCCTATGACAGGCAGATTGCTCCCCCAACACTTTCTTGAAAGCGTACTATATATTTGAGCATTAAGAAACCCTAATTTTTCCTCATAAAACTACCTAGAAACGTTTATTTTGATTTATGTTTTTAAACAAAGAGAACCCTTTGATTTGGGGGCTTTCAGGTTTTGGAATAAAAGGATTTTAGGTAAATTAGCTGTTAAAATTACTGTTATTATGCTCATAAAAGCTGCTAAAAATAATCAGTTCATAGGGCCAAAAATTCATATGCTATGGTATTTTCTTCCTGACAGATATTTCAGAATCTGGCCTAGAATAGAGGATGTGTATTTTACTTGTAACAGAATAAAATTACCAAGAAAATGACTACTGCACCCATAAATCTTAGGTAGTGCTATTATTTACATAGACTGGGCTTTCCAAACACTTAAAATGATAAACGCCCAAAGACAGTTTGAGCTACATCTGTCCATCCTTGTTTCTGACCCAACTCAAGAAATACAGATAAACCATAACAAGTGCAAAGTTGCGAGTTGCTTTCTCTTTACTTGTGTGCTTTTCTGTTCTGTTGAGTGAATGTGTCCCTCCCTCTATTGAATGGTGGCCGCCCCCACCTCTCCTCGGCCCCCATGAGAGCAGCAGCTATTTAAACATCAGACACATTAGCGCTCTTCCAAAAGACAAATCTTTGCTCATGTTTTCAAGCATGGAGACAAACATAGGCAGCAAACATGAACAGCAATTTGGAATTTACTTTATTCCCCTCCACCCTCACCCCGTTTAGAATCAGCAAGATGTTGATGGGTGCGGTCACTACAGAGGTAAGCACAGCAAGAGAGCGCAGGTAATCTCCTGTCTGAAAGGCATTAGGAGAGGTGGGTGGGCTCTATCTCCCAGCATTGGGGTAGGGAAGCCCATATGCTCTCCACTTCCAAAACATGAACTACCTGCCTTTTCTTTTAAAATATTAAAAAAAAAAAAAAAAAAAAAAAATGAGACTATAAAAGATTGCTTTATAATTTATTTCAACATTTCCCAATCCAGAGATTGAGGGAACTCTAATATCTTACTTAAATTCCATTTTTAGCAATTACAGCCTCTTCCCTTCTGCCCACTGTGTAAAAGATATATAACTCACAACTTATTGTTTTAACAAAACTTCAATTCTCTCAGTTAAATGTGGTTCTCTAAATTATTAAAGGATGCCTTACATTTGAATAGTACTTTATAGTTTATAAAAAATTCTATCATATGGATTCTCATTTGACTCTACTATCATATCACCCTCTCAGGTGAGGCAAAAGAGATATTGTTCCCAGGTACAAAAAAAGAATCTGAGACTCTCAGGCATTCAATAATTTGCCTCAAAAACAAATATTGTAATTCAGAGTTAAGACTGGTATTGAGCTCTTACTTGATTCCCAATCCAGTGTTCTCCACTCCAGCAAATTTTCTTTCTTCCCGAATTCCATTTGGTATTATACTTCCTTTGGACCTTCTCAAACTTCTTGCTCTTCAGGTAAAAAACCTGGATCAGAATATGATGGGCTTATATAAAAGCATTTACATAGATGAATGCACATACTGCTAAATAAATGGCCTTATGTTTTAGGGCTACAATCATGATGCAGACATAGCTTAAAATCCACACTGCCTGTAGATATTTTCCCAATTTATCTACACAGCATTCATCCTTGGATGATCAACTCTGTCCAAATTTGGTTTGAGTGTTTTCTTCTTTTTACAATGAATGGGGATTGGTGTTGTTTTCATTGGCAGTTTTAGGAGGAAAATGAAAGAGCTGGTACTAAGAAAGATAGCTTTGGTTCAAATTTTTCCTGTGTGATCAGCAAACACATATGTGAATAGTGGTACCTTTCTGAAGATAGATGTTTTTACATACTCCCCTTGCAATGCCCTACAAAGAGATGGAATCCCTTAATGAAATGGAGATCTAGCCTGCTCCTTCACGGCTGCCTTTCCATTTGGTGGGCAGTCAACTGTGTATTTAATACAAATATTGCTTCAGGATTTCCAGAGCAGATAAGAAGGCTGCCGATGCCAGAATGCAGTGCAGAGAGAATCTGCACACAGGTAGCCCAGTGAAATTTAGCTTGGTGAATAATTACCATGATGATCATAATTAATAATTATCTTGTACCAGTGGAGGATTGTACTAATTGGTAATCTCTTCTCTTAAAAGTCCTAATATTTTATTTCTGCTTATTGCTAACTATCAAGTGGAATGCTAATGGAAATGTGGATTACTGGTATTGTAATAATTATAACTGTAATCACATTCAGCAGCTAACCTCTAATTAAAATAAATCAGATGATATAGCGAATTGGCTACATAGAGTTGTGTTTCCAATAATATATCTTATTGGGAAAAATTATTTTCTTCCACTGAATGCCTTTGAAGATCAGATAAAAAATTATGTGAATGTGTTATATTTCTAAGGAGATGTTTTCTGTGGTAATAAGGAGGTTAATTGCATATTCATCAGTTGATGGAGTTTCAGGATAAATACAAGTTAGCATGTAATAAGTACCCCTGTTCCTAATGGAATTATAATATTGTTACTTTGCCATTATATGCAGGTCATTCTTGGATGTTCCGCCAGTAATAAATGTATGTATACAAATCTGAAATTTTTTGACTGAACTCTGAAGAGCAATCAGATAAAATTATCCATGCCAGTTTTAAAACATTGCATTGTGTGATAAGAGGGGGATAATGTTTTCTTTTTATTTATGAGCATTCTCCAAAATGATATTTATAATTAGCACATATATATGTTTATTATGTATATATCAATTCAAATATCAGTCCATGCTAGCATTGATGACTCACATCAAATAAAGCCAAGAAAGGTGATAATAAATGCATGTATGCCGGTTTTCATGTGGATGGAAATGGAGGGCAGGACAGTCTCCTGAAATGGCAAATGTGAATAATAACTACATTAAATATAATTTTAGAAACATTTTGTGCTGCTTTCTGAATCTTGTATCTCCCTGCTACACAGCTCATTTTTTCCATTTAATTCATTGAGTCAGCAGACTTTTCCTGTAAAGGGCCAGATAGTAAATATTTAAGTTTTGCAAGCCATATGGTCTCTATCACAACGACTCAACTCTGCCAGTGTAGCAAAAGCAGCCACAGGTAATATGTACAGGAATGGGTGTGGCTATGTTCTAGAAATTTTTATTTATAAAAATAAGTGGTGACTGGATTTGGCACAAAGGCCATAGTTTACTGAACTTTGATCTATTAAAAAATATTTATGAGCACTTATGTGCTAAGTACTATTCTAAGTGCAAGAGGTACAGGGTTGAATAAGAGATACAATTTATTTACTCATCAGGCTTTCACTCTATTAATTGAATACCTACAACACATATGGTAATGTGCTAGGGGGATCCAACAGGGAATGAGACATTTTCCTTGCCTTCAAGAGGTTTAGAATTTTGTGAAGGATTTATACACAAACATCAATGGCAATGATTGTGGAGTAATAGCAAATGGATCAGAAAAGTGACTAAAAAGTGCTATCAGAGTTCAAGTAAGGAATTTAGAATTGTTATTGAGTAAGACGTCATCAAAGAGTTGGCATTTGAAGATTTGGGGCAATACTTATATCAAAGGCAAATTGCTGAGAGAGGCTAGGACATGTCTGAGCCACGATGAGTGTATGGGGAGAGTACTGACAAAAGAAGTAAGAGTGAAGGACAAGGAGCCTGGAAAGGTTGTCTGGACTGGATGGTGGATACTTTAAAGTGTCATATAAAGACTTTGGAGTGGTGTTTGAGAAATGCGGAGTGTTTCTAAGCATTAAATAGCATGATAAGAAGCATGAGTGTGAGGACATTGTGGGTTGCTGGGGATTGGGACCACCGGCTAAGACTACAATTCAGAGTATAATGTAATACCCCTTTAAGAGACAATGAGGGGAAGCAGATGTGGCTCAACCAGTTGGGCACCCGCCTACTACATGGAAGGTTCCAGGTTTGGATCCCGGTGCCTCCTAAAGAAGATGAGCAGACACCACACCCACCGCAATGAGCTAGATGCTGCACCCCGCCGCAATGAGCTAGACACCCACACTCGCCGCAACGAGCAGACGCCTAAACAAGCAGATGCCATAAGCCAGCAGATGCCACAGCCTGCAGGGAGTGGATGGTGGCTCAGGCCGTTGGGTGCTTGCCTCCCACGTGGGAGGCCCTGCGTTCAGTTCCTGCTGCCTCCTGGAGAAAGTGAGCAGACAATGAACAGACAGCTGAGGGGGAGTGGGGGGTTAAATAAATAAATCTTAAAAAAAAAAAGAAAAGAGACAATGAGGGCCTGAGCCAGCATGCTGTCTAGGTCTATGGAGAAGAGAGAGCTTCTAAGGGCCTTTTCTAGAAGATCTTGGGTTAAAGCAACTTTCTTGATCTGATCACAGCCTAAGGCTTACACTTGAGTTCAGCTGTCTTATTACACTTATAGTTACATTTCAATGAGAGAAAATGAAGGAAGTATAAGTGATGGCAAACAGCCCTTAAATACAGGTGCAAAGCTTAACACACCTTATTTCAAGGCTGATTGGGAGCAGGGGAAGAGGTCACAAGAGCTGGAATATGCCATCCATTTTAAAATGTTTGCTTCCTTCTTAAAGGTGCCTCAGGGCATCTTCACCTCCTTTCTCTTTCCAAAGGAACCAAATAGAAAACCTCTTGGATGCTCTTGCCAGAGGAGGACAAAGCCACTTGACCTGGGGTCGTGAGCTCCTAAGGATCTTTAAAGTTCTGCTTGCTTTGAGTGGCTACTGAGTTCTGGAAGTATGAGTAACATGGCTGAGAATCATTAGTAAAATCTGTCACTTCGAAAAGATCCCAACTGTGATGATAAACTATGGTCAACTGTTTAAGAAAGTGATATACTATTAGGTTGGTGCAAAAAGAATTGCAATTTTGGACCATAAATTTCAAATCATTATAACTAGGCTCAAACACATCTTTATTAATCAAAATAGGAACCATTACAATCAACACATTTTTGCCAACGAGAAATAAGTTTGTTTATTCCTGTAGCATAAAAATCCGTTCTTCAGGATTCAACGAACTCTTGGAGAGCATTTTCTGCATGCTGCTGGTTGTGGAAGCATTTTTCCTGCAAAAAGTTGTAGAGATGCTTGAAGAAGTGGTAGTCGGTTGACGAGAGGGCAGGTGAATATGGCAGATGAGGCAAAACTACATAGTCTAATTCATTCAACTTTTGAAGCATTGGTTGTGCGATGTGTAGTCGGGCATTGTCCTGGAGAAGAATTGGGCCCTTTCTGTTGACCAATGCCTGCTGCAAGTGTTGCAATTTTTGGTGCATCTCATCGATTTGCTGAGCATACTCCTCAGATGTAATGGTTTTGCTGGGAATCCGAAAGCTGTAGTGGATCAGACCAGCAGCAGACCACCAAACAGTGACCATGATCTTTTTTTGGTGCAAGTTTGGTTTTGGGAAGTGCTTTGGAGCTTCTTCTCAGTCCAACCACTAAGCTGGTTGTCACTGGTTGTCATATAAAATCCACTTTTTGTCGCACATCACAATCTGATCAAGAAATGGTTCGTTTTTGCGTAGAATAAGAGAAGATGACACTTCAAAATGACAATTTTTAAAATTTTCAGTCAGCTCATGAGGCACCCACTTATAGAGCTTTTTCACCTTTCCAGTTTGCTTCAAATGCTGAACCACTGTAGAACGGTCGACGTTGAGGTCTTTGGCAACTTCTCATGTAGTTGTAAGAGGATCGGTTTCAATGATTGCTCTCAACTAGTCATTGTCATCTTCTGATGGCTGGCCACCATGCCCCTCATCTTCAAGGCTATCTTCTCCTTTGCAAAACTTCTTGAACCACTACTGCACTGTATGTTCATTAGCAGTTCCTGGCCAAATGCATCATTGATGATGCAGTTGTCTCCGCTGCTTTATGACCCATTTTGAACTCAAATAAGAAAATTGCTCAAATTTGCTTTTTGTCTAACATCATTTCCATAGTCCAAAATAAATATAAAATAAACATCAAGTAATAAGTCATTAGCAAAAAATATATAAAGCAAGAAATGCACATTAAAATGGTGTATAACATAATCACATTTATTTAAGAATGTATTCCAATATCAAATGGCAAATTTCAACAATGGAATACCACAATTACTTTTGCACCAACCTAAAACTTAATTTCAACTGATTTGAATTCTGGCACTGTTTATTTAGAGCACTTATTCACATTATCAGATTACTTTTATTTCTTCTTTTTGTTTTCTGGAAGCCAAAAAGCCCAAAGTGTTATACCAACATGGAAAATTGGCCAAAATATGTATAATTCATATTCTAAAAATATATGGGAAGACTCTTTAACATGTAGATACATATACATGAATGTTCAATCAAGATTTGCATGTTAAAGAGAAAAATTGGAAACTAAATTTTAACCTACAGGATAATAAAGAAATAAAATATGGCAGCATTATAAAATGGAATAATACACAATAGCTAAAAGAAAGGAACCATATGAGTTTCATCATGAATAGACACCCCAAACACAACATTAAATGAAAAGAGGCAAATTACAGAGTGATATATTTTATTTGACACCATTTATATAAATTTCAAAGCACAATGATCTAACTCTATGATTGTCCATGCATACATATCAAAATATATGTGAATTATTGAAAATTTATAAAAAGCAATTTCCTTTGAAACAAGGGGCAAGAACAAGACTGAGGAGGACTTCAACTTCATTTGTAATATTTTATAATTTTTATTCTAAAAAGATTCGAAGAAAATATTAAAAGTTAGCAGGTACGTGTGAGATTATTCTTTGATAACACATCTCTTGGAGGCAAAAAAGAATTTTTTCCAACCATTTTAAAAATAGTTATGCTTTAGGGTATAGACTGATTTCAAACCAACTTTATATGTTTTCTCTAACTTTGTATTTAATCAATTCATGTGATAATATTCTCATTTTTATTTAAATATTGTTGATGAAATTGTAATAATGTATACCAGTTTTCTTCAGTGCAAGGTTTTGTATAATAAGAAACTTTTCAAGTCAATTGTTGGCCAGAAGTGTTTGTCTAGAACTTCGCTTTGGCTTAGTAATGTGGACAGTACTTTGGAAACTATGGAGGTGGGGTTTTGCCATTCAAATCAAGGAGTATTTAGCTCACCATTGAAAAAACACACTACAGCTAGGAGAGCAAATAGGCTGAATACACCTAGAGCACCAGCCAAATAAAAGCATTAACACCTGTGAAAGAAATTGATACATATTAAAAAAAAAAAAACAAAAAAAAAACATTGAAATCGTTAAAATGGGAAAAATCCAAACTCTGTCAGACTTCCTTCCACATAGTTTACAATTTAGTAATTTTTAAAATTATTTTGAGGCTCATATGGTTAACTGTTCCCTACGTTTTCATTGTTTAGAGCATCTTATTCCAGGCTTCCCCTTGCCTTCTGTCTTTTCACCTCCAATTATAGAGAGCCTCTTCTGGGCTTTTCAATAGCACTTTTGAAAATGTTCTCTTATCAGGTATCAACTAGCTCTGCCTTACATCAATTGGAACTTTCTGGGGCCCACTGTCAGTGCAGGAATGCGGGGCGGGCAGAAATGGCCTCTCCTTCATAGAGCTGAGGGAGGGCTGTGGGCATGAAGACCATGACCAAAGACGCTCTTCACCGAATAACCGCAGCCTGGGGAAGCAGAAGATCGTCGCGAGCGAGGTTTGACTGCAGCGTGTCCGTTCCCCTCTTTGCCTGATACGGCGTTAAGGCTGCTCTTTGTTTTTCCTAGGAGATCATGCAGGAATCACCTGCCAAACATGCCTTGCACCTCCATGCCATCTAATTATAGCCTGTAACACTCCGGAGCGCTGACAGTGCTGAGCTATTGACTCTTGACACTCTCTAAAGCTCTTAATTATCTCTTCACATAAGCCCCTTTCAGACCTGTCAACTTCTTTGTATTGTTTATGGAGGGAAAAAAAGTAGCATATTAAGATTTCAGGACTATGCACCCAGAGACAAACTTGCATTACACTTGCAAGTGTTCTTGATGTCTGTGCACTCATAACCCACGTACAAATGAAGAGGGTTTCAAACCATGGTATATGGATACAGAATGACAATTCTGATGCCAGCTAACAACTTATGGCAATAAGCAAACTTAGTCAAGGAAAATTAAATTAACCCAAACTACTTCAATCAATCAGTCTGTCGCTGAAAAGTCATATTTAAACTCTCTGTTTGTATATCTCAAATATACACACTCACGCACACATATATATACACACATACTAATGTATAGAGACATACTGTTACATTTATATATATACATGCATATATATCTATGTCTCTATATCTACATATGACTGAAAAATGTTTTTCAAAATTCATTCACAACCTTACTAAGTTATTAACTCATCATGGGATTTGGAAAATTCAGAGATACCCATGTTTTACCCTATTTTAGAAATTATTTTTATATAACTTAAATTTATAAGTACTTATGAACTACTGGAACATATTTTCTTTTATTGGGTATGTAAGTAACTTGAAGAGACCCAGATAAGTGGGCGATACTTCCTACTATGCCAATTTCACATGAAGAAATTATAGTGCAGAGGCTTAAGTGATTTGCCTAAAGTCCTCTAGTAAAGGGAAAAATAAGACTACATAGGCATTAGGTCCTAAAATTAACATATATGGCAAAATTATAAATAATTAAAATTTCCATTGAAAATCTCTTTTATATCATCTATGAAATATAATATACAGATATACTATGTTCCGGTAAGTTCCACACAGTCTTTTGCTAGTTGCCTCTGGTGTGCGTGCTGCTGCTGCTAGCTGCTCTCCCCCAGCGCTAGAACTGGCTGCTGCCCCTTGGTAGGGACCATGCTGTATAGAAAATGTAAACCCCAGAATCACTCTCCAAATGTTGATATGCTCACACAATGAGAAATAACAGGAACCGAGACCCACTGAAGGAGCAGCAAACTACACCCTCCATCTGGGCACACTGTCACCCTGTAGCATAGTTTAAATTACTGCGTTCTCCTCTCTTTGTCATTTTTTTCTTTGCTTATGCATATGGTTAAAGTCAAGTAAGTTAAATGGGCAGACATAACCCGGTCCTCTAATGTGAGAGGCCTTTGACTCTAATTTCAGACCTTTCCACATATGCTGTTTCATTTGTCTCTACGTTGTTGTGTTAGTGAGGCCAATGGAATGGAATCTGACACCAAAAGAACAACAGAGCCTTCCCTGTTTTTCTCACTTGAACAGGAAAATAGTGAAACTTACCGATGTTTAGCAATAATATATCAAATGCTTCAGACCTGGAAGGGAAAGTGGGAACAGGAGAGCCAAAAGAGACCAGTGTACAAGAAATGCGGAGCAAATGCTCATTTAAAACTCAGAATTAGGCCTTTTTTAAATTTTTATTTTTTTAAAGCTACCTAGGTTACATAAATGTTACATAATAAATATAGGGGATTCCCACATGCCCCACTCCCCACATTTCCCACACTTTTCCACATTAACAACATGGCTCATTAGTGTGGTACATTCATTGCAATTGATGAACACATTTTGGAGCATTGCCACTAAGCATGGATTATAGTTTACATTGTAGTTTAAACTCTCTCCCACTCAATTCTGTAGGTTATGGCAAGATATAGAATGGCCTGTATCTGTCATTGCAATGTCATTCAGGACGATTACCAAGTCCCGAAAATGCCCCATATTACACCTGTTTTCCCTCTCCCTGCCCTCAGAACCTCCAGTGGCCACTCTCTCCACATCAATGATATCATTTCTTCCATTGCTAGAATCACAATAAGTCTCTAGTAGAATACCAGTAAGTCTACTTTAGTCCATAGTTTGTTCCCCAATCCTGAGGACTCTGGGACAGTGATGTCCACTACACCTCCAAGAATTAGGCCTTTCATATTGGCAGAGGCAGGTTTTTATTTGAAGGATTAGCTCTAGGTTGAGAATTCCATCCCACTTATCTGAGAGCATGTGAATGAAGAGAGGGTTCCAAGGGCCCAAGATCTTATGTGAGGGATTCACCTCAGAATAAACTCCAGGTCCTTGGATGGCCAAATTGGGGGCCATTGCCCAGAGACGGCATAGTGCAAAGAGAAGGGAGCCAAGCAGACCCAGATATAAACAAAGCTCAGACTCTGTTATATAAATTATGCAATCCCCACAGCCTCAGTTTTCTAACCTGAAAAATTAGAGTGATAGAATTTACTTCACAATGTTGCTGCAAAGCATAAATGTGGAAATGCATAAAAAGCAACTGTAACACAAGGTTTGATAACGCCAAAATTTTCATCTACATTCACCAAAATTTTGCTGGGGTAAAAAGAAACAGGAATTCCCAATAAAGTGACCAAACACCAAATGCATTGAGTCTCATCTTAAAATTAAATTTAAAATCAGCAACATAAAAATGGCAAGGTTACTCCCATATGTTATGGCAGGATTAAAATTCTAAGAATCCTGAGATAGGGTATAACATTATCAGGGTTTTTTGTATTCCTTACATTAGAAAATTATCTACTATAAAAAGAAGAGCAATCAGAAATCAAGAAACGGTATCAGATTGAGCAGTCAATTCTGTCATTTGAAACTTATAGTATCAATTTTCATATATTCTTTTATGTGTTGCTTTAAGAAATACCACTTCCTGACATGAAAAAAACTTGTAGGTTCAAAATCTTGAAAATTTTAATAGATAGGTAAGCAGGTGACAGTCCAGCTGCATAAAGGTAAAAAGGGGCCCATGGTATGAGAACGGGTGTGTGCCCATGAGCAATGTCTGAACATTCACTCACATGCATATTTCTCCATCTGACCTTTGTACATTTCTGTAGGTTTCTTCTTCCTCCCAACAGAGATAATGTAGAGTGGACTTCAAAGAGGAAAGCCCAAGTGTAACTCTGCCTAGAAAAATTCACTATTAGGTACAATTTTATATTCAGGCTTAGAAAAGAAGTGGATGACTCCAGGCAGGGAGCTATCAGTAGGGGCATCAGACAGAGGCAGCAAGCTCAAAGGAACAAAGAGTTGGAGAAACTTCAGCTAGAGGTTTGCATCTGCCACTCAGTCATCAATTCACACCTGATCTCACTAGAAGCGACATGCGGCACTTTGTAGAGCCTCTTCCTAGCAAAGTCTCATAATCTCCAATGTCCTACCTTTTCCACAGGCTGCTCTCATATGGCATTAGGTAATTTGACTTTACTGGGAGATTGCTATATGGAGATAAATGAGAATATATATTATATTCAGTAAAAGAGAGAAGACCAGATTTATCAGTTAGAATAATGGTCAACATATGCAAATGGTAGATATTTACTCTTCAGCTCAGAAACAACATGTGTTTCAAAATATTTCTCAAAATCAATGTTTCATAATTTAAAATATGCTTTCTTGTAGGAACAAGATCATCAGTAATGATTAATTTTTGAGACTTGTCTCCACATATCTATTTAACCAACAATCTAGCTAACACATTATTTTGCAATGTTGACAGCATAGGGAGCAGTATAGGAAAAGAGGGTATGAGGCTAGGTTTGGCTGAATTCAAATTTTCTGTTAGAACTTATTGCAAGGTAAGTCAGAACTATCCAATTGTCCATTTTAAACATGTGCAGTTCATTGCATGTCAATTGCATCTCAATAAAGCTATTGAAATAAAGCAAGAAAAGTTAGGAAAGCCCCATTCCTTCCCTTCCTCCTCCTGTCTTGGACATCAATATAGGAGAAATAAAGAAGTAAATGTCCATTTGTCTTATCAATGTTGAAGCTCAATTTTATGAAAGTTACAGAGGTCTTTATGCATTAACCTCAAATCAAACTAGAATTTAAATTGTTATCTTTATCTCAAAGCATATTCTAATCTACAACCTATTTGCCAATGAATCGATTTTATTCAGAATTCGGGAATTGGATCTATCCATTGATCAACAATTATCTCCTTTAAATTGCTTACTAATCTGTATTAATTGTAGAACATCTGAAAACAAAATTATGCAGAAAAAAATATTACATTTTATACCACTTCCAGAGATCCTCTGACAATCAAATCTGATTTCTTTATTCTAATTAGAGAATATGGATTCAGATCAGCCAAAGAGTTAAGAAAGCCAAAAATAATCTATATTTGGTTTTGGAAATTCCCTTGGATTTGATTTTTGAATATGGGGAATCATTCATACATCAAACTACCATTATCCTCCTGCCTTGAGAAAGTAAATTATTTGATGATAAAGTCTTCTTTCCTAGCTTCTTATGAACTAGAATGAATACCAGCTCTATGCCCTATAATTAATTCACATAAATAAGATAAAATTTTTAATATGATTATTTTCTAAATTCAGAGTTTACTTCCCACATCTGTATTTATATTTAGTTATAATCCCACAAAGATCCCCTCCTCTCTCACACACATATGTACACACTCACACACACACACTCATACATATATTCACGCAGGATGTCACACAGTCTAATTTGCTAACATTGCAAACATAACCACTTATGACATAAGAAAGAATCACTGAATTGTGATTGTGCTTTTATTTATAATCAAAACAAAACATATATATGAAGCAAGTTTTATTGTTAAAAATTTAATCAAAAATTTACTTCCATGTAACTTGACTGTAAATTGTGGAAATGGATAGAGTTGATGGTAACACATTATAGTGAGTAGAACTAATGCAGCTGGTTTATAAATGGTATGGTGGCTGAAAAGGGTAGTCTAGGCATGTAAATGTCATTTGAAAGAAAGCTAGAAAAAAAAAAGAAAGAAAGCTAGAGAATAATCTAGGAACTGAATAACATAGCAAACCCAGAGGTGGATGAGAATTGCAGTTAATATCACAAATACAAGAATGTCCTTCTATGAACTAGAACAAATGTACATCACTACTGCAAGGTGCTAAGAATATGGAGAAGCATGGGAAAAATACAATTAATATAACCTATGGACTATAGTCAACAGCAATACTGTAATACTCTTGGATCTATTCCAAAGATGCACTGTGTTACTAATAGCGGGGTATGGAAAAAATATACCAAATGTAGGCTATAGACCATAGTTAGTGGTAACAGTTTGATGATGTTATCTCATAACCTGTAACAAATGTTCCACAACAATGTAGTGTGTTGGTGGAGGGGAGTTATATGGGAATTCCACACATATGCATGATTGTTTTGTAAATTCACAACCTCTCGAATAAAAATATATTTTAAAAAATTTACTGCCATGGTTTCTTAAATCTTGTGATGTATAAGAACAGTGGAGTTAATAAAGCAAAAACTAACAAATTATCTATTCCCTTTGGCTTTCTTTGTTATATTTTCCTTGCCTTGTCCATTTCTTTGCCCTCATTATTTTCCCTTTCCTTCATTAGCACAAAGCTCATTAGCAAAAATCCTTTTCCCTTCATGTACTCAATTATAGAGTCTTCTTCGATTTCTGCCTCCACTTTTCACCACCATCAAATTTTATCCCAAGTATTCTCTAATCTTATCTTTTGTTAATCTCACAGAATAAATGGATTGGGAAAACACTGGTTTAGATTCTATTATGAAAAGAATATTGCAAATAAAAAAAAACAAAAAATGGGCTGAGATAAAACAGACTTTGTTGTAATCCCAACTCTTTCATTAGCTAATTATGTGCTTCAGTCAATAACTTAAACTCACTGATCCTCAGATTCCGCAATAATAAAAGGGGTACAAAAATGTATACCTTATTGACTCGTTTTTTCATTCTTTCCTTCAATAATGTTCATTGGAATTGTGCTAGGCCTAGGTGACACAGTGAACAAAACAAGGTGTCTCCCCTTAAAGAGTTTACATTCTAGTGGAGGAAGCAGACAATAAACAAATGATAAGATATGTAAATGATATAATGTAAATTATATACATACATGATACAAGTAATGATAAGTACTATAAAGTAACAAAGTAGAGTAAGGTGATAGAAAGTAGTGGTTATGGGAGTGGCTATTCCAGAGTGCTTAAAGAGGGCCTCTGTTAGTAAGTTATCTTTAAGCAGAAATCTGAATGAAGTAAAGGAATGAGTTCCAGGCAGAGGGGCCAGCCAGTGCAAAGGCCCTGAGGTGCGAATGTTCATGGGGTAACTGAGGAACAGTTGGGAGTCCCAAAAGGTTGGAGCAGAGTAAACAAGGAGAAGGGCGGGAGAAGAGGAGGTGGAAAAGCTAAGCAAAGAGTATAGCATGTAGGACTTTGTATTACTTACCTAGGTAAATACTTTGGATTTTGATCAAAATGTAAACAGTAACTGGATAACCTGATTTGTGGAAAAAGCAATGGGACAATGGCAGAATGGTAGTCAGTGAAAAGTTCACATGCTAGAGAGATAAAGCCCAGGTGTGTCTCATGGTGAAGGAAAACATATCACTGAGGCAATTGTCCATACACATGAGAAAGCATACCTTTGTTTCTCCAGAAGGAGTATTCCTGGAATTCAGAGCTGGAAATTCTGATTAGGCTCATCAACACAGTGGTGAGAAATGGCTCACTATATTCATTAAAGCTGTTTTGTTCAAACATTGGAATAAATATGGTTTACCAACCATTCTTGACAGTAAAAAAAAAAAAAAAAAAAAAAGTGATGGGAAATTATTGAAGCATTTTGAGTAGTCGATGACCAGGTCTGACTTATGGAAAACAGACTCTAGGTAAAAGAGAGTAGAAACAGGAGTAAGCAATTAATTTTGTTCTGTGAGTGAAAGAAATGCAAATTATTCATCATAACAGAAAGTAGAATCAAAACTTAAGAAAGTTCTCTCAAAAGGATCTTCTCTTTGACCAGTTGTGGTGGCCAGAATTTCAGGGTAGAACACTTGTCTTACCATTGGCTGGCTCCTCTTCTCCTCCTGTCATCCCCAACTTTCTCTGTTACCTCTGCCATCCCCTCAGCTCCCACAGACATCTCCTGCTCTTGCCTCATCTCTAACTCCCATTATCCCAGCTCAATGCTCTCTGGTGTGATGTACAGCAGATGAAAGGGCGTAGGCAATTGTAGCAGTTTGGTATTATTTATGAATTCCAGAAATAGATATTGGATTATGTTTGTAAACTGGTTACATGTCCTCTGGGCATGATTAAATTATGATTATGGCTTTGATTGGGCCTTTGGTGGGTGAGGACTCAAAGATAAAAGACATGGCAAAGGACAGAGTTGGAGTTTTGATGTTGGAGTTCTGATGCTGAGTTTTAATGCTGGAGCCCTCGGGAAGTAAGCACACAGAGGAGCTTGGTTGTGAAGAAGGAGAGAAGTCCCCAGGAAAAGAGACGAGCTGTTCGCCTGACAGTTTACAGTTGGCCTTGTGGAGAGAGGCAAAGCCTAGAGAGTCTCATAGTCTATAGCTGACCTTGTGGAGGAAACAGAGGTGTTGAGCCCAGAGAGAAACGGAACTCTGGGAAGAGAGGAACCCAAGAAGCCTGAACCCTGGTAAACGTCGGCAGCTGTTTTGCTCCAACACATGACAACAGACTTTGGTGAAGGAAGTAACTTAAGCTTTATGGCCTGGTAACTGTGGGCTTCTACCCGAAATAAATACCCTTTATGAAAGCCAACCAATTTCTGGTATTTTGCATTAGCACCCCTTTGGCTGACTAATACAGCAATGGAGTCAAACAGAGCAGGAGCTAACTCTGTACTCTGACACTTACTAGCTAAGTGACTTTACCAAGTTACTTAACCTCTTCGAGTTACAGTTGCCTCAACTTGCCAAATGGATTCAATGACATCCACCTCTCAGGGTTGTTGTGCTATTTAGATGTGATGCATATAAAGTACAGTGCCTGGAATACAGTAAGTGCCAAATAGTTGGAGTTATGTCAGAAAGTCTCTTACAATGCCCAGAACTTATTTCATCCATTTTCCCTATACTCATTGTGTTCTTGCTGACTTACTGAAAGAAATAAAAGGACCAAATATTCATCTTCCTGACAATGTAATCCTGAGATGGTTTATCAGGTTAAGATTTACATAAAATGCATATACTTTTGAACACACATGAGCAAGTCATGTTAAACCAGTAAGTCTATATTTCTTAAAGTGTATGGGGTATGAGAGAGATATTAAAATTCATATATAGGCCTCACCTCATACTTACTTGATTCAAAGGTGTAGAAAGTCAGAAATCTTGAATTTTGTCACACTTTTCAATTGACTTTAATTTTCATTGAAGTTTACAAACTGCTGCTAAGTTAAGGTCACTCACTAACAAGAGTGAGTAATGATGTTAATTTGAAAGTTTCCCAGCACATGGAATCATTCTATGACCTCAAATGTGATGGTGTCACTTTCCTTATGGAAAAGTGTGTGTGCTTGGGCTCTAGCCAATGGAATTGAGCAGAAGAGATCTGTGGCACTTCCAGGGCTGGCTCATAAATACCTCCTATGCCTTCTCCTCTGTGTCCCTTCTCTTTCCATGGCTTGATACCTTAGCAATGTTGGAAGCTTTGTCTTGAAGTTAATGAACCCCCAGCATGAAAGAAACCAGGTCCTGGATGAGAACAGCCCACCAATCAGGAACACCCATTTTATATGTGCAAGAAATAAACTTCTATAGTGTTAAGGTACTGCAATTTGAGGTTTATCTGATAGAATAGCTAGCACTCCCCCAGCATATATACCTGCTAAAGGAGTATATTACAGTTTAGACACAAACAAGCTATATTTCCCAGGCACTGGGGCCCCCCCAACATACTTCCAATGCAACTGCAAAATAAAAGGTGGGGGGAGAGAGTTGCATAGTTCACATTTAAAGGATATCTCTGCTCCTACCCATACGTTACCTAATTATCACTGAAAAAGAAGTTCAGCTTCAAAATAATGATAATCTTTGGCAAGAGCTTACAAAACATTTCACACTGTCCTCAGAAAAGGATGAAAGATAATTCCCACTTTCTGTGTAAAAGAAAACTAAATCTCAGGAAGGGGACATGACATTTCCATAATAACCCTGCTGGTGAGTGACAGAGCAAGCATTCAGATCTTAGTCTTTTGACTCTAGCTCTAGTGCACTTCCCAAAAACCAATTTCACCTCTCGCATTCTTAATGAAGAGTTTAGCTAGTTCTCATGGAGAGTAAGCCCAGGCCAACTTTGTCTGTCATGAGGCAGGTATAGTGGCAAGAGCGCTCTTATTTGTTTTCAGGGCCGATTTGTAACTTTAAGAGAAATTAGAAAACCAAGAGTTTCCTCCCTCCCTTTTAAAGTGGATGAGGCCTTATTTCTGATTCTGATCTATATTTTCTTATCCAAAATGATCTGGTCTGATTTGAGGCTCCTAATTCTAAACTCTGTCCCTCAAATCATATTGAATTTGCATCACACTAACTCTCTGATTCAAAAACTATTCCATTTCACTTAACGGGGTTTCTGGGATTGAAAATACAAGTTTTGAATCACTTTTCATATGGAAGCAGTCAAAACAATTTTTTTGCGTATGAATTCCGTAAGCAACTGAGTTCTTTTTTGCTGAGATTCAGTAGGATGATTGTGGCTAAACTTGTTCCCTGATACTAGTATCACAACAACTTCTCACAGTTTGTCCCTAACTTTACATTTTCCTTAAAAACTTGTGCTAGCAAAGGTTTACATGTTTGTTTTTCTGTTTGTTTTGTCCTACAGGCCTTTTTCTTTAAAACCAAACAGAGTTCCCCTCTATGAATTGTACTGAAGTCTGAGCTGACTCTAGGGCTAACCCATCCAGTTGGAACACCCAGTTGGTGTCTCAGTGTGAGAGCAGCCGCAGCACGCCAAGACTGTCATGATAATAATTTGCAGCTGAGTTTGCAGCATTCCCAGCCTTTTGATGTGATTGTGTGTACAAGTACAAATACATCCAGAGTCAAGGGAAATATGTTCAATTATTTTATAACATTACTTTACAATGTACATCATGTCTCCCCAGACTCTTTTTGACATTGAAAATCACCCAAGTAAAATGCAAATAAAGATAAATCCTGTGATCATCAAAATGAGGACCAAACCCAAAAATATGCCCTTGGTTTGTGGTTGAATATGTTTGCATGGAAGATTATTGCCTTTTTGATCTAGAGTCTGTTTCTTTTATGTTATATTTAAATTAATTACACATGGAAATATTTCTACAATGAGATATGGTGATGATTTCCTGAGAACAAAGCTCAGTAGAAATCCCTGGATTTATTTGGGGAGACATTTGATGCAAAATTACTCTACCTTTTATTTAGTTATAACTCTGAAGTCTAACAACAACAACAAAACATTGCATGTGGTAATTCCCACTGTCCATCTTAATTTCTCTTATTTAAAATAAGAAGTAAACAAATTTTTACAGTAATGATGTAAAAGTCAAATTTAAAAAGGAAAACTGCCTGTCAGAACTAGGGAGTTGAAATTGCCCAATCAGTTTCCTTTCTCATGAATGAACAATTCCTTATATTATTTAATAGTTATTAGGCATCTGTAGCTCACAATGTGCTGTTTATTATATAAGAAAGACATGAATAGTTTCCACTTCAAAGTAGAATATAAATATCTACTTTGTGCTGTGTAAATAGGTTTTCTAAACGTATTTGATCCCACCTCGAAATGCTGTCTTGAGCCATATATGTGGCAAACATTCCATTTCTGAGATGAAGGGACAAATGCATTGTACCCTCAACAAACTCTGCCCTCCTAGATATAATCAAAGAATCAAATGGACACTGACTCAGTGGGAAACCACCCAGCTATGTCATAATGTATTTCCCTAATTGTCATAAACAATGAAGAATTTCTAGAAGCTTTAAACACGGTAGAGATTGGCAATAAATAATTGTTGAATGGATATATGAAGGGATGGATTAATGAATGATTGAATGAAAAGAAATGGATTCTGGTTGCTGGGTAGGTCCAAGTCTGAGCTAACATTAAAGTTGATGATTGATGGAAAGAGGTGGAAAGAAATGTCCTCTAGAGACTTTGCTGAGGGAAAAGGAGAACACTGTGAAGGGCATCATCAGAACAGAGGTGTCAGAAATCTAAATGCATTTCTTTTCACAAAGTGTTTACTTGTTATCCAATCTTCCTGGCTCTTTAGAATGAAGTGCTGGAAAGAGAAGCATTCAGGGAAGAAAGTATGGACATGTTCTCCCATGAACAAGTGGAAATCTGAAGGCAGAAGTACAATGGTGCATCCAAGTACTATCTTAAGAGAAATCCAGAGTGGCCAAATTGAATCAGGGTGGGTCTTAATCCTTACTATGGAGGTCTTAAAAAGAGGGGAAATTCAGATGTATTCTGTCAGTAAACACCAGAAACTTGGGAGAAGACAGAGAAGCCAGAAATCAGAGAAAGTCACAGGAGGAGATCAAGGACATTGCCATATGGCAAAGGACTGCCACCCCCAGAGTACTACAGACTTCTAGCCTTCAAACATGTGAGACAATAAATGCTGGTTGTTTAAATCAACTCGTGTGGTATTTGTCATAGCAGTTCCGGAAAACAAAGACATCCAGAAAATATGAGTGAAAGACTAGGATTTAATGAATTTTCTAAGAGTCCTTATTGAATCTTTTTGAGTTTTCTACATGTATTAACACTGTTTCTTTGGCTACTGTTTATTAAAAGAAAAGCCATAACTTTAATAGCTGTGTGCTAATCTTTAAGACAAAGGAGTCTGTCTTCAACTGTGGAGCAAGAAAGAAGGTGGAATGTGCTGAAGGAGTTGGTTGTTGCTGATATGGCCAAAAAGGAAAGGAAAACTTAGACTAGAGGACTATGGCAAGAAAGAAATGTAATTATTTAATGGCTTACATGGTTTTCCAATAACAATCCAGAGTAGAGTCTCTAGGAACCAAAGCTTAAATGATCAAGAAAAATAAAAGCAGGAAGAAGGAAAAGTGCACTGGGAAAGCACAACATAAAGCTGAGTTATCACAGATGCAGCAGCTCTTTGCTATATTTCTAATATGTCATTTTCCTGAACTGAATTATAGTTAGATGTGTTTGCAGGCCTTTGAGGATTGGAATTCCCTTTAGTTGGCATGTAGTAGTCCTTCAATAAGCATATGCTAAAGAAATTCATGAATGAATAAATACATACATGAATGTGCTAACATCAGTCAGTATCCACTTCAATCCATAAAACATTTTAGGTGCTTTTGATGTGTAGGAACTGTCTCTCTCCAGGAATTGCAGTGTATAAGGAAATTCAAGTACAGAAATAATCAATAGTGGCTGACTGTGATAAATACTTAATAAAGATGAAGTAAAAGAAGTGAAAAAAGAAAAAGTGGGACATAAGTGAGTTTTTTGGAGAAGGTTGGACCTTATTGAGTCTTTGAAAAATAGCAAGATTCTGGTGGATACATAGAGGCAATTAGAATTCCAGAAAGAGGGGACCAGTGTGTTGAAGGACACAGAAGCAAGAAAAATACATGCTGTAGTCAGAGAGCACCAAATAAAATTCTTAAGTGTTGTACAATTAAAAGTGGACTAGTGAAGGTCTTTTGGGAGTTTGGGGCAAATTGTAAAAGTCAAACTATAAGCATGAAGAGATGCACATTATTTTCCATATAATGGAAGACTATTGAAGGGTTTTGAGTAGAAATAGACTTGGTCAGCATTGAGTTTGGGGAGGATAATGGTGGAAGCAATATGGGTTATGAATCTGGAGAGAGAGGAAGACTGGAGAGATAGAGAACAATGAGGAGCTTCTTTCAAACATCCAGGAAAAACATCACAAAAGACTCAACTAGAGTGGTGACAGTGGAGGTGGGGATGTATATGAGCGACTCCTGCTGTTGTGTCTTCTGATTGATTTCAGAACCATGGGAAACATAAATATATGGAGCATGACCACCTGGTAAGGTGAGAAATAAAGCACTTAAGAGAAAAAGTTTGAAGAAATATGTTTTTTTTAAATTACGTAACTGTCTCACACTCGGGAAATTACCTTACTAGAGCCTCCTCTGGCATTCTGCTGATTCTTTCTCGTGTTCTCATATTGTTTCTGCACTGATCTTATTTGCACACTCATGAGTTTACCAGGACAGGCCTTCAAGAACACAATCCATTGGTAAAGATCAGAAATAGCTGTGGTTATTTGTATTTGGACCTGAGCACCATGTACCTCAGAGGCAGCAGAGGACAGTGCCTGGGATGCTGAGATAAAATGGTACCAGCTTATGTGAGGAACAGTTGAAGACAAAAGGAAATGGTTCTCCTAGAAAGGAGGGAAATTTGGAAAAAAGAGTCCTGATAAGTGGGCCAGAAGAATCCTGGTTTTGACTCCATTGTCTTTGCTGCATGTCATTTTCCTGGCCTGTAAATACTCACTCTCCTTATCTCAGAGAGCATTTCAAATAGCACTTCTTTATTAAAAATTCTATAAAAATGAAAAATAGGAGGGACATGAAAATAGTTGTTTTCGATGTTAAAAGGTGGAGTCACGAGGGTTTCTGAAAGATGCCCACGTGCAAGAGACATGAGACATTTTCATATTCTCTTAGAAAACAGAGATAAGATCAGATGTTTTGAACCTGACATCGGAGCAACTTCAGTGACAAGAATGCTCTGGAAATGGAGTGGTTTGTTTCAGGCAGCAGTTAGTGGTCTGGCACGGATGCAGTAAACCATAGCAATCTCTTGGCTGGTGGGATTGGAACATCAGATGGGGAATGGTTCCCTTGGATGCAATTCTATAATTCTAAGAAATATTTCTATCTCCCTGTACTAAGCAGTGGTAGGTGTCACTTTACAATGAAATGCCTCAGAGGTTTCAAACTAAAAATTAATATCAGAGGAGCAATTTTCTTAACAGCAAAAAACAAAACACAAACAACAACAACAACAAATCTTTCTGTTTCCTTGTGAGAAACTAAAAGGAGAGGAAAGAAGCCCAGTTTCCTAGTGATTATTCTACCCAGAGAACTTCCTTGGAAATGAATGAATGAAGAAGTAAGCAAAGAGCATGGGGATAATGTCTCCTGCCTCTGCTAAGTTCTTAACTTCTTGTAGAACAGTTTTACCTTGGAAACGCTGTGATTTTTATGTCATATCTCGGTGTCAAAGGCACAGTGAGACGCTGCATTTAGGCCAGGCTTAGGAATCTGCTCTGCCACTCACGGAGTGCAAGGCCCAGAACAATGTCCATAACATCTTTAAGGCCAAGTTTACACAAGTGCAAAAACAGGATAATAATGCCTAACATGCTGGCCTCTTACAAGTTTGGCAGAGCAGGAAGAGTGTCCCGGTTTGAGTCTCGGTGGAATTCTCTCTTAGTGAGATATATAACTCGCCATGTCTAGCAAACAGTTGGCCCGACCTCTCATGAGTTTATTGGAGCAGAGGCTGAGAAGCCTCCCACGAGAGCATCCAAGCTCAGTTAACTGCTGGGTTCAGGTACATGTGGGCCGTCTGGTGAGCCAGCGAGGTTTTTACGACTGAAATCTCTGCAAAGAAGCCAAGATCCCTTGGGAATAGAACTCGTGCAAAATGAAAATGGAACCAGGCCACAAAGCAGTGACAACAATAATAGCAGCAGGACCAGAATCTCAGTTAATGGAATGAGATGCAGCCACAAAATGTCTATGTGAGTGGCAGTTAGGAGCTTCCTAGGGAAAGTCACCTTAAGCATCAATGAAGCAAAGGACCATGAATTGACCTCTTATCAAAGTCCTAGTCTTCTGAATTATGCCTGATATTCAGTATCTCCTGGCCCAAAAAGTGTAGGTGTGGAAGGAAGGATCAAAACTGAAATAATTTCTTTTAAAATCTTAGCATGGGAAAAATAAAACTAATGTAACTTATATAGTTAACAGTAATATTGCTAATTTTTTTGTAGCATAGGCAAAGAAGGTACTATATCAATGCTAAAGGTAATAAAAAGAGAATATGGGGCTTAGTTCTATGAGATATGAATATGACTAAGCATTTTTTTCTTCATTAACAAGGAGACCTTGGTCATGTCACTTAACCAATCTGTGTTCATTTAAGTATCTTTCCGAACACTAGAGAAACAATTTTTGAGTTTGATTTTAGGATTAAATGAGATAAATGTGCCTGGACAGAATTTTTTAAAGTAATGCTTCCATAATTTGTTAAGCTGCCTTTTTGTCTGTTCTTTCATTTTTTGAAGTTGAAATACGGTTTACTTGAAAAAACAAAAACAAACGCTAGCATATATTCTGGCAAAACCATCACGCTTTGTGATGTTGTCAACAATGAGTAACCAGCAAAAGAGAGAGAAACATTTTTCCACTTTGCTATGGGCCAACAGATAGCTTTGCCATCACAAGGGCTCCCAGGAATAAGTTTGGCAGTTCCTAGTGGAAGAGCGTGGGTGAGAGCATTCAGGGGGAGCAGGGCACTTCCCAAGCAGGTGCTCAGCAGGGGATGGAAGCTCTCAGCGGAGTAGGAGTAGGATAAGGCCAGGGTCAGGAGGGCAACCAGCAGCAGGTTTCGGGGCTTGGGAGATGTGTGCAGAGTCAGGAGAGACAGTGGTGTTCATGGCAGAAGAGGGCTATGTCCTGTCAAGGAATGAATTCTCTCTCAATGTTTAAGGAAAGTATTCTCTGCAACCCCTACAGCATAATAGTCAGTTATTAGAAACCAAGAAAGAAAAAACTCGCATAGAAGAGAAAAGCCCCCAAATGTTCAGCCACCATTTCCTAAAGCATTTCTGAGATTTTACTAATGTGTGCAGACACTGACTGACAGAGCTATATGTCCTTTCTTAACTCAGCATTCCAAAGGAACTTGGCCCAGTCACGCAGAACTGACAGAACCAGGATAGTTAGCCCACGAAGAAACCCCAGGGTTTCCAGTTCTTATGTTTTGTGTGACCTTCAAGTTTAACTTCAAGTTTCAGATTTATGTGAACTTTAAAACAGAGTCATGGGTTTCATTTTAAATCACTGTGATTTTTCGTGGGTTTCTTAAAAGGACACTGACAACAAATCACCCAGGGCTCATTTCAATCACACTCGCACTCCTTTGATACCTCTGTAGCCTACAGAAGCAAGGAAAGTTTGGGGAATCATGTTTTAATGCATTTATATTTTTGCCTGCAGTCACGAAATGGACTAGGAGATTGGAGTCAAGTATAAGATTGCACGACAAATGTCTTAAAGGACTCTGCTTTAATTAAAGTAGGCAGGAGATTTATGGGTTGATAAGACCACATTGATCAAAAGCATACTTTAAGTTAGTGTTTAATGTGAGAAGCTGCAAATGAATTGCAGATGTGTTTATGTGAGCTAGACACCATGGTAACCAGACTGTGAAATAAACCTGATTCAGCAATGTTTAGGTGAGGCCAAAACAACTAGTTGATTCAGTAATTTCAATTACCCAGACAAGACAGTAGGGGAAAAAAAATCAATTCATTGCTATATTTAACTGGCCAATATGATCAAAAGATAATTGCATTACACACAGTTTTGAATTATGAAATCTCTAAATAGCAAAAGTGGTATAATAAAATACTAAGTTTCTTGGGTAGCCGGAGAATTTCCTATACTACAAATACAAGAGTAGAATTATTTTTTTCCTACAAGTAGGAAAGTACAGTTTTGAAACAGAAAATGTAAAACATGTAGCAATTTCCAGGAACCTGGAATTTCAGCATTTTCTAGAGAACTGGACTACATGAAAAGACAAAGTATTTAGGTAAAATCCAGAAACTGTTCTGTAGCACTCCTTGATTAAAATAGCATTCCATAGCCTAGGTTCAACAGAAGAATGCATTTTCCTACTTAACACCAGATATCTCTCCCAATCCTAGTTCTGAGGTCTTAATGCATGGAAAGAAGATAATCACTGCAGCAAAAAGAAATGTCCTTTAACCAAATCTCCATTTCTTTGCAAGGAAACTCTTCACTTGGGGAAACACAGGGTCCATAGCATGCTTGATCATGGTAGCTAGAAGCTCCCCACCCATGTCTCCTACCACTGTGTGCTTAACAAGGGCCGCTTGCATTTTTCACAAACTTATTTATACTAGTTTTAAAAAGACGAGGACAACAAAAGAGGAATTGTTGTTTCCTTGAAAACCAATTTGAATTCTTAGGAAACGTGAAAGTGAGTTACTAAAAATAATGCTATCACATTAAGTGTGGGAAAGAAAATTGTAAGGTCTTTCCTATTTAAATTGCTCTGCAAGTGTCTTTAAATTCTCATTAATCTTTAATAAGTCAGATCTGGAATATATAGATAGTACATTATGGGCATGGTTTACACAATGAATATAATATAGAATTTTAATTGATGCTGTTGTATTCCAGTCATTGTAATAAAAGAAGTTTGATGCCAAAAAAGAACTCAAAGTGTATTGATTGGCAAAAATTGTGTTTATATTTTGCATTAAAATAAAAGGTATAATATATCTATATACATTGTATGATTATATATATGTGTGTGTATATTAATATATGAATCCCATTGCATGATTTCCCTATTTAATTGGAATTTTAGCTTCACTGGCCAAATACTCAGAGCAATAGTTTCCAATAAAAGGACTTCTACTAGATAGTCATGTACCCACTTATACTCTCAACCTAAAATTGATAGAAATTCAAAAACCCTTGAGACATAAGACAATTTGTGCCATTCAAGTGAATTTTTTTACCACTTAAAATGAAAAAAAAAAAGAAGCATGGAAAAATCCAGGTTTTATGCAGCCTTGCTCCAACATATTGTAGAGTAATGCTTTATACAAAATAACAAAATACAAAATTTTGAGCAAATTGCAAGATCAAAAAGAAAATGTAACTATACCACAACTGAAGAAATGGAAGTACAATATAAACAATGGGAGTGAGCTTAGAGTCAAAAAATGGAGTATGAGTATCAAATCTGCTGTTTTGTGTGATTTTGAACAAATAAATTATGCTCTTGTGTCTTAATTTTCTCTTCTGCAAAAATTGAAAAAGATGACCTAACTCCTAAGGTTGTTTTAAGGCTTATAGAAGATAATGTTTGTAAAGTACATAGCAAAGCACCTGGCACACATGTATTCAATAAATTCTGTTACTAGCAATAATGGAAAAAGTTGGGATTATCATAGTCAGTTGCTACTGGTCTGTTTTGCTGCCAAATTCCTCTTTTCAGTTATGGGAACTTCTTTACTGCAAGATGGAAAATCATCACTATGTTTTAGAAATACAGCACATGCACACATATGATGTATTTATTTTTATATATGTAATGTGTTTGTCCTCATATAGAGCATGTATATATGTGATAAAGATGATGTAGAACTCCAATTTATTATGAATCTTATTATATCTAATTTATTTTATATATTTATTTCTTTTCTTTATAATAGATATTTTATATATTTATTTTATATATAATGCATATACACACCTACAGATATTGTATAGATGTGTGTGTGTAAAGTTTCTTCTGGATTCTTTAAAGCCCCCAAATGTATTTTGCTGAGGATGATGCAGTTCTCAAAGAGTGCTGTCGGCTCCTTGTTCACAGAAATTCCTGTCTCTGGAATGGGATTCACAGAGAACCCAGAAGCCACTCAAGTCAGGGACTCATGGGGACTTTAACCCCTCTGGAACCAATACAGAAAAACAATGAAAGAGACAAGAGCACACATTTACCCCCAAAAGGAAAAATCTCAGATTTTCCTTATATTACTAAATTACTTGGTACCCTCAAAATTGATGGAATGCTATACATAATTTTTAGATGCATGTTGGATAATTTTCATGAAAAATGTCTTTAAAACAAATTAGTAAAATGGACAGGTTATGATCTTTATGATCTTTCATTTATAATTTTAAAAATTACATGTATGTAATAAGTTTGTGTATATATAGACATAAAGGAATAAAAGAAATACATATATATATATACACTGAACTTTGACTATCTCAAGGGGCAGAGATTGGTCAAGGATGTGAAGAAGTTAGAGGAGGGAAAACTATAAAATTTTACCTATATCTTTCCTTAGAGTTTTACATATTGCAGTAAACACAAAATACTTTCCTAATTAAAAAAATAAATCTGATATAATGAAATGGATAGAATATACTCTGGGTTAGCCTTTATAGTGATTGACTTAGATAAAATCTAGTTCCACATTTGGGATAACAGGAAAAATTATTTTATTCTTACTTAAATAATTCTTCCAGTGTTCTGTTTAAGTAATGATAGCCTAGGCAATTCATACCAAATCTCCCATTGAGAAAAACTTGAAAACTTGGACAAACTATGAAAAATATCTCTTTGAAAGCACTATAGAACTAATGATTCAGTGAAGAATTATGAGGCAAGATTTGAAAAAAGAGGAAAACCCAGAAACTTGAACTCAGTATTTGATGTTTCTTTTCACCTAGAGTTATCTTCCAATTTCAGAAAAGATAACTGAGAAGCTAGCTGCTCATTTTGACCAAATCCTCACAAATCTAAGGGAGGGAGGATGGAATTAGAGTTCCGGACTCGGAAAAAAGATACCATCAACTAGGACCCAATTAACCTCTTCAATGTTTCATACACAATCTCCAGAACTCAGTCAAAACTAATTAGTATATGAGAAGACAAGGTAGTATGATTGAAAATCAAGAAAAACTATAGAAAGAGACCCAAAGAGGATCCCAACAATGGGGTTATCAGACACAGATTTTAAATTAGCTATGCTTAACATGTCCAAGTATATCAAAAGCAAGACTTAGAATTTCAGTGCAAAACTGAAAATTAACAAAAATAACTCTCAGTAAAATAAATTATTTTTCCTATATAACATAATCTTGTATGATTTTAAGAATTCTTTGTAATAATCATGTCAGTAGTTAAGAAATGAATTAACCTGAACTTGAAGATCTTAATGATACTTTGCAATACATGTGTTCTCTGACATTTTAAATTGGGGGGGACCCAGAATTTCTTTACCAATATTAATTTCATATCTTCAAAATAGTATGACTTTTTATGATCACTTTATACTTTGGGAAAACAGTTTCACTCTCCTGGAAAGTGATTCATTTCACCCATCCTTTTTCTTATACACACACTTTTCAATTTGATCTCTCCTTCTATTGAAAAAGCCTTCTAGCACAATCCTAATTATAAGTATTATGAAAGTAAATGAGTAGCAACACAAAAAAACTATATAATATATAAATTACAGAGACTATACTGTGAAACAATAAAAACTGAGACTTTATTGGCAGAATAAAGGAGTGTTGAAAAGGCATAAAATTGCATGAAAATAAATTAAAAATTGAAACCAATCCTATTGTTTCTTCTACTTAAAGAACAGCAGCTGCTTCTATGTTACCTTCATTTGAGAAAGTTTAATTTTCTACTGATATGTCAGTTTTCTCTCTACATATATGCTGTTGGAGAAAATGGTGGCGCTCACTGGGATGCAGAGACTGACAATTGCAGGCAGGAAGTTTATTGAGAAGCTCTCTCAGCGGAGGGGGTTTGGAGAATAGACTTCAGCCCACCCGTGGAAGGTGGTGGATATGACTTTATATAGTACATCAATAGGTGGGGAAACCTTAGTATGTGGGGAAGGGGTTAGAAACTGAGTGCAGCCTGGGGCCAATAAGGGGCTGTAAAAGTGAATTCTTTCCGTGTATGGCTTGGGGGGTAGTGGGCTAGGAGGTGGGTTATTCTTGGAATGCAGGAGGGGTTGGTGAGGCCTGGGCCTGGAAGGGGTAAAAGTCCTTATCACAGTGCTCCACCCCCACTGTGATATGGATGTTTTGTTCATTCTTGGGGGGGAGATGAGCTGCCTCTGTGAGCAGGAGCACGTAGACAGGTCTTATGACCTATTAATCATTGCAAACCTCATAAGGGGGAACCTCTAACATTCCTAACTCTTTGATTATATATATATGATGAAGGACCTAAGTAATGGGAATACTGGGCAGAACAGAAGAGTGAGAGGATTTGGGACATAGACTCAGTCTGGCTACTTCCTGCTGTTATGGGGCAGCGAAGGGTTCCCTTCCCTTCTGTCCAGTGAGTTCTGATTTCTGGTCCCAAAGAGATTGGTATTGGCGTTCATGTAGCAAGAAGATGCCGTCCACATATTCCTGAGTTGCTGATTGTACAATTCAGCATGTGAATCAGATAAGAAGCTGTGAGAGACAAGGACCAAAAAGAAGCAACAGCAATTCTATCAGTAGTGGTATTATAATGAGTGGAAGGATTGATTTTAGGGGTGAGGAGAAGTAAGAAAGAAATGAAAATAACCATGATTGATTTCTGTAGCTGTTGTCTTGGGCCCTCTGAATGATTTCTATGTTTTCCTTTAAATTTTTGAGATTTTCTTCTGCCTGCACCATTCTATTAATATAGAAACAAGTCTCATTTATGATTGCACAAGTGCCTCTTGTGACAGCGGTGAGGACATCCAATGCTCTCCTGTTTTGTATGACAACTGATGCCAGGCTGTTAATTTCCAGTTGTTGATTGTTTATGACCTGTATGGTGCATTCCAGGACAGGTGTAATGTGAGGGAGATATTTAGAGTTGCTCGTTCTAGCATTGGAATACCTACAAACCAGAACAGACTGCAAAGACGGTGCCAGGATAGAATTATAATGGGCGTGATATCCAAATTCTGGGTCTCCTAAGAAGTGCCTCTTTTTTCGTTCACTCAGTTGTTGAGGCTGAAGTGAGATTTCAAGAAAAGAACCAAGATTAGGTATTTGTCCAGAGGAGGCCATATCTTGGGTTTTAGAATGGTAATGTTAGGAATAATAGATACTATAGTGCAAGTTCCTGTCCATACCGTAGAAAGTGTTAGATATGCAGTATTATCACACAGAAAATAGAAAACTGTAGCGCTGTTGAGGGGCCTGAGGGAATAAAATAAGAATGTGGGTGATTGGGAATGCTGAATTGGCCATAAACTACATTAGCACATAATGGAGAGTAATGGGGTTTGGAAGGGTCAATGTTAGTTTATTCTGACAGAAGAGATTTCAGAAAAGAAAAGTGAAGAAATTCTTTGGTTTTTTTCTAGGTTTTAACCTGAATAATTGTCCCGATTGTGTTCCTACTCCGAATAACTCGGTTTGTCTATAAGAGCTATTGAAGCACAGTACATTTTCACTATAATTTTTATTGCTTCCTTGTGAAGGTAGTGTTTGATTGATGCCTGAGTCATTCCAAAATGGGGTTTAATTAAGATGTTTGTTTGGCACTTTCAAATCTGCCTGCCAGTGCAGTGTAGTAGTGTTAAAGAGTACAGTATGATCACAAGATGTAGTGGGTATATGTCCTAAATTAGTTGCATAAGGTCATGTGAATAGGTAAATTTAAAGCATAAAAAAGGTTTGTCCATTAGGATTGTGACCATACCAATAGAATCTGAATTTTCCCCTGAATGAGAGATGTTTAAGGCCTGACGGAGAATAAGTATATCTTCATATTCTGGTAAACTTGTAGGGGTGGTCTGTAACCCATTGGCCTCCAAAGCCAGTATATTAGGGGGTGAACATGCAGGAAAGTTTTGGTTTCAGCGTGGGTATGGTCAGGGCATATCCAGCAATCAGAATGGTTAATTACGGTTTCTATGGTTTGGATAGTGTCTGTAAGGGAATGATAAGGGATTTTTTGAGAAGTTAGTGCAAAGAGGAGTGGGACGATAAAATATAGGACATCCATTGTAGAAAGACTTTAGTCAGTAAAGAAAAGGAAGAGGGTGGCAAAGGAGAAGAAAAGGAATTCTTCGGGGTAAAAATCAGAAAAATCTCCTTGTAACCACAGGTCCTGGGTGACATCAAGGTAGTGCTGGAGCGAAAGAGTGCAAGGGACAACAAAGTCAGCTAAGTGTGAGGATAGAATAAATACTACAAAGAGTGTTGGCTCTGGATAGTACCATGTGTGTTGATGCTGCCAGGGTTAAGTGTACTTTGTAGACAAGCCACGGAAGGAAAGGGTAAGAGTTAAGAAGAACCTGAAGTGTCAAAGGGGGCGATACCACCTGCGTTTGGAGTGTTGTGACCTCTGTCCCTCATGAGTTTCAATCATAGGTCCCCCAAGGTTCACAGGTGTGCTTATCTTGAGCCTCAGGGTCTCGTAGTTTGCTGTCTGCAGAAGGTGGTAGAGCTGGCTTCAATCTGGAAAAGAATATCCACGACAGGAAGTTCAAAAGTTTTGCTGCGGTGGGGATGGTTAGAAGGACAAGAAAAGAACCCATCCACTTTGGGGTTAAAGGTTTGGGGTGTAAGGCCTTTAGGTATACCCAGTCACCTGGATGAATAGGCAGCGAGGGGGCAGAAGGTTCTGGCGCAGGAGGAGTGGAGTCAGTTAGCTGATGCAGGAATGAACGCATTTGTGTTAGTCCGACTATATTGCTATCGAAATCTGATGGCTGGGAGGATATATTGGTAAGAGTAAAAGGGCATCCATACATGATTTCAAAGGGGCTTAGGAAGTGTGGGTTTCGAGGAAGGATTCGAATTCTCATGAGAGCTAAAGGCCGCAGTTCAGTCCATGGTGTCTGTACCTGCGTTGTTAATTTGGTTAAGTGTTGTTTTAGGATCCCGTTTACACGCTCAACTTTTCTGGAGGACTGAGGTCTGTAAGGAATATGTAACTTCCAGGTGATCCCTAAGGCACTACAAACCCTTTTTGTGATCTGTGAGGTGAAGGCTGTCCTGTTATCTGACTGCAGAGAAGAGGGAAGGCCAAATCTGGGGATTATTTCTGTTAACAGGATGTTAATTACAATATCAGCCCACACAGAGGTGACTGGAAATGTTTCAACCCATCCAGAAAAGGTGTCTACAAAGACCAAGAGGTATTTAACCTTCTTCACAGGTGGCCTATGGGTAAAGTCTAATTGCCAGTCTTGTCCTGGCTTAGAGCCTCTAAATTGGTGGGCTGTGAAAGAGAGAGATGTAGAGCCTCAGTGGATATTAGCTTGTTGACAAATAGAGCAGCTTTTTGTCGTTTCTTTCAAATGTCTTGAGAGTTTAGGGCAGTGTAGAGAGTTAGATAAGAGTTGTGAAAGCGGTTTGTGTCCCACGTGGTACTGGTTGTACAGGGAGGTGAGAATGTCATGTGTTTTTAATTCAGGTAAAAGAATTTTTCTGTTTTTCATGAGCCACCCCTCAATTTGTTCTGCTCCCATAAGGGGGAACTTTAAGGTTGCTTTAGGTGTATGGGGGGGCAGGGTATGGAAGTACTAGAAGAACGGGTGTGACAGCGGAGTGTAAACCTAAGTAGGGTTAGGTAGCCTGCACTTTGGCTTCAGCATAGGCTCGGTCATTTCCAACAGATATAGGGGAATTTGATTTTTGGTGCCCTTTGCAGTGAATTATCGTGGCTCGGGTTGGAAGTGATGCCTTTTTGAGTAACTGTAGGATGAGATCTTTGTTGACAATGGAGGATCCACTAAACATTAGGAACCCTCTCTCCCGCCAGATGTGGGTGTGTGAGTGTAGGATGTGATATGCGTATTTGGAGTCAGTGTAGATGTTTAGGGCTTGCCCCTTGCCTCTGACTAGTGCTCTGGTGAGGGCTATGAGCTCAGATTGTTGGGAGGTCATACGGGGGAAGGGGACCTGACTCAACAGTTTCAGTTAAGGTAACAATAGCATATCCAGACTGAGTGGTGGTGTTAAGTTTCGTAGAACTGCCATCAATAAACCATGTATGAATAGGATTAGGAAAAGGGGTGTCTAAAATATTAGGAAGGGGCTTGGCAAGGAGATCAAGCACATCACTACAATCATGTATGTAATTAGTGTCAGGTGTATTTGGGGGTGGGTTGGGTTCAGTGGGAAGGAGGGTGACAGGATTGACAGTGGTGTAGGAAGACTCCGGGGTTTTGTAGAAGGTTTGCATGGAGGGTTTGGAGGAGAGTGGAGGAGAGAGATGAGGTAGCTTTGTGAATTAAGAGAGGAGATAAGGAATGTGAGGGAAAAACATCAAGATGATTTATCGGATTAAAGCTTTCTTGCACCAGAAGGGAAGCAGTGGCAAGGGTTTTGAGGCAAGTAGGCCAACCAAGGGTTACAGGATTTGTTTGGAGAAGTGGGCGATGACTCGATTATTGGGCCGTAGGTTGTGTTAAGATTCCTAGTGCATATCCATGTCGGGTATTGATGTAGAGGGAAAAGGGTTCAGCAGAGTTAGGAAAGGCTAGAGTGGGTATCATCATTAAGGCTTCTTTAAGTTTACAGAAGGCAGGCTTGAACGATAGAGGGCAATCGAGTGGTTATGCAGGTCTCCAGAAGTGGCTTGGTAGAGGGATTTAGACATAGGTCCAAAATTTGGAATCCAGAGATGGAAAAAGTTGACTAGCCCTAAGAAAGAAAGGAGCTCTGCCTTGGTATGTGGGAGAAGATAGTCTCTGATGAGTTGGATACAGTCTGCAGTTAGATGCTTATGTGAGGGGGAAAGATGAAGACCTAGAAAGGCTACTTTGGTTTTGAAAAATTGTCCTTTGCTTGGAGAGACACAATATCCCTTATCCCCGAGAAAGTTAAGTAGAGTGATAGTGTGAGTTATAGAGGTTTGTAAGGAGGGGCTATAGAGGAGTAAGTCATCAACATATTGACGGAGGGTACTGGAGGGAAGCTGAAGGTCAGAGAGATCTTGGTGTAGAACCTGTCCAAAACTATGAGGACTATCTCTAAGGCTCTGGGGAAGGACCGTCCACGTTAACTGTTGGGGATTTAGGGGGTCCTCAGGGTCCACTCAAGTGAAAGCAAAAATGTTTTGGGAAGTTTCGTCTAGAGGAATAGTGAAAAAGGCATCTTTGAGGTCAATTATGGTATAACATGTAGTTTGAAGAGGTATATGTGACAAAAGATTGTACAGGTTAGGAACTAGGGAAACGATAGGCTGTGTGCCTTCGTTAATAGCTCTAAGATCTTGTACAAGGCAATAGCTCCCATTTGGCTTTTTTACTGTTAGGATGGGGGTGTTAAATGGTGAATTAGTTGGACACAGAAGACCAGCAGCAAGGAGCTTATCAATAGTCAGTTTAAGACCTTGTTGAGAACTAAGGGACAAAAGATACTGGGGAATGTTTGTGAAAGAGGACACAGGCCCCCCACCCATTGTGGCCCCTGGGGTTGGTGAGGATCACTGACCTAGTGCTGGGATTTTCGGTTTTCAGTGGGTTGTCCTGGACAACGGAAAAAGGAGAGAGAGAGAGAGAGAGAGAGAGAGAGAGCAGGATCCTCCGGCAGAGAAATCCTTGACTCACCCAGCTACGATTCGGTGTCCGATGTTGGATGGATTCTCTTGGCAGCAGCAAGGTGGAAATTCCTCACCAACCTGTCAGTCCCAGTGACCCCAGACCTGGGTTTTTCAGCACCAAATGTTGGAGAAAATGGCAGTGCTCACTGGGACGCAGAGACTGATGATTGCAGGCAGGAAGTTTATTGAGAAGCTCTCCCAGTGGAGGGAGTCTGAAGAATAGATTTCAGCCCACCCGTGGAAGATGGTGGATATGACTTTATACAGTACATCAATAGGTGGGGAAACCTTAGTGCATGGGAAGGGGATTAGAAACTGAGTGCAGCCTGGGACCAATAAGGGGCTATAAAAGTGAATTCTTTCCATGTATGGCTTGGGGGGAAGTGGGCTAGGAGGTGGGTTATTCTTGGAATACAGGAGGGGTTGGTGAGGCCTGGACCTGGAAGGGGTAAAAGTGCTTATCACAGTGCTCCACCCCCACTATGATATGGATGTTTTGTTCATTCTTGGGGGGAGATGAGCTGCCTCTGTGAGCAGGAGCATGTAGGCACGTCTTATGACCTATTAACCATTGCAAACTTCATAAGGGGGGACTTCTAACATATGCATACATATATATTCATCATATTTACTAACCAAAGAACACAAAAAAAGTTACTTAGTTTTTGTTTTGTTTTTTTCTGAAATATCCACCTTTGGCCTGAAATCTAAGATGGAGAAGTTCATCCAAAAAAACAAATTCTAAAATTATGAAGTAACTACATATTTGGAAGTATAGATTTCTTAAGTGGACCTCCTCTTTTCAAAAAACTTAAATGGGTAAATTTTAGAAACGTTCATATTTGAAAGACTACCTAAAATGAAATAAACATTATGAAAACAATCCTGGATAATAAGTCATAAATAAAAATTTAATCAGGAGATTTCTGCTTTTGGCTTGATGATGTAAATTATAGCATACCAATGCTCCCAATGAGTAGGAAAAAAAGCCAGAAAAAATACAAAACATTTGTTGGTAGGCATCTGATTGCTACTGTTACAGAAGTGACTGGAGACCTCATATCATTGTGAGAAACAAAGCTTGGTGAAATGAGCTCAATTTTTCAGCCTGCTGATATTTCTCAGGGCATTGCTGGGTCCTGGAATGAGGAGGTGGGCTGAGAAGGAAGGCAAAAAAAGAGTGGTTGCTTAGAAGTGGAGAGGCCAGAATTACTTTAGGCAATCACATAAGCCTGGTGAGACAAAACTTGGACTTCCAGGCTGTTAAAGAAGCCTGGTATTGAGAAACCAAAATTCTTGGGAGAAGTGCTTTACAGAGAAGTGAGTCTAACACTTGACATTCATTTTCCTTTTGAGCCATTTGGTGATTCATCTGAGGACAAAAGCCTAAGAAGTCAAGAAAAAAATGGTTGAAATGCATTAGAGAATTTTTGTGTACCTTTTTGCTAGGGAGAAATAATTTGGAATTCAAGACCTGTAAGTTGGACAGGCCTTATGAGTTTCCAGGTTTTCTAAAGGAACCTCTGAAAGGGTATACCTCTGGAGTAGAGGAAAACCAAAAGTAGAATGAGCTTTACAAGTCTGTGATTGGATTGGGTTAATCTAATTCTCTGTTATCTGCCAGATATCTCCAGAGGAAGACAATGTTTTTCAGAGCCTTTTCAATTTTTCACCCAATTCTCAACATTCAATCAAAATTACTAGAAATACCAAGAAATGAAAATAAGAGAAAATAGAGACAATAAAAATAAACCCAAAGGTGTTCTTATATAGATGCTATCGGACACAATTTTTTAATTAGCTGATTTATCTGTTCCAAAATACAAAATACTATGAAGAAACTCAACAGATAACTGCAATATATGAAAAAAATTTGAGCGGATATTAAAGAAGTGAAAAACACAATGACATTAATGAAGAGCTCAATTCATGGTTGTAAAAGCTAATTAATTACTATAAGGAGATATTTAGTGAGCTCAAGACAATCAGTAGAAAGTGGAAAAATACCAAAATGAAGAGCTAAAACTATAAAATTCTTAGAAGAAAACACAAGGCTAAATCTTCATGATCTTAGATTTAGCAATGGTTCCTTAGCTATGACACCAAAAGCACAAGACAAAATAGATAAATTGGACTTCATCAAAATAAAAAACTTTTATGTGTTAAAGGACAATATCAAGAAAGTGAAAAGACAACAGATGGAATAGGAGAACATATGGGCAAATCATACACCTTATAAGGTCTACCATCTAGAATATATAAAGAACTCTTACAACTCAATGACAACAAGCAGTTAAAAAAATAGGCACAGGACTTGAATAGACATTTCTTCTAAGAAGATATATGAATGTCCAGCAAGCACATGAAAATATGCTCAGCATCATTAGTAATTAAGGAAATGCAGAGGAAAATCACTTCACACCCACTAGGATGATATAATAATAAAAATTAAAAAAAAAACAGAAAATGACAAGTGCTGGTGAAGATTTGGAGAAACTGGAACTCTCATACATTTCTGGTAGGAAGGAAAAATGGTGCAGCAGCTGCAGAAAACAGTTTGGTGAGTCCATAAAAAGTTAAACATAAATTACCATGTGATTTCAGCAATTCCACTCTTAGGTGTATATCAGAAAAAAATTAAAAACCAGGTGTTCAATTAAAAAAAACCAAATACTTCTACATGAATATTCATAGCAGCACTCTTCACAATAGCCAAAAGATATAAATGACCCAACTTTCCATCAACTAGTGAATGGATAAGCAAATTATGGTATATGCATACAATGGAAAATTATTCAGCCATAAAAAGAATGAAGTTCTAATACTTATTACAATGTGGATGAGCCAGGAAAACATGTTAAATGAAAGGTCAGACACAAGAGGCTACATATTGTATGATTTCATTTACATGAAATAGCCACAATAGGCAAATCCATAGAAACAGAAGGCAGTGCAAATTATATCTCTGATAAAGGTCTGCTATTCAGAATATATAAAGAACTCTTACAACTAAACAGCAAAAAGACAGACAAACCAATTAAAAAATGGACAAAGAATTTTAATAGACATTTCTCCCAAAAATATACAAATGTCCAAAAAGCATGTGAAAAGATGTTCACCATCTTTAGGTTAATGCAAATTAAGCCACAATAAGATACCACTTCACACCCATTAGTATGGCTAACACAAAAAGGAAGAAAATAAGAAGCACTGGTAAGGATGTGGATAAATTGGAACCCTCATACTCTGCTGGTGGAAATGTAAAATTGTGAAGCCACAGTGGGAAAAGGTCTGGCAGATTCTCAAAAGGTAAAGCATAGTGTTATCATATAGCACAGTAATTCCATTCCTAGATCTAGACCCAAGAGAACTGAAAACATATATTCACATTTTTAAAACTTTACATTAATATTAATGCAGCATTGTTCATAATAGCCAAAAAGTGGAAACCACCCAAAGATTCATCAATGGATGAATAGATAACCAAAGTGATTATATCCATATAATGGAATATTATTCAGTCATATAAAGGAATGAAGTACTGATACATACTACAACATGAGTGAACCTTGAACTACATATTGTATGATTCTGTTCGTTTAATAAAATCTTTGGAAATATTAAATAGATTAGTGGTTTCTTAGGGCTAGGCGTAGGATGGGAGGGTGCGGTGATAACTAAGGAATACAGGATTTCTTTTAGGGGTAATGAAAATGGTCTAAAGTTGATTGTCACGATGGATGCACAACTCAGTGAATATATTAAAAGCCACTGAACCGTACACTTGAAATGGGTAAATTGTATGGTATGAGAATTATATCTTAATAAAACTGTTTTTAAAAACTTGTGAAATGCTACTAAAGCTGCTATAGCTTATATGCATGACTAAAAAATAAAAGTCTTAAAATAAATGATTCTTTTTATTTCAAAACAAAGATTTAAGTATATGATCTTCAAAAAATGATCTAAGTATCCATTTCATAAAAGGGAATAACCAATGGCTGATACATATATGATAAATTTCTCCGACTAATTATTCATCAGGGAAATGCAAATTAAAATTAGAAGATATTACTGCACATCCATATACAATAGCTAAATTTTAAAAAATAATGACAACTCCAAGTGCTGACCAAGTCCTATGGCTTTTCCACAAAATCTGGAGCTGTCATATGATGATGGTTATAAATTGGAACTACTTCTTTGGAAAATTCTGTCAACAAAGCTAATAAAGCTGAATATATGCATACCAGTGACACACAGATTTCACTAGTAGATATATTGCCAACAGAAATGTATACATAGAAAAGAATGAAACATAATCCAAATTGAGAAACATTATGCAAAGTAACCAGCCTGGATGCTTCAAAAATGTTGATGTAAAGAAAGACGTTAAAAGGTCAAAGAATTCCCTTTGATTAGAGGAAATTAAAGAAACCTGACACTTAAATGCAAGATCCTTGAAAGAACCGCAGATTGAAAAAAAAAAAAAAAAAGTAGCTATAAAGTACATTTTGGGGATAAACAAAAAATTTGAATATTGATTCTATTTAGGATAATAGCACTATGTCAAAGTTACAGTTCCTGAATGTGATTATTGTATTGTGATTATATAGAAAAATGCCCTCCTTTTTAAGAGACACGTGATTAACTATTTCAGTGTGAAAGAGAGAGGTGGGGAACATGGGAATCCCTGTAGTTTCTGTGTAATATTTAGGTAATCTAAGCACCTTTTAAAATATATATATATATATATATATATATATATATATATATATATATAAAACATTTTTGTAAGCAAATGCACATATATGCATATATATTTATATATCATTTTACAAATATTGGTATGTATTGTGAAAAATTTGATTTTTTACCCACAATAAAAAAATATATAAATAAAAATAAAATAAATAAAATAAAACTAGATGAATGGAACATGACTTTTCATTGTACTATTCCTCATCTTTTTTTAGGTTTGAATTTTTCTGAAATAGAAAGGTGAAGAAAAATGAAAGAACTACACACATGTGTTAATCAAAAGACAAATGCATAATAATCATAGTCTTACCATTTTAATGTCAAAAACTGGAAAATCCCTACTGTCCCTCAGTAGTAGAATGGATAAATAAATTGTTAAAATATAATGGAATATTTTAGAGCAATAAGGATGAACAAGAAATAACATGGGTATTTTTCATGGACATAATAGAGAAAGAAAGAAGACAGACATAAAAAGAGAATCATGTATAAGGTCACCTAAAATTCAGAAACAGGAAACCCTAATTAATGCTGGTAGGAATTAGGACTGTAGTATCTTCACAAGTGGAGTGAATGGAGTGGTACATGAGGGGGCTTCTGGAGGGCTGGTAAAGCTTTTAAATTGAGTGATATTTATAAAATTATTTTCACTTTGTGAAAATGTGTAATTTATGTTTCTACCCAAGACTTGCAATCGGGATCTTTCCTCCAACTTGCCCATCTCTAGCTAAATGACAGAATCAAGTTTTCAACAATATCGTCACAGAACTGACACAGTGAGTCACTTGTATAATCAAAAGTACAAAGCGTCAGACAATACAGTTCATGACTTATATCCAATTGACATCATGTGCCAGCCATGGTGCAGGTTACATTCACGTATCATCCAATTACACCTTCATCCAGCTCTGGGAAGAATCAGTATCAGTCTGGACATTTTTGCAAATAAAAAAATAAGATCGCAAAGGCACAGGGGTCAAGATAAGTTTCCAGGTCTTGGGCTTTAATACCTGTGACCTTTCTTCTACTCCACAGAGACTTACATATTACTATTTATCATTAATTTTGTGAAAACCACTGTAATAATAGGATATAACACGATTTATTCTTGCTGTTTGTCATCTTCAATCACTTTGCCAGCAACTCTCTACCAACCAGTTCTGTCTGCTGTGCCACAGCCATCAACTAAATCACATTGCTTATTTGTGTCATTATTGAGACAGTAACTAAATACATCACCAGCTTGGAACAGCAAGTTGAAGAAATTATAGAGATTATTGACTAGCCAAGGACAAAACGAAAATTGGTTGGTGCAGACAGAGACTTAAACTATGGGCTCCTAAGGTTAAGTGTTTCCTAAATAAGCCTTGGCTGCAGCACTGCAAAAGTAAATCAGAATCATTTTACGATGATTCTGTTCCCAGTTAGACACAAGAGGGCTTTTTTTTTTTTTTTTTTTTTAAAGCTCTTTAATTTGTCCAGGTGACATAAAACAAGCTTCAAAATACTGAGCGGGATCTTTTCTATCAAAGTGGAATGGCACAACATTATTAGAGGCTTCTGCTTCTCACTTGGCATTCTACTGGTTGATATCTAAAATGAGTATCAAATAAAATTTGTGAAGTGGGCAAGGCAAACTTTTTCACCAGACTACTTTCTTCTTTCATGATGTTTACTCTCATGCCAGATATCTTCCTTCCTTTCCTACACTCTCCATGCTCTCTTGATCTGAAATTAGATATTTATACTTCAGGGGAAAAAAAAAAAAAATTTCTTCTATTGGGGTCAGATTCCCAACCATAAATCTCAATTTTCCCTCAGTAAATGAAACGGCCAGCAGCCCTTTGTGAAGACAGAAATAAAAGGTCACCTTGGAATATATTTCAAGTAGTACCATTTGACAAAGGTGATATACACAGAACAGGCCCTGGCTTGGGCAATAGCAACGTTAGTTTGAATTAACAAAGCAAAGGTTTCCTTGTGGAATAAAGGTTTCTGCACAGATAAGGAAAATTTTGTCAAAGGAATCTGGTGGGGTTTCCAGAAGAGAAGATAGTGATATGCAGAAAATCTTCTCTCCTAAAGATGTACACTTAAGGAGATGGAGAGGACTGCAAAGGCTCAACAAATGTGGAGGAAAGGATTGAGGAGCTCAAAGTACAGCTGCTGTGTAAACTGTGTGGAGGAGCGAGATGGTACCCTTGGCCTTCCTTCTGGTCATTGCTATAGCCAGAAGAAGTTAGACGTCTGCTAGAGGATGGTTCCACCCACTCTAGTGACTGGAGCAGAGTCAAACAGCAGGACCTACCTACCTCAGGGGCCAGCTCTTCCACCCTGCGGAGCCCGACTCACCCAGCCTCTGCTTCATGAACTAGACAGAGCAGCGGCCCCTCTGCATACTGCATAGCTTCAGAAGAGGCCCTGCTTCTCGCTGAGGAGAGCTCAGGCTTCTCCCTCGCCTCTCCAGCTGCTTCTTCCCAAGACAGGAGCATGCCCGGTGTGTTTGCTGGACATCAAGAAGACTGATAATGAGGAGGGGAAATAGGAGCTCAGATAAGAGAATAAATAAGAGCCAGAGCTTGCAGGGCCTTCTGTGTCACAGTGGATTTTAGCTTTTATTTTGAGTGAGATGGGAAGCCATTAGCAGGTCTGCACACAAGAGTGACATCATGTGACATATTTTAACAGGATTATTCTAGCAGCTGTGCTGAGAATACATGACAGAGGGGAATAGTGGCAGCGGAAGGACTGGTTTAGAAGACAATGCTCTAACAGAAGTAAAATATGACAATAGTTGGTAACAAAGTGTTAGCGGCAAAGGTGCCAGAATCAATATTCATACTGCTTAATTACTGTAGCTTTTCTAAGTCTTTTATATCTGCTCTCTCTTCTTATTTTCAATTATTTATAGGTTTCTGTTGATGCGCTTTTCTTCCAGATGAACTTAGAAGTCAGCCAAGCAATTTCAAATGCTAACAAAAATGTCATATCTGTATTTTAATTAGAACCACCTTGAATTTGATTTGGGGAGAATACCATCTTTACATTGGTGAGGCAAGTATTCAAGAAAATATATATATCACAATTCATTCAGATGTTCATTTGTGTCAATAAAATTTTGTAATTTAAAACAAGTCTTAACACATTTTCCCCTTGGGCTTATTCATATATGAAAACTATTGATTACTGTAATGTTGATTATATATCCAGCAGACTAAATTTTGTTATTAGTTTTAATAGTTTTACAGTTGATTCTCTTATAAACAAACATAGGTTATATGAAAATAATGATAGTTTTAATTCTTTCCAATATCAAAATAACCCCCAAGATTGAAAATAGACAAGAAATTTAAATAAGTTAAGATAAATATGTCTAAGGACTTAGGAAATATGATCTTAAAGAATGAACCGATAGAGGATATCAACAGATAATTTAAATTTTCATTTCATTTCATTTTAATTCATTTAAGTTTTAAAGGCCACATGTGGCTAGTGGTCATTGTATTGGACAGTGCAACATCTATAGCATTCTATCATGTAGGATAGCCTTGGTATGCACAATGTATATTCAGTTCTTTTTTTTATAGACAGTTTGTTTGTGTGATTGTTTTTGTCCATGGAAGTTTTTGGCATACTCTCTTCATTTGGAGGTCTCAAACTTTACCTGACAATTATTTTTAAATTTTGTTCTATTAAGAACTTAGCCCTTTTATTCTGAGGTCTCATGTCTTACTTCAATTCTGAGAAATTTTCCTGATTATGTTTTAATTATATTCTCTCTTCCATTCACATGGGTTCTCCTTTTGTAATTCTTATGAAAAGAACACCATAAACTCTTTTCCCCCTGCCTTTTAACTATTTTCTCAAAGTTCTTATTCTTTTGATTTTTTGTGCTAAAAACTAGGATAATTCCCTGGCCTAATATTTCTGTTCAACAATTCACTCCTCTGCTGTCTTCATTCTGCTATTGAATCCATTGAGTGAGCTCTTGTTTATACCCATGATGATATTTTTTTAGATTCTAATTGCTCTTTTTCATAAAACCGTTCTTTCTTATTCATTTGAGTATATTAGTCATATTTCTTTTATGTGCTGATACTATCTTCATTTTACAGGTAACACTTCTGCAATTGGCTTTGGTGCTGCTATTTTGTGGTGTTCATTTTCTTAAACATTAATAATTTGTGTGTGTTTGCTGATTTTGAATCTGAGATTCCATGTTCACCTGTTGGTTGAGGTGTGTGTGTAACTATGTCTGCATTTTATTGTATTCTCCATCCATTGTTAGGGGAGTGTTTATCCAAATAGTCAGACATTTTTGGCTTCTTCATTCAATTACTCTTTACCTGATCCTCTAACAACAACACTTATTTTCTGTAGTTACATATTATTGTATTCATGAAATACCTTTTTTACAATTTCTAGAGATTTTTGTTATACAGAGTAGGCACATGCTCATACCTAGTCTTCCAGTTTAATCCTTCAGCATAATGTTGTAATAATTTATTTATTTCAGTATGCATCGCTTGCATTTTTTGAACATCTATAATGTATAGGGAGTTTTGCTGATTGCTGGGAGACAAAAATACATAAAAGGATCTCAGAACTCAGGGAGATGGACAGATTTGTAAACATGCCAATATATTAAAAAGTGCCATGGACAAAGATAACACATGTATGCACAAATTATAGTGTAGACCAATAGTGTGCCAGGGGGAGAGGAGGAAATAGCCCTACAACAAGGAGTATTTTATTACTAACATTGTTTAATCGTAACAATTAAAGCAGACCAATGGTTTTTTGTTTGACTGTTTGTTTTCTTTAATTCTCGATGGAGAATGCGTTGACTTCTTGCTCGTACTTGTAGCAGACCAATCCTACTGTCCCCTCCCCTGCTAAATGACTTGTGGGCCTCAAAAAGAAAGAGGACACACTCTGCTGGGTCACGTCACTTGATAGATGGAGTCACTCTGACTTGGGAGGTTAAAAATGGTGGGGCCGGAGAGGAGGTGATGGATGAAAGAATATTAAGAAGCTCGAGAGGAGAGGTCTAGGTGATGAGTTAGCTGTTGAGCATGAGGGAGTGGGCAGAGTCTAAAATGACTCCCAGGCTTTTGATGGCAAAACAAGTAATAGTGGAAACATAGGTTTAGTGGGATGGCACATGGAGAAGAATACAAGATGCCTGTGGAACATGCAAGGAATGAGCTAACAGCTCATTCTGCACACAGATTCTGAAGCTCGGGAAGGAGATCTCACTTTATTAACATTAACATCTTATAAACCAATGATTCTCAAGCTTTTAAATGCAAGAAGATTGCTGCTTTAAAATGTAGATTCTAAGGCCCCTCGTTCAGAAACTCTGATGCCATCACACTCAGGTGGACAATTTTAAAAAGCAATTTTAAAGCCCAGGTGATTCTGCTGAAGGGGGTCCTCTGAACACGCTGTGGAAATTTTCTATAAGCGTGTCCAATTACTAGCACAAACTAAATGCACTCTCTCTAATTTGGCACCAGCAAGGTACTTAAGTTTGTCAACTCCATGAATCAATTTAATCTGACTCTCCCAAATCATCGCTGGTTAGTTAACTGTGGCCCCATCTCCCCGTGTCTGACACCATAGCCTTTTTTTGCTATGGTTTTAGAAACAAGCAATAGTTTAAAAAGCATATCACACAGTACTTTTTCAGCAGAATCGAATCAGCAAATAAATATTTATATTACTCTCATTATTCACAAACTTAATATTTGTACACTTTAAATAAAGTCAAAGTACAAGGTGTTGGGAGTCAAGGAGACTTGTATTGTTACCTTACTTTTATGCTGACAGAAAAGAACTGAGCTTTACAAGAGTATGTGTGAAGGAGGGGAGGAAGCATTTTTTGGTAGTTAAGGAGGAAATGAGGATTTTAGGGACAGTAACTTGAAAGGATGTGCAGGATTGGAAGTGAGAATGCCAGTGTTTTAGCTTTTCTGTGAGATGCTATAAATTCTTTGCAGAAGAATCTGAATTGCCTATAAATAAAATAACTTAGGCCCTCCCATTTCCCTCTGCAAATAGCGGTAATGCATCTATGATGAGAGATCCCAAAGAGTTGCTGCTACACAGAAGGAAGGAGATGAATATTGCCAGTGACTGGAATTTGATACACTGTTTTTATTTTCTCAGACACCTATTAAAATTATCAGCGGATCAATTGCTTTACTGTAGATTCAAAAAGAAATGTTAAGCAGCAGGCTTTGTAAGCTGCCGGAATCTTCTCCATTTATCATTTCTTTCTGTGCTACCTGGGAAAATGTGTTCCTTTGTCCCCTGAAATTGTGGTACAGGAGTTAGTCTTTAAATTGAAAAGAAAACAACAGTGAAGGGGGAGGAGTTTGAGAATGTTTTTGAAAAAGTTATTTACATATTCTCCAAAGAAACTGTCAATGTCTGGCAAAGAAGGGAAGAAATATTTTTAACTCCTGGGAATTTGTTTTCCTGGGGAGAGCGCATGGAGATGATAAGTTTTACGGGCTGGATATCAAACGGACCAAAAACCAAATATTATGTAGCACTCCTTAAGAAATTCAAAAGAGTTGAATTTCAGGTTAAATAAATAAAGCCAGAACTTTTAGGAAATAGAAAATAAGCATCAATTCTCTGAATACTGCTTGTATTTTTATTAGAGAACTATATTTAACTTTTGCATCTTCAATTAAAATAGGATATGAAGAAGTTGAAGCAGGACCAGCAAAATAATATCACTTAAGTTGACACATAGTGTCCATGAGGAAAAAATTTCATGGAAGTGGAAAATTTAGCCCTGAGACTAAACTAAAAAGGGCTTCCTTCCCAATTGCTTATCTGTTCTGGATTTATGTTAAAGGAAATGGACCAAAAATGAATGAGGGCCCAGAGTTACACATTTGGCATGATCTGCTAACAGAACAATCACTAGGTATTCAAAAATGAAAAACAGGACAAAACGTAAACTCTGTATTATCCATAAGGGTATTTTTTTAGAGGCAGGAAAAAAATATATTCCTTCTAGATTTAAAATTTTACGATTATTTATAACAGAGAGAAAGACATTAATATCTGTTCCAGAGGTCTTCCCTGACGGATAGGAAGCCCTTCCCTCATCATTACCGTGCTTTTTAAATTCCCTGTGCCCTCATTCATCATACACTGTCTTTAGTCAGGTGCCATCAATTCTCCTGCCCGAGAATCCTCATCCAGTTTTCCCTCTGAGCACTCGACACATCCTAGTCCTGGCCTCGGTGTTCTCCCATTGGAGACATAAACATGCCTTCCCTAACCCCACAGGCCACCTGCAGCTGCCTACGGTATCAACATTCTTCCAGGCACTTGAAAATGAACTATTGAATTAGTTTTGATTTCTTCCTTCCTTTCCACCCACCACCACCATACACCGGAGACCATGGCAGCACTTTCTTCTTCCTGTACCTTGAATATACACACAAGCCTAACTCCTGTTAATCTAATACGGACTTTCTTAAAATAGCTGCTTAATGGGTTATAGCTCAAATCTCATTAAAATAAACACCACTGAACCCAATTTTATAGCCATAAACAATGCTCTACTTATTTCAGACTATGTATGATAGTATAATGTATATATAGAGAAAGAGAGCAATATCATATATATGTATATATACATACACATACACTTATAACTAGATCATATAATATATGTTTAGAGAGAGAAAGAGATCAATATATATATGATATTATATATATATATGTACTACCACAGGACCGCAAACAATTTCATACAGAAAAAGATGAGCCCAAAGTCCTAGATTCTTGATTCTTGTTTCTGCCACAAAATAGCTTTATGACTTTGGACTTCAGTGTTTTATGTATCCAATGATCAGGTTAACAAGCTTCAATGTCCCTTCATCTTTTAAAGTCCAGAATCCTCTGATAGAATTCTTTGAAACGTGGACCCATTAACCATTCAGATTTGCTCTTCTAGTTTTACTCTCCATGGCAACCATGCCCCATCTCTTCTGATCCTTTACCTTTCGGTGTCAACCATTGTTCTCAGCTTCCACTTTAGGGTTCTTCCTTAGTTTACTCTGATTTTCTTGTTGTATTATATTTTTATAATTCTTTTTTTTTTTTTATTGTGGGTAAAAATCAAAATTTTCACAATACTTACCAACATTTGCAAAATGATATATAAATATATATGCATATATGTGCATTTGCTTACAAAAATGTTATTTATATATATATATATATATATATATATTTTAAGAGGTGCTTAGATTACCCAAAATATTACACAGAACCCACTGGGATTCCCATGTTGCCCACCTGGGATATAATTCTCTTTTATTCTTTCTTCTGAGCCTATATACATATTTATATGGGGTTGTGTGCCCTTATAACATTCTGAGCATTTATCAATCTAATATTTATCACTGGCTGCAAGGACCATGTCTTACTCTTATTCACACTCCCAGTGCCTGGTATAGGGCTTGAAACATACCGAAGATTCGCTAATTTCTTGTTGAAGGGAACTAAGCCTAGAAGGTAAGCACTATGGAATCACAAATGATTGGGTCTGTTAGACACTGTCAGTTCAAATGGATCCATGGTTGTTCTACCATAACAGAAGCAGAAGACAGATGGGAAAACTCTCTCCCATGAGACTTTCTCTGGCATCTGAATTTAAGTGATGGTTCTTCTTGCCTCTCCAACTCAACATAATAACAAACATATATATCATTTGGAGCACCAAAGGAGGAAATCAAAACCCTATGAACAGTAAAATAGTTACACGCTCTCAGGTTTGTCACTTAACTATCTCTGCATGTATTATATAATTAGATGTGTTTTAAGTAAACCTTAAATTGATGTGAATTCTGGATCTTTAGATTTTTTTTTTTTTTTTTTTTTTTTTTGGTTGAGATGGGTGAGAAGAGGAAGTTCTATATTTTATTGGTTGATTATATTACATTGTGTGAATAAATTTTGGGTATTTCTGAGTGTCCAGGTCTCCTGTTTTCTTCTGAGCTATTATTTTCATAATTTTGGTATTGAAAATTCATAGACTCTTAGGGTTTGAAGGATCAAACTTAAGCTAGCTTACTGAAGAACACTTGATTCACAAGATTTGAAAGATGTTCTGAGAAAAAAAAAATTAAAAATAGAAAATTAAGAGAAGAAATGAAAGTCCTATGAGGAAAAATATTTGGGAAATGCTGGGTTTCTAAAAAAAATCAGTGTTTTTTTTTTGTTTTCTTATGGCACTTCTTAGAGCCTTTAATATGATAGTATTCCTTATTCCTAATACATTTCCAGGATTATCCCAGGGGTGTTAGCATTTCCCTGGCTTTTTAGTAATAGAAAGCTTTTAAAATGAAATACACATTAACACATTTCAAGAAAGCTTTCTGGGGGAGCAAATGTAGCTCAAGTGGTTGAGCACCTATTTCCCATGTATGAGGTCCTGGGTTCGATCCCCAGTACCTCCTAAAAAACAAACAAAACAAATAAATGAAAAAAACAACTCTCACTGGGGAGCAGGTGTAGCCCAGTGGTTGAGCGCCTTCTTCCCATGTGTGAGGTCCTGGGTTCAATCCCTGGTACCTCCTAAAAATAAATAAATAAATAAAGCCTTCTGCAGAACAACTTAGGAAATTCTCAGATCCAAAGATTCAGCTTATCCATAAACATATATGGCTAGTTAATGACAAAGGCAGTATTAGAAACCAGAATGTTTAGGTCCCTTATACTATTCTTTTCCCATGATATCATGAATTTTAATAACAATCACACTGTTTTCCAATATTTTATGCTACTTTAGAGGAGTGGGAAACACCCAAGCACACACACAAAATGCTCTATAACACTAATCATGTCTAGACGGTATTTTAAATTTTGACCCATTTCTAGTGTCAGTACTCTTACCTGGAGAAGCCAAAAGAACTGCTCAATTAAAGAAGCATGAAGATTTCTAACAAATGACTTACAGCATTGGGAATATATATATAAATTAAATCTAAATAATATTTATATACATGCACATGTACATACATATGTATATAAGTACATATAAAGTTTATGATTCTGTCCTATTCTTATTTTTTAAATAGATAAAAAATTATTGTACTTAAAATAGATTTTAAAAACATGGCAATTAAAATTGCTACAATTATAGAAGCAAATCAGAATTGTTGGCATTTTCTAATCTCTCACAGATTTGTTTATCATTTTTATTGTGTTGTGCAAGATAAACAAATCAATTTAGTTTTAAAAATATCCATTGAAGACAAACAAAATATCAGCCCAGTCAATTTTTGAGTTCAAAATATGGTTTTAGGGCATCTTACCACTCTAGATTTGAATTTATATCAAATTTCCCAAATGTGAATATTTACAAAACGGGATCACACTGATTTCTTTCCAGGAAATTAAAAAAAAAAGAAGGAACGACCCTTTCTTTTTGCAATGGCAAATTTTTAAAAGTCACTGTCTGTAAGAAGGAAAAATATGTTGTACAGTTTAATGAAATGGAAAAGAATTTAGCCCCCAAAATGATTTCTGCTGCTCAATGGCTGCAGAAATCTGGGGGACAAATCACGTAAGGTTTCTCTTAGCTTTTGACACCCCGAGTACGACAGAGTTTACAAGGACACTGTCAGTAACTCCTGCACATTTAGACAAAGAAAACAAAATGTAAGGAACCAGAAACTCAGAAACAAAGGCCTGGAAGAAAATGTCAAAAGATTACCTGATGTCTTGACAATAATACTCTCCAGGAAGGTGAAAGTACTAAGGTCAAGTAAAACACATTCGGGCAAATCTTTGTTTACAAAAAAAATCAATATCTACCCATTCCTTGCTCATGGAATCTGGCTAGGCCCTAAGATATAAAATGGCTAAAAGTCTAAGTCAGACAGACTCATCCAAATAGAGGGCGGTGGGGTTGGGAGTGTAGAAGAGAAGAGTTCTTCCCAAGAAGAGCACCTGCAGACGCCATGCACCCCTCACGTATTCATTCATCCAACAAATGCACATTGAACATCTTCTAGGCAACGAGCACTGTGCTCAGTCTGAAACTTTACATTCAAATATTTACTGAGGGATCAATATGTGCCAGACAGTATTCTAGGGGCTACAGGTTCAGCACGGAAGTAAACAGGCCAGGATCCTGTTCTAATGGAGCTTATGTTCTACCAGGAGAGAGATTCCACAAATGACTTTGGACCAGGGGATGTGCTTTGAAGAAAATAAAAGAGAGTGAAGCAATTGGTGAGCAGAAAGGGAATGTCTGAGGAGATGGCATTTGAAATGATGACCAAATGAAAGGAAGATCTCATCCATAAAGGCATCTGAAGCAAAAATATTCTAGGTAAAAAGGGGCGGCAGATGCAAAGGCTCTAGGGCAGGAACAAACCTGATGCATTTGAGGGACAGGAGAAAGGGCACCACAGTGGATGCATCGGGAGCAAGCAGAAGAAACCTGCAGGATGAAGAGAGCAAGGTGAGCAGAACCTGACTAGGCAAGGCCTTTAATTCATGGGGTTTTATTCTAGGTGGGAAGATATTGGATGATTTTATGCAGAGGTGCAGCATGATCAAAACCTTTTAGAAGATATTGGATGATTTTGTGCAGAAGAGTAGCATGAGCAGATTTACCTTTTAGAAAGTCACTTTAGCTCCTGTGTAGGAACTGACTATAGAAAACAAGAGAGGAAGGAGGGAAACCATTTAGAAAGCTTGTAGCATAACCAGTTTGAGTTGGGAGTTTAGAGAACTTCTACTAAAGTGTTAATAGTAAAAATGAGGAGAGGATGGATTCTGGATGTCTCTTAGAGGATAAATTGCCTGGACATGCTGATTAGGAAAAGAGAAAAATAAGGAACAACTCCTAGATATTTGGCTTGAACAACTGGATAAATGGAAGGGGGTAGGAGTTTTTATTCATATATCATGGCCAGGAAGAAGAGGGGGTTGTTTATCAAGTGATTTTTTTTTTTTGGTTTTGATATGTTAATTTTATGATGCCTATCAACATTGAAACGAAGACATCAAGTGGCACTTAGATATAGGATCCTAGACTTTATGGAAGAAGTCCAGTTTGGAAATATAAATTTGAAAGTTATTAGCATAAAGATGAATATTTAAAGCCACAGAACTGAAAGCCTTCACCAGGGGCCATGGTGAAGGGAAGAGGGTCCAGACCAAGCCCTGGGGGATGCCAAAATGTTTGAGCAATCAGGAAGAGGAAGAGAAATCAAGAGACTGAGGCAGAAGACAGAGGAAAAAAATAGCATCGTGCACCCATTTAGGATTTGAAATCAGGAAGAGAAAGTGAAACTGTCAACAGGTGAGTGGGTGCTTCACCCAAAGCTTTGGTTTTTGTCTTCTTTAAGCAATCCTCCAGCTCCTCTCTGGAGTAAATGATTTTGGATTTAAGCTTATTACACGGCCTTGAAAGAAGGTCTCTGGATGGAAATCCATGGACCAGTCTAGAATGGACTCAACAATTTGGACCCATCTTTATGTCCACCTGGAGAAAAACACTAAGAGTGGCTGATCCCTGCAAGGGAGAGAAGGGGAGAGGGAGAGCAAGGGAGAAAAAGGAAAAAAGGCTGACTCTCAAGGTTATGTACAGCACTCTGCTGTGCTCTCCTTTTAAATGGCCTTGGGTTTGTTCCCTGCTATGTCTTACTCTATGCTCTCTCAAGCTCATTACCTCCAGGTACACTGAACCATAGGAAGGACACTCTTTTATACAAAGACAGAGATAGTAAACAAACATTTACATGTGACCTGTTGTGTTGAGATTCTTTTTTAAGTTCTAATGTTCTTGGCTCAATTTTCTAATAATTAATTTGCATCGCTTTCAAAGTTCAGAAACCTTAAGAAGGGGGTTAGTAGGGCATGGTAGAGTGAAGTAGCTAATTTCTATCTTTTGATTTTCAATACACATATCTGCTACTTTTCTATCTATCAAATTTCATTCATTTCCACTAAGATGAGACTAACTAACATATATTCAAGCAAGAAGGTATAGTTTATTCCTGTTCTATACTATGAGGAAGATTGTGCGATCAGACACTTAGGATCAAATTGATGTTGGCTTCATTCTCTACAATTGTTTATTGAGGTAAAGCTTTATGAAAATAATCCATTATCTTTGGCTGCCTTCTCTTTAAGGTTCTTTTGAGGGCTCCGAGAATATTAATGCTTGTTGTTACTACTTAATTCTGTATCCTGTGCCATTTCTTTCTCTGTAGCATTCCGTTTGAAATTCACAGGGCAGTCCTTTTGTAGCAAATTCACCTAGAAGAATTGTAATTCTCAGGGCAACAGAGACTTTCTGTTTAATTGACTATTCTTATTAACAAGGGATAAACCAAAACAAAGCAAAACAAACAAAATGGTGAAGTGCCTATCCTTCTTATTTGAAAACAGTAACCCGGATAATAGATGCTCAGGAAAGCCTTGGTGTTTGATGTTAACTACAAATGGAGCGAGGGGAGAAGGACTCAATCCCCAGATAACAGGTCCTCTAGTGTTAGATCAGAAAGGGATTATTCAGCCCATAACAGAATACCCCATCAGAACAGTTTAAACATTTAGGAGTTTATTTTTCTCACATAACAAGAAGGCAGAAGGCAGGTAATTGCCGTTGTTGGTTCTGGGTCTTAAGAGATCTTGCCGCTTCCGTTTTGTCCTCTTGGAACCTTAGCCATCACGTGAAGAAGTCCTCCTGGAGAAGAACCGTGTGGTGGAAGAGGCCCGCGAGATGAGAAACCCCATGGAGAGAAAAGTCATTTGGAGAATATGGAAGCTCCCAGGCAACAGCCAGCATCAAATCCCAGGCACACTAGTGAGGCCCCAGTTGAGCCGCCGCTGTCAACACTACGTGGAGCAGAATGAACCATGCCCACTGAGCCCTGCCGTAATTCCTCACTCATAGAATCATAAGCAATAAAATGGTTATGGTTTCAGGCTACTAAGTTTTGGGGTGGTTTGTTAGGTAGTAACAGAAAACAGAAACAGAAGGTCTGCTTAAGTTCTTGTAGGGAAACATTTCCCCTGGTAAAGCTCATCCTTTTGTAGCACTCTCTCTCTTTCTCTTTATATCAACGATGTCCATCTGGATTGTGTATTTAGTGTTATCAGACTCTACCAGTTGCTATCCAGTATGTGAATGTATGGATGTAGGTTTATGCAAGAGGCATATACATACTTGAGTAAATGCGAAGTTCCTGTTGCTCTTTCAGTGAACATCAATAGCTAGGAAAGAACGACGATAAAATTCATGTGTTTACATTCATGTAAATTTTGTCTAAATTTCTAGTCTCAGAAACAAATGATTTACAAATAACAGTCTTGATTATTAGTACTAGTAATATCTGGCATTTCCTTTTGAAACTCTTCTTTGCAAGGTCTGTTCTGCATGAGGATGAAGTAGCAACCATAAATAATTCTGATATTGACAATCATACTTTTATTCTCTACTTGAACTTTTACAGTTTGTTTTCAAATGGTTAGCTAATATCATTTAATTTTTTAAAAACAAGTAGTACAGATTTTATTACCCTCATGTCACAATTAAAACAACTAGGATATTGGACAGCATACAAAACACCTAAGTATTTGTAGTTACTTAACAACAGTGCTCCCTGGAGCAAAGTTAAACCTGAACCCAGATCTCTGTGTTTTAGTCAAGTGCCCATTTCAGTTCACCATAATGAAGATGTTTAGAGCATCTAGCGTGCTGGTATTTCATGGCCTCATTTGTGTTTCCAAGAGAATCTAATTCTTTAAAAAGCAATATATTTAATATAAGCCTTTCACCTCAATGGGAAACACCTCTAAAACAGTTATGATCTACGTTGCAACACTCAGGATTGACATTGTTTTAGTAGCAAACAAAATCAGTTTAGCCTTACAAAAAGCTTTCCAAAATCATTAGGCCTGCCGAAGTGTTGAGCAGACTTCTTTCAGTAAGCCACTCTTTTGCCTACTTAAATTCACCCAATCCTCTCCTCCTTCATTCTGTCCCACCACATCTCCATAAACTGAGAGAGAAAACTCTGACCCCAAGACAAACACAACTCCAATACAGATTCCCAAAAAGGAAAGAAAGAAAAAGAGTGTATCTTTTAAGTTTCCTTTTGGCCCAATGCCTAATTCTCATTAAGACCACCCTGGTCACATGATACAGACCAGGGAACATATGAAAGCTCGGTTTTCATTTTACAACCACGGAAAAGAAACATAGCATTACATTTTGCAACCCAGATGAAATTATGAGGATTAACCGCTTAAATATAAAACTGAAGCTTGGTTTTTCAGATCTTTATTAGTCATATGAAGGAAAATGATTAAGACTGCTTTCTATTAGGTTTGCTTTGATTTCTTTTAGGCCCTGGGAACATGGACTGGTGTCTGTTTTCATGGCTGCCAATGTTTAAACCTTTCAAGCAATTTGGGATTCAACAACTGCACATATTAAATAGCTAATTTATAACACACGCTATATTCTCAGACAAAAACCACAGCAGCTCCTAAAACATTTTAAGCCATAGCTTTCGTCATGAAACGATTGTAAATCTATGTTCAAAATCTTGTTTAAATTTAGCCTAAACCTTTTTGAGGGAGGACGCTTTTTCAGAAAATGGTTTTTGGAAGTGTTTATATCAGAGGCACGTATCAAAGACTGAATTGCGGCCACTGCCAAGGATTTACTAAAGCTAATCGCTTTATTTCAGTTTTGGGATCAATTTTCCTCTGTGTACTAACTAGACTGTTAAGTGGAAAATAAGTCTTCGGATTAAAGAGAATGGAAGTAGAAGGTGAATATAAGGGTTCTCAAGTTATCAAGAGAAATATGCTTTACTCTTCCTTTCACACCTCCTCAAAAAGTAGTAACCAATTAACCAAAGCAGTTAATACCGATATTGAATCCTGAGTAACAGAATTAATGCTACATTTTCTGTTCCCTACTTTAAAAAAGAAGCATTTAATTTTGATGGTCCTTTGATCTGTATTTTCAAAAGCCACAGGAGATTTTAATACCAAAATGACTTGAAGTTTTGATAATTGGAGGCTAATCAGAGGCAAATTTGATCTAAAAATCCAGGTTAAAACTATTTTGTATAGGTTATGTAATGGGTTCAATGGTGGCAACTCAAACGCTACATCCATCCAGAACCTCAGAATGTGACTTTATTTGAAATAAAGATCTTTGCAGGTGTAATTAAGGTTGGAATCTCAAGATGAGTAGAACCTGGATTAGAATGGGCCCTAAATCCAAAGATCCCTGTGAGAGCTAAAAAAGAAAATACAGAGACCTAGGGGCTAAGATGGATAAAAAGATTGGAGCGGTGCATCTACAAGCCAAGGAAATCCAAGGCACACCTGGAGCCATCAAAGCTAGAAGAGAAGCAAGAACTGGGTTCTCCCTGAGAGCCTCCAGAAGGGACCCACATCTTGATTGCAGACTTCTCACCTCCAGAACTGTGAAACAATAAATTTCTGTTGTTTTATGCCATCACGTTTGTGGTATTTTTGTTGTGGCTGCCCTAGGAAACTAAGATAGGCTATAAAGAACATTTGTGGTTCTTTCCAAAGATTGCCTGTTTAGCTTTGTTTGTAAATAAAATGTCAATTTATAATGTCTTCCAGTTACCTACTGCTGCATAACAAGCTACCCCCAAAATTCAGTGGCTTAACACAACAATCATCTCTTTTGCTCAAGAATCAGTAGATTAGTGGTTTGGGCAGGAAGAGTTTCTCTGCTACATGATTTCTGGGGCCTTGACTGAATGACACAAATGGCTGGGGACCGGCTAGGCAGCTCACCTGGGCTCATAGGTCCGGGGCCTCAGTTCTTACTGTTGGTGGGGCTTCTCGGTGCTCCTCTCTGTGGCCATACTATGTGACAGGCTGGGCATAGTCACAGCATGGAGTTCTCAAGGGTGGTTGGATTTCTTCCATGGAAGCTGGTTTCCCCAGACAGAAAGAGGAAGCTGTCAGGCTTCACAGAGGTTAGGCCCAGAACTGGCACTATGTGATTTCTGCTGCATTCTATTAGTCAAAGCAAATCACAGGGGTTAGCCCAGATTTATGGTGAGAGAAAATACATTTCCCCTCTTGATGGATGAAGCAGCATGCCCACACATGGAGGGACAGACTGTTGGCAGCCATCTTTGGAGACTAATTCATCACATATTGTTCACCTTAGCTGGCCTTAAAAGAGCCATATATTTGGGTGCATCTTGAATTTTAAATCTTGAACACATTGGGGAGTACCATCATCTAGTGGCAAAATATTCTTTTTTACATAAAAGCTTTTGAGTAGTTAGAGTGTATATATCTCTAGGCAACAAAATAAAACCGTCTCTCACAAATTAAGTAAAAATTACCAGTGTAGCAAACTCAGAATTTAACTCATGCTACAATTCAGATGAGCGAAAAAACATAATTTCTTTATTTAGTCTCAAATTTGGTCTTGCTCCCTAAATGCTTACCCACTGCTGAGCAAGGGGAAAAATGTGTTAAATGTAAAATCTGGCCTAAAACAATGATCTAGAACCTAAACAGTCCACTCTCAGTGTCCCCATGCCTGCCCCTACCACCTCCACATCCCTTCCTAAGAGAGCACCTGAGTCTGTGGAAAGAAGGATGACATAAGTGTTTCCTTGGCGTTGGGAGAGAGGGGCGTTCTGGAATTATGCTGGGCCTTGTCTATTTGCCTTCTGGAGGCCTATCCTTTCTCTTCATAGTCATCATGACTCCTGTTGGCCTCTGTGCTGTCATATGTAGCTGATGAACTTGTGGTCTGTTCTTTTGCCTTGGCAAAGTCTCCTGCTGGCTGCAGACCCTGACTCTCTGCTGAGTTCTCCATCTTGGCCAGGGTGCCTCACCTGGTCCAGCCTCTCCTGCAAGGTCATCCTTCCTTGCACAGCAGCCCACAGCAGTCCCACTGTCTCTTTTTTTTTTTTCCCTCAACTTTGAAAAGTGTTTTTTGTTTTGTTTTTTTTTAATTGTGGGTAAAAATCAAAGTTTTCACAATACAAACCAATATTTGTAAAATGATATATAAATATATATGCATATATGTGCATTTGCTTACACAAATGTTATATATATATATATATATATATATTTTTTTTTTTTTTAAGGTGCTTAGATTACCTAAATGTTACACAGAAATTACAGGGATTCCCATGTTCCCCACCTCCCACACCTCCTATAACATCCCACATAAACATCTTTCATTAGTGTGGCACATCACCTGCAATGGATTTATACATCCTGGGGCTTTGCCACTAAGCATAGACCACAGTTCATATCGTAGACCACACTCTCTCCTGCACAGTTCTGCATGGTATATGCTGATGTAAAATGGCCTATATCGGTCACCGCAATGTTACTCAGGACAACCCCCAAGTCCTGAAAAAGCCCCTGTATTACAACTGCCCTTCCCCTCCCTGCCCCAAAAGCATCTAGTGGCCACTGGCTCCACCTCACTGTTATAATTTCTTCCATTGCTTGAATCACAATATGTCTACAACAGAACACTATTAAGTCCACTCTAGTCCATAGCTCTTCCCCCAATCCTGAGGGGACTGGGATGGTGATGTCCACTCCACCTCCAGGTGAGAGAGGGCTTATATCCCATGGATACGGTGGATGGGATTATTCTGCCTGCAGCTGCAGGCACTCTCCATTCCCTGGGATGGCCGTTGTCTATCATCGTCTCCTCACCAGGTGACTTGGGTGAGTCCATTGAGCTGTAGAGTAGGAGTTGCAGCTCCACCGAGATTCCAGGCACAGCTGGCACATAGGTAGGCTAGAGGCTCCAGTCTCTGGAAGTACACCTTCAAACTCTAGCATCACATATAGGTTTGAATAGAAGGGACTGATGGACCATGTGCAGAGAGGACTCATTTGAGTCCAACTCTGTCACTTTCAGGAGCACAGATTCCAAAGTAGAGCCCACTGATAAGGCATCAATCTCTGGGGCTATCCCTCCTTATATGGGACCTGGGTGTCTCCAGAGCCCTCAGGAGCCCCTCTGTGTGGGGTGATATCCACTTTGGTGTTCTATGAGCTCCTACTGAGGTGTGCGTAAGCGTTTCCTCTGGGATGGCCTCCCAACTCTCTTTGAAGTCTCTTAGCCATATGAACTCATTTGTCTTTATCTTTCCCCCTTTTTTTCCAAAGTCTTTTTCCAGTTGTGTTGCCATTGGCACTTGGTGTTAATCCCTCGTTGCCAGGGAGGCTCATCCCCGTGAGTCATATCCAACGCTGGGGAGAAGGTAATGCATTCATATGTGCCATAGCAAATGGAAGTCTGCCAGGAAAGTCTATCCAGCGCTTCTCTGCCTGATTATTCTCTGCAGAAAAGAGTTAACAGCAGGCCTGAGGTTATGATCCTGAGAAAGACCTGCTTGTAAGTTTGGTACTTGGCTGGCATCTGTGAACTTGGATTTCAGGAGGGTTCACCAGGCTGATAAGAATGGCTCACTGTGCCTAAACTGTTTGAGTAAACATTGTGGTTTACATTGAGCACCTGCTTTCTTTCTGGGAATTTGGAATCTTGGTACATGCCAAGCAGAGGGTGCCTATATGACTAGCCCCAATAAAAATCCTAGACACCAAGTTTCTAATGAGCTTTCTGGTAGGTAACCCTTGAAACATGTTGTCACACTCATTGCTGGGGGAATTAAGTGTGTTCTGTGTGACTTTACTTGGGAGAGGACTCTTGGAAGCTTGTTCCTGGTTTTCTCCAGACTTTGCCCCATATGTCTTCTCCCTTTGTCAGTTTTGCTTTGTGTCCTTTCATGGTCATAAATCATAGACATGAGTACAACCATATGCTGAGTCCTGTGAGAATCATAGACACTGGGGGATGGTCTTGCGGCGCTGGATACATACTTGTCATCAAGATCACTTTGATACAGCGGCACCTCAGAATGCATGGGTTAGCCTCAAGATGGTTTGCCCCAAAACCCCAAATTAGATTGGGTTGGAAGGAAGCCTGGAAAAGTTTCCAGGACCCACTTACCTTCAGTTTTCTGCTCTCTCTCCCTCTCTCATTTCTCCTTCCTTCCATTCCCCAAGTCTAGAAAAGGGAACACATTATTTCCACATCCACTTCACCAAAATTTCACTACCCTTTATCTTATTTACCCTGGACTGGAAAATCCTTTTTCAGGTCAATAGCCTGGCTTATATGTTTTTGCCTCACTGCATAGTCCTAGTTTGCATGTTGAATATCATCCATCTCTTTCTCTCCAAAGTCCTCAGGCAGACAGATATCTTGGGTGGAATAGGCCTAAGAGCTTATACTTGTAAAGATAAAGGACTAAAGCATAATAACAAATTTTCAAAATATTGCCTCCATTCCATTAGCTTAAAGTTTGTGTCATCAAACAAACTTTAATATGAACAAAAACTACAAATATGTTCTTGATATGTGTATATGTATGTGTGTGTATATATATATATATATATAATATATATATACACACATATACAAGTGTGTGTATATATATTTCCCTTAGGCCAACAATATCATATAAACTTCTTCACTTTTCATGTGTTTCTAATTTTGCTTCTTAATTTTCATTTTTTTTCCAATTTTGAAAAAAGAGATAAATTCATCTAATTGAAGCAAATCCACTGGCAAATTTTCCTTTGTAAAGCAGTTTTAAATAAATTAATGGATTTAAAACATCACTAAAAGGGAATTTTTAATGTTATACAATTATCCAATAAAATGTTTTTAATGTATTGACCCAAAAGTAGACTTTCTGGATGATCTTAGAAATAATTAGACTGAGTGATCGGTGTCCCGTGGTGGAGGGGCTGAAGATGTTGCTGTCATGAACACAAAATGACATTGCCATGATGGCTAGTGACGGCGTGCTTGGGAGAGCACTTGGCCCTGGATGAATCCTTTCTTCTAACTCATTCTAACACTTCCCTGCTTTCCTTCCACAACTTTCTCCCAACTTATTTACCAAAATAAGTAAGTAAATAAATCGTATGCAGGCAAGCAGGCACTTCCCGGTTTCCCTCTAGAATTATTTGATACCGAATCTCACTCTAACACATGAGGTCAAAAATAGCTTGTGAGTGTCCCTAGGAGGAGGGTAGCTGTTTCCATGTGGCATAGTCTGATTTTATTATCACCTGCTTTTGTTTGGAATTAAGTGAATCCAAAAATAAATGAACTGGCTTAGAAACACTTGATGAAAATAACGTTGAAAGTTGCCTTATCTACAGTTGGCCAGTGTGCTGCAGGGTGCCCACCCCTCCTCCCCTTCAATTTCCCCTCCTAAGTGAGAGCAGCTCATTATTGCCACCAGTGCATATTTAACACGAAATCCTCCAAGTACCGCTGCATAGCATCCAGCAAACACACCAACTCCAAACTTAGTCTTACATATGTAGCCAGAGACGTGGATAAATATAGAGACCTAGAAATATATACAGAACTCCAGGAACACGTGCTCTCGGCCAGAAACATATTGTGAATATGCAAATATCCCAGTGTCTGGGACTGAAGCTTTGCCCTTTAGCACTTGCGATCTCCATCTTTCTCTCTCTCCACCCCCCACCCCCACCAGTATCTTCCCATCTGTTTATTTTTTTCCCCCAAACTTTCGTTTAAAAAAATATGGTATCACCTCTTAAAAATAAGAAAAATATGGCACCACAAATATCACTGCCAGGTAGAACATATGATGCAGCTTCTGGGCCATTGGGGAACAAAAATGCATGAAGGAGGTTGCCGTAGAATTTTCTGACAAAGGTTACCGGAAATGGGTTCTATCCATTTTGTCTCAACTCTGTTCATTCCCGGTTAGGTTTCTGCTTTGTACTTTAAAGAAATTGTATAATTCCGGCCTTGTCATCGGCTTTCTTAATTTGTTCCTCTGAAATGACAGCCCTGGCAGAGGCCGGCCTGCCTCTCAAATGTCTGGATTACACTGTAGCTATGGAAACAGGTGTTATAGTGCCTTGAATGTCAACGTCCACTGATCCCTTGCACATCGCGTTCCTCATCGACTGCATGTTATCTTACGTGCTGACCAGTGAGGCTGCTCCCCTGCCCCTGATGCAGCAAAGAGACCTGCTGTGATGAGCCAGCTGTCTTCTCCAGGGTGGAGAATGAAGACAGCAAATTTGTTTCCGTCATTTAAGCGCTGATTCCAGTGTTCTATTCTTAAATAAATGAATAGACTTAATAATATAAATAAAATAACACTTTTATTAAAAATTAAATTGTGGGGAGGTTCAGAAGAAATTTCTTTTCCATGAACTAATATGTCTTTCTCTTGTCTGAAAAGGAGAAAAATAAGAATGCTCTGCTCTAATTCACACCCTCTCTCTGCCTAACTTTCACCAACATTCTTTTCTGCAGCATTAAAGAGCTAATGAATTTCAGCTTCATGATATAGAAGTAGCTATTTTCAGTAACCTGCTAAGGCAGTGCCTCCCATTAATTTGACCTACTCAGAAAGAAGAGAGAGCAAAGAAATGGATAGTTTTCCAGCAGCCATGGTGTGCTGGCCCAACGATCAGACATGAGTTATTGTATTTCATTTCATCTTTACAAACAGCCCTGCAGGGGAGGTATAATCCCTGTTTTATGGGAAAGAAAACTGAGATTCAGAGAGGTTAAGTAATATGCTCAAAGCCTCGAGGTTAGTAAGTGCAACAGCCAGAATTCAATCTGAGGTTTGCCTCCAAAGCCATGTTCTTTCCACTGAATCAACCCAGACAGCAAGTTTAGGGCATGTAAGGCCAAACTGGCGTACCCTCTCCCTGGCACGCTTCCTTTCGCTTTAGCTGGTTTAAAAAGACATGGCATCACATCTCTGGTAGGGTCACAATGGCTATGTGTAGTCCGCTGACACTCAAATCATGTTGGCCTGGCTCCAACTTGTATATTAGCCTTACTCAATTGAAATTTTATCCAACCCTTGATGAGTTTTTAAATCAAAGTCTAATTTAAATGGATATTGAGAAATGCTATTCTTTTAAAGAAAAACAGTGGCATGAAATTTAATGGATCCCACTTGTTCCCTTTATAAATATTTATTTATTGTGATTTTTTTATGCTATTACTGATCCTAAGATAACCAATAAAGACACGAGGGTGAGATATTCCTAAACCCATGTGCATGCAAAATTTAAAAAATAATAATTAAGTTTATGCTTCTGAAAGGGTATGGTGACAAGACATTTGTATCAGGCTTAATGTGATCATTTACATGTTCAAAATGTCAAATATAGCCAAAGCTAAACCATTACAGGTCACTGTCTGTCCATGTGCACTTGAGAAAAGAGCCTCAAAAGAGCAAAACCCAAAAGATTAAGGAAGGGCTTTGTGAAATGACTCTCGAAACTAGCAGCAAGTAATAGTGAATTCTGCTTTACTACTTCTGCTATACATTTTCTTTCTTTTAAAATCTGTATGGATTCATAGGAAAGATAAAAAGCAACATAACTGTGAATCCATTTGGGCTTCAACTTACAGTGTTTAAATTGTGCATCTTTTGTTCCTGAGTATTTGATGCCACAAGTCAGGCACGGCAATTCAACTATACCTCCAGCAAGATCCGCCTTCCCCTTCCCAGGAGCAGGGAGACAGCTAGAGAGGCTAACCAGCAAGGCTGAAAGACCAGTGCTGATCAAAGTAAGAGAAAATACACCCAAGTTCTCTACAGAGTGGATTATTTTAGAGTCCATTTAAATTGATTGGAGATGGGGGCATTAAAGGACATGTGTTATATGTCAAAGGAGAAATGGGAAATTCATTAATTGTAATGACATGGTTGGTGTGCAAGGACTGTCAAATCTGCCTCCAAGTTCATGCAGCCTTCTTTGTAGAGTAGGATCTTGATGAACAGAGAAGGAGAATTTGTGCTGCATTCATAGTCCCTGGCACAATCCAAACCACCTTTCCAGACATAGAGAGAACTAATATTACATATGTACTTTATCCTTTTGAACATTAATAATACTGCTGTGAGATTGACCTTATTATATTCATTATTTATGATCACATAGTTAGTAAGTGGTGATGTCAGGATTTGAACCCAGGAATGGTGGCTGCCTTCACAGCTCCTGTTCTGCTGTGAGACTGTAGGGATTGCCCATTCTGCCTTGCCTGATCTGGTCTTGCCAAGGCCTTCTTCGAGGGACGAATTGGTCAAATGCACAAATGAGCCCCATTTCTGAGTCCAGAGCATTCAGAATTAGCAGAATTGTGCAGTTGATGATGCTTCTTCTATTTCCCCACTGTTATCTCTCACTAGCAAGAAGTATATCCCAACTTAATGAATGCAATTTCCTTTTCCATTTTGCCTTTGTCTTGGAATAACCCTTTTATACTAATTTAGGAAACAACTATTTGGGGCAGTTGAGGGGTGGGCTTTTTTCTTTCTGAGCTTCAGAAGAATTTATCTGTAGATAAGCATTTATTCAATATTAATTGAGCACGTACTCTGTGCTGAGTGTGTTCAATGTTGCGGACACAAGTAATTCACAGTCTAGTGGGAAAGACAAACAAGTGATTTTGTGGACTGTGCAAGGACAGAGAATTTTGAGAACAGGAAAAAGGAGCAGGTGATTTAATATGTGAAGATAGGGAAGGTAAACCAGTCTCAAGTTTATGGAAACAACTCAGATTTCTATATGATGACACACACACTCACACACATTCCCTCAGGTGGGCCCTTCTCTCCCTGAGTGGAGCAGCAGCCATCACAGTTCTTCCATCCCACACCAACACACAGAAGGTCCAGGAAGAGGAGCTCCTATGTCTTCAAAGTTTCCTTCAAGCGATGACTGAACATGTCTGAAGAAGACAAAGCAACGTGGATCTGCAACTGACCAAAGTCAGCCAGAGGAAAAATACGGGAGCATTAGACCTAGAAGCTCTCTTGAATGCACAGGCTGAAATTAACTGTTTAATTCACAACTCCAGGTCTTTTCCCCAGAGCCTGTCGTTTGGTCTGTGGCACAAAACTTTGTAAAACTCCTCCCCAGACCATCTCCCAAAGTGGAACTAGCCAGGCAAAGTTGCTATGCCTGTAATTACCATTTACTGAGATCACAATGTTTTGTCTCATTATGATACCTTTTTTCCAAAAAGTACAGCCTCAGTAGGGAAGGAACCAGAAGAGGTGTAGTTTGGCACAGATGGATTCTTTGCCTAATTTGATTCATTTCCAACTGGGTTCTTGGCTCACCTCACCTCTGTGCTAACAAGATTGTGAAACTCTTGGGTCTTATCTCCTTATTTTGTCTGTTTTTTCCGAAAGACTTGGGGATCTGCACAAGTTCCCCCTGGAGGTACTGATGCCACACAAACATTCCGTCTGTGCTACTTGACCTGGAAACAGTTCCCCTCCTTCTGTGTAACATATGCCCATCAGTATGGGCCATTCATCATACATAGGTGTCCATATATCGGTATGTGCTGAGCACAGGATATACACCTCTATATAATTAACTAAACTGTGACAAACTAGTTTATGATTATAATCCTGTTGCCTTTGGCATTTGAAAATCAGTTGGTACCTAGAATAAATTTTCATTCAATCCACAGATAAATATAACTGGTATATGTGCAAAAATGTATCTTTTTCATATTTCTTGTAAAAATAAATATTTTGTGGCACCCTTGATAGCATTTAAATGTATAGGCTTTCCCTTTGTTATTCTTAAAAATAATGTGCTCTGGAATGATTTTAACTGCCTATAGATATGAGTGCAGAGGTAAAGATGATTTTACACTCAGGACACAGAATTGTTACGTTTTGGTCCCTTGATTCTTTTCTGTATTTTGGATTGACTACACCTGATTTACTAGCCTGACTTAGAGTGTTTTCTATTTATCCTCTACCCTCCAATCCCCCTAAGGTACTACTTTGCAAACCTTGTCCTTTAAACAGAAAAACACTTTGCTGTCCCAGTCAAATGCAGGGCTGCAGTGCATTCTTCAGATGGCTGAAGTTTTCCCTTAAATGAAATATAGGAACCATAACTCAGTTTCTCTGGCAATGAATCATAGAGGCCATTTTTCAGGATATGGCAGACATTTATCTCTTCAAATACTCCAAGGCAGATGGAAATAGCATCTAGCCTCCTGTCAGAATAAATAACCCAAATATTGCTTCCCCCCCTACCCCCCGCCAAAACCCAAACAGATCAACAGCCATAGATCAACGAGAGGCAAAACCAAACTGATCAGCTGGAAACCTTTGCTCGCCCTCCCGTCTTTTCTTCATCAACCCTGGCAGTTCCATTTAACAATGGGCCAGCATTTTAGAGTCAAGGCCTTTGGCCTTGGAGGCTCTGTTCTAACCCTTTTTGTAAGAAGCCCAAAGCTAATGTGTTATTTTTTTCCTCTCAAGCACCAGTATTGCCCTCTTTGGACTGAATTGGAAGAACTTTTTTTTTTTTTTTCAATTTTCCAACCTAAATAAAAACATTTAAAAATGATCTCCTCCCAGGAATGGTTTGGGACAACAAGGTTTTCCCCTCATTTAAAGCCAATCAGCCATAAAGAAACTCAGGGATAGATAAAATTAATAAGAATGACAGGTTTTCAAATATTATTCTTTCTTAATTTTAACATATTTATAACGCATTTAATATCCCTGGAAGACTGGCACCATGGTAAACTAGCTTTTTTCCCCCTGTAATGCTGGCCTTATATTAAAATTGTTTTTTAAATTTCTGAGGCACACAAAACTGAATAGTGATATTTTAATTCATGAAGTTTATAAGTATATGAAATTTATAAGTTTATAAGTCAGGGTTCTCAAGGGAAACAGAACAAACAGGCAATATCTGTAAATAGTATGTGATTTTATAAAATTGTCTCACACAACCATGGGGATATACAAGTACAAATTCCATAGGGCAGGATGCAAGCTAGGCCCTCTGATGAAGGTTCTTGATGAGTTCCCAGGAGACACTGGCTGTCTGAAGTAGAGCTGGTAATTCTCTCTCTGAATGCTGAAATCACTTCTCCTTTTAAGGCCTTCAACTGATTGGATGAGACATCACCCATGACTGACAGCAATCTCCTCAGTTGATTGTGGATGTAACCATCAACTCACTGATGATTAAAGTCCTGAAATGTGCTTGTATTATAATTAGCCATTACCTAGGTGAGTTGACACATTAGTCTAACCATCACAGCATGACTGATTCCATACTCTGATGTACTCAGCCAAACCTAAAAATTCTACCCAGCGCTTTCCTCGTTCTATTATGAGAGGCTTTCTGATCTAAATTTCATATCCCTTTTACTGTTTATTATGAGAAAGCACTGGTTGTACCTATTGCATCATAGCTAAAAAAAATTCTGATTTTTAAAATTGAGTAGTCACAAGCAACGGAGGCATTTTCTTTTACTTTTGTGTAAAAATAAGTCTCCCCCCGCTATAAGCTCTCCCTATCTCTTTTTAAGTAGCTCCATCAATGTTGCTGCAAGACTGTAAATTCTTTAAGAAGATAACTCAAGGCCTTTGTAACTTTACCTTATATAGCACACTGCCATGCCCTTAATAGATGTTCGAAACGTTTATTGGATTGCTTGAACTGACAAGACAACCAAACCTTTCTGAAAAAAATACTTTAGAAATAAGAAAAGTTAAAACATTGCCTTAGATTAGTTGGTGTCCATTAAGGGGCCCAAACACTGTGCCTAAAAAATGAAGAAAGATAATCAGAGGACTTTGTCTGCTATCTCCCCTCTCATCTAGGCTCAGCTGCTTGACTGGTGGTAGGAAACTTTTGACATCAGAGTGAAGCCACACGCACATCAATTTGTAAAGGGAGTTAAGGAGTTTGAAAAACAGCTTAAGCACCTCTTCTATAATTAGCTGAAAGAGTATCTGTAGGTGCCCAGATATTAAATTAAAGAACCCAAGATTGTACCCTTGGATACTAGATCCTGGGACATTTACTGGAATATTTTCAGCAATTTGTGGTTTTCACCTCCATGTGCCTTTAAATTTTTAATATTGATACATGCACATACATAGATTTTGAGAGGTGGTATTTTAATATGGTATTTTAATGAATCTAAAGAATCATTAGCAGCTGGCTTTCTTCTGAAGAGCTGCATAATTCCTGAATATGACTTGGAATTTCCATTGCCGTAAAATAAAAGTATAGGTTTTGATTCATGCCCGTGTCTTTAACCTCTTCCCTGCAACTTTCCCACCTACAACCATGCTTGTTACTTTCCAAACAAGTCATACTATCACAACCCTGTGTCTTTGCACAAGCTTATCTAGCCATATAGACTTTTCTTCTCAACATTTTCCACCTAGCATATACCTACACAACAATTTAATATGTGCTCAATGATCGTCCACTCCTCCTTTCCCTAATAGTGCCTGGTGAGAATCAGGGAGTCTCTGCTTTGTTCTCCCATAGCCTCCATACATGTTGAAATTAGAGCACCTGCCCACCATGTTATAACTGTTTGTGCGTATGTCCTTGTACTACTCCCTTTAGATTATAAAGTGTCTACAAAACAGAAAGTCTAGTCCTTGTTTATCTTTATATATCCAGGAGGGGAAAAAAGGAAGGAAAGAAAAAAGGGAGGGAGGGAAGGAAAGAAGGAAGGAAGGAAAACCTCACTGATACCAGTGCTAAACAAAAGTAGAACATACACTCATTCGTTCTTTCATCCGAGAGGGCAGAGACTAAGACAGAGCTCTGAGAAAGCTAGAGAACAATGCAAACTGGCATCTTAAAGCCAGAAGATAAGCCAGAAAAGCAAGAGCAAAATCAAGCTAAAAGTCCAGGAACCATGAAAGCAGTAAACTTAAGAGGCATGGGGCAGGGCTGGAATGAGAGTTTAAAGATCATAGCATTCAACCAAGTGGCTACTGCCATCATCAGATGAAACATATATTTTTTCAATTTGATGCATTTCCCACCATTCCTTAATACTTCCTCTTGCTTGGTTCATTCAAGTATATTACTGTTTTAATTGGCTAAAAGCTGCTAGAAGCAATATACCAAAAATAGGTTGGCTTTTACAATGGGATTTATTAGGTTAAAAGCTTACAGTTCCGAGGCTGAGAAAAATGTCCAAATCAAGGTATCAGGCAAAGCTCTCCTCCGAAAAGGTCAGCTGCTGGCGATCCTGGACTCCTACCATGAGGCAAAGCACAATGGCGGCTCTGCCCATCTCTGCCTTCTTTTCCAGGCTCAGTTTCTCCCCAAGCTCAGCTGTAATGATCAAGTACATGGCAGGGCATAATGGTGGCATCAGCTCATCTCTCCCCTTTCCTCCAAGCCTCTTTGCTATTCTGCTTTAGGCTACTCTGTCTGTGGCTTTTGTCTCTCCCGGTTCATTGATTTCAACTTCTGGAGGCTTCTCTCTGTCACTGTGGCATTTTTCCTGTGTCTGCATTTTTTGTTGTTGTTATTATTCTGTTTATAAAGGACTCCAGTAAGAGGATTGACCCCACCCTACTGGTGCAATCTAATCAAATGACCCTTAACTGATCTAATGTAATCAATTTAAGGTTCAATTCAAGAACATAATTTTCTGGAGTCCACAAGACTAAAACCAACCAATCTAGATTCTGCAGGTATTTGTCTTTTGTACCTATGAGCTAAGGGACTCATTTAACAAATAATTTTTTGGAACTCATCTGACCCACTGGTTTGGGTGCCAAGAATTTCAATAATTTTAAAAGAAAAGATAGCTTATTGCTGACAATATTTTTAAACCACGAAGCCATAAAGCCTCTAGTAATATCTCCAGCTTCATTCATCAAACCAGGCATTCTAATAGTCACTTGAAGGCAAGAAGCACTTGATGACAAATGACTAGTAAAACATATAAACACACAGACACATGCACACACACCCCCATCACCACAAGAACCAAGTAAACAGGGACTTCCCTCCGCTACACTGACTTCCTTCATTCTACTCTCACCAAAGAAGTCTGTCTAATTTGCACACTTTATGGAGTTCCTGCACAATAGTGGAAACAGCCTTTTCTTAGTTCTCTCCCTATATGAATTATGCCCCCATCATTCAATGCTAAAGTATAGCTGCTATCACAGGAGGGTTGTTCATTTTCAAGCAAAGCTGAAATGTGCCTGTATTTAATGCGTTTGTTTGTTTGCTTTTTGTTTTTTTGCAATGAGATTGTCTATTTTTGCCTTCTTGAGAGGAAGGACTACAGAAGAGGTGGCAGGGAGCAGGAAGCCCTTGAAATCAATTGACTCTATGGAAAACTAAGGGTCTAAGACATCCTTCATTTGCTCTAACCATAATCCATCGGACCTGCATTTTGTGCTCTATCAAATCAAACCTTCCCCAAGGAAAACCTAATTCTTTTAGGCCCAGTCAGTGCTCTGAGAGCACAGGCCACATGGCCTGCTTCAATAATTCCCCATTACTGCCGACTGCATTGTTTCAGAGCCAAATCCCACGGGCTCCAGAGATGGATCATTCAATCTTCCAAGTAATCAATCCCGAGAGCTCGCTGATCTGGCCCTGCTCCCCTGAGCTAAGGGAGCAGCCCAGGCAGGACTGGGCCTGGGGAAGCTGCCGCAAGCACATAACCTCCACTTTAAAAAGCCTCTCCACAAAGACTTGGAAAGGGCCAGAGGAAGGTGTGAAAACAGAAGCAGGGGCTGAGGGAGGACGATAGGAGATTTGATCCCAAAGAGGTTTAACTTAAAAAAAGAAATTGGTGAGTTGAACCTTCCCGGAAACCTCACGCCCCGCAGTGCCCTTTGGGAAACTTGAACCACCCAACTATGTTGTCACACACTGAACCCACACCCTGAGTGTTAAGTGTCGTTGGCTCTTGGACAGAAAGATGTCATCATTCCCTCCTACTGGCTGTTCTCTTTAAATAGCTCCTTATTTATGGTGTACATAGGGTTAATGTCCTTCAGTTGCTCTATTTTCCAGGATGGAAAAGCAGTTGCTAAGCATTTCTAAATGACAGCCCCAGGGTTCATTAAAAATATGGCAAACATTTGCTAAGCTCATTAAGTGCAATTTTTGTGTGTGTGTTTCAGATTCCTCCTCTGCATGTTCTGCGTGACCAAACATCTATTAACCCTAATCCCATTGATGAGTCTGATACATTCAAACCAGCAATTAGACAAAACAAAAGGGATTTTTATGGAGAGACTCCTAAATGGGCTTTCATATTGGCCTAAGCGGTTTCAAAACGACAGTTTAATTCCCCTCTGTTAATCCCTGGCTTCCAAGCACTCCCTTTGTTTGATTATAGGCTGTCAGATTTAAGGATTCTGATTGAATCAAATTTTGAGGCAAACTAGAAACACATAATAATTACGCTATTTAAGCACCGTGGCCTACTGTATGAGCAAACAGAATGCTCCACGAACGAAGGCGTCTCGGTACCAAAGGTTTCTAAAATTTACGGCTTGCACAATTAGGAGCCAGAGAATTTGAATGAGGCGGTTGTTTCCCCGGATTCTCTTAAAAATTCTCCAGCTGATGAATTTAGAGGTAAAATATCATGTCTTAAATCTGTTGACTAGGCAAAAATATTTTCAGACGGGTTCCCGCTGCCCTTGCTCTCCCGCCATCCCCTCGCCTCCCACCCCCTCCGCAGCTGTGGACTCGGCTGACCTACAGTGGTTAATCCCAGCACCAGCTCCCCGTTGGCCAGTTCAGCTTTCCATTAACTCAGGCCCCTGGTGGTGGTATTATTAGAGGCGGAAAGGATCCCGCATCACTTACAGGGTGTAAAGCTGGACAAATAAACAAGTGCTGACTGTGGATGTCTCCCAATCACACTGGGCCTTAATTTTTGAATGTGCTCTTTCAAAGAGCAAAATGACCCTTCTCTAGCTTGTAAAACCTCTCTTTGTTTTCCCTCAAAGAAGAGGAAACTCACCCAGAGGAGTGGACTTTTGACAGAGTTCCCCAGCAGTAACATCATTTTCAAGTGGCTCTTGACCAGCTGAGCTTTTTCAAAGTGCAACTTTTATAGCCACAAAGGATCATGTCTTATTTGGGTTCAATAAATTTCCTCTTACTTTGCAAAGGGCTGACCAAACTCACAGCTGCTGAGAGAGAAGCCAACCCTTCATCATTCTTCAAGTCGATTTCAGCACTGGTCAGGGTTCTATTTGAAAGCCCTACCCAGATTTAGATCTCATAATTTAGTCTCTGTTGGGGGGAAAAAAAAAAAAAAAAAAAGAATTCCCTTGTTCCGGCTAGAAATGGATCTCTTTTTTGCAACAGGCACAAGTTGTAGTGTTGCCAGCATCGGCGCCGCAATGAGAGAGGCGTTGCCTTACTGATCATGCTGCGTGGTGAGGCAAGGGCGATGGGCTTCACAGCACAACAGGACCAACGTTATGTAAGAAGCAAAGAGAGAATGACTCCGAGTTCAACAAGGGCCAGGCTGTCTGCTGTCAACTCAGAGTCATCCTTACATCCTTCTGCACTCTTCCCAAAGAACTCCATTTCCCAGAGTTTCCCACCACCAGGGTTCTGGGTTAGAGACGTTTCCAAGGAAAGGTTCTCACTCAAGGTTTGGAAGCAAAAGCCACTCTTCTCCCGCAGCAGCTGAGGACAGATGGCTTCCAGTTCCCAGTGCCCTACTGAGAATCACATTGAGGCTGCCATGGCTTCCTTGTGCTTCCTGCACTTTCAGATTTCTTGAGTGCCTGCAAGAGCCTCCCTGTCCTTGGCTCCCAGCCCTTCTCATGGATGCATGAGCCTCTAATTCCCTGTGTTAAAGTGCTTCCTGTCTCAAACACCTGACCCAGGTTTGCCTGATGCAGGGAATTGATGCCTGAAGCTGGGGGGCGGAGAGCCGAGTTGGCCATGGCCGGAGCACGAAGATTAGTGTGGGGAGCCTTCTGTTCCATTTATGCATGCAAACATCCTTTCACCAAATCCTTACTGAGCACCAACAATATCCTAAACTCTCTGGTAGAAACTAATGATAAAGAGAAATACTCCCTGACCCAAAACTCTCAGAGTATAATAATAAGGAGGGAGAGTGAGGAGAGTTACAGCTGTCATTTATTGAGGGATTGACAAGCAAACAAAGAATAACAATAGAAATGTAATTTAGTAAAAAGAACATTAGCTGGGAACCAAAGTCCAGCCCTATCATTTCCTAACCGCTTGCCTTGAGGCAATCAAATCAATTCACTCTCTGTGCTTCCGTTTCCCAGATCCTATCATGCAGGATAGTTATGAAACTACATATAATGCAGGTAAAGCACTCAGCACAGTAACTAAAACGGAGTAGCCACCCAGCAAATGGCATTTGTACCTTCTCTTCCCCACTAGATGCTAAGCTTCCTAAAGGCAGCAGCCACATTTGATTGTCTCAGTGTCCCAAGTATTTATCCAGCACAGGGTCTTATGTTTAAAAGATGCTCAATAACTGGTGAATGACCGATGGAGTAAGTGAATGCATGAATAAATGACCTGGTACACAATGCAGGTTTGGTAACTGAGATATCCTTAGTAAATATGTAGATATGTACATAGCCCAGTGGGAGCAAAGGGGAGGAATATTGGGGAATCAGGGAGGGAAGGGGACAGTTGAACTGAGACCTGAAGGGCCAAGGTCCTACCACTTTGGACATGATGGCACATCAAGACAACCAGTTGAAAAGAAGGTCCAAGATGCCAACACAAACTGCTTTCCTGGACACTATTAGGCCTCTCATTCTAGATGGTTGCTAAGCCTTCCCTCCTGGGCCAGGGTGGGCTCTTGTGACCTCTTGAGTTAACCACCAGCCTTGTGGTTCTATGAGCTCTCCGGTAGGGAAAACCACATGTCACACAAGACTGCTGAAGGAAATGAATTCAGAAAGAAAATGATCATCTAAAAGGAGTAACACCCACACAGTTATCACTCAAATGATCCCAAAAGGCTCTGAACCTGATTGGAGAGGTGCTTCATAAACTTCCTTTCAAGGGGTTTCTTTGTCATTTTAGTAATTATAAAAGACTTTTATAGTCTCATTAAATATGCTCAATCCTCGTTCAATTTTCTACTTATTTTAAAACTATAACTATTATTTCTTCTTTTTCTAATTTAAAAAAAAAATTGCCAATGCATCTTTAATTTCATGTATTTTTCCCTTTTTATCTCCTTCCCACCTCCTCGTCCTCACCTAAAAACCGTTGATAATACTCCTGCATCATCTCTCAGTGATTTCTTTAATCATGGTAGATTTTTTTCTGGGTATTCTTCTGAAAAACTCTCAAATCAGGACAAAGGCTGCAGGCCTTGCCAGCTTTGGTGCTCATCCAATCACTCAGTCATTCATTTATTCATTCCATAAATAGCTACTGAGCATCTCCTCTGGCAAGGCAGGGTACGGGGTGCTGAGAATATGAGTTAACAGGTGAGGCAGGGTCCATGGCACTCACCTTCAGATGTCCCTTGGGTAGACTGCAAAATAAGTGAAGGGAGTAAATACAGCTTGTCATTGGTGCCCATTCACTTCCCTTTCAGTGATATTTTTGTCCTGTGTTCCTTTTTAGATCCTGTCCACTGCCAAAACTTCTCTCTAATTGGGTCCCCTCTGGTTACCTGGTCCTCAGTGGAGGCCCCCAATCAAGCATCCACATCTCAGATTTTGGACCTAGTCCTTCTCACTCAAATTGAAGTCAATCTGTTGCGTATCCCAGTGCTTCTCAAGTTAGGATATGTATACAGTATGCCAGGAATTTGCCAAAACTTGGGAAAAGTCCATCTTCCTGGAACATCAAGTCTACTTGATGAGAAATCGTGAAATAGTAGATCACAGAATATAAAATGAATATAAAAATGTTAAATAAAACAGGGGGAAGAGATCTCATGCTTGTGGTTGGTTGCTTTAAACTATGCCCTAGAGTCCTCAAGGACCATAAGAATGCCACAGACAAAAGGAATAAAAAGAGAAAACAAGGCACAGATAGATTGAGGTGAGCTGGGAAGTGGAGAGATACACACATTCACCCTCCAGAATAGTGAAAACAAGAAACAATTGAGAACTGTCCTGGATACCATGGCTACAGGGCCTGGGTCTCCAGCCTTACCATCATGCTGGTTCTCCTGCTGAAAACACTCCAAGGGCTTCCCATGGCACTTGGAAAAAAATCTCCCTCTGTTCTGTGCCATCTGCCCTTGCCTACCTCTCAGAACTCCTCTAACTCCTTTCCTTCCTACATGTCTTTCTGGGGCCACTGGAACCTTCTTTCACTTCCTGAATGCAACCCTCCTGATCCTTCCTTAGGGTTTTCTGAGCAGCTGGGGTCTTTTTGTACAATGCTTCCCTACCTCTCCCTCACCCCTCACCCACATCATCTCTTTATTCCTGATGGCCATTGTGCTCTTTGCTTAAATGGCACCTTCTCAGAGAAGTCCGCACTGCTGCGGTGTAATCCCAAGGAGCCACCCAGCCCAGTGTGTCAATGCCACCCCATTTTAATTCTCTGCACAACACTTATCACTACCTGAAATGGTCTTATTTCTGTGTTTACTATCTGGTAGTCCCTTCCTGTGGTGTACATCTCATGAAAGCAGGGACCTTGCCAGTCTTATTGCCCAATATATGCATCCCCAACAGTGTCTGCCAATATAGCAGGCACTCGATAAACATTTGTCTTGTAATCAGAGATTGAGATAACACATTGCGTAAGCCTTTCCAGAAAGACAAAGAGGAGAATGGTACAAAAGAAGGGGAGAAAAGATTGTGCAAACAGAAGATGAGTTTCTCTTACTTACAGTTTGCCATAGAGCTGTGCCTGTATAGCTGTTTATAAGGGCAACTGATCATATCTACTAATTCTCAATAATGGTTCATTTGTTAAACCATGTAGTCAGCTTTTAACTTAGCTTTACTGTGCACCTACTATGTTCTAGACACTGTGTCAGGCACTGAAGACCTAGATATGAAGGTACATTATTCATGTCTTTGAACAAGTGGGTAAATACTTAAAAATGTTATGAGAAGAGCTTTGATGGAGGTGTGTACAAATTCTTTCAGAACAGATAAGGGATCAGCTAAGCCTTGTCAAGAAGAGTTGTAGAAAGTAGGCCCAACATAGGATCTGGATTTTGGAGGATAAGAAGAAATTTTACAAGCAGAGTTGGAGAGAAAGTTCTATCTAGGGTGGAAGGGGATATACACAATAACTTAGAATTGTAAAAGGTCCTGCTTCTACAAGAAGGAGAATGGTGAACATTTTCCACATGGCAGGAAGCCAAAATGTAAGAAAGTCAGGTGGTGAGACACAGGATTATGACATGCATTGCTGTTACACTAAAAGATTTGGGCAACCCTGTAGCCACTAAGGAGTCATGAAGGGGAATGGTGACAATCTCAGATCCATTTTCTTTAGAAAGGCAGGTGGAGGCAGGGTGAAGAATGGCTGCCTACTAGCCATGGCCTAAGACCAAAGGCTCCTGCATTCATATGGGCAAGAGATGGTGAAGGCAGTACACCAGGGCAGAAGGACAGTCAGACATACATTTGCTAATAAGATTCGTGTGTGGTGAGGAAGAGAGAGGAATCAGGGTGAAGGGGGAAATTGTCAATGTGGGCATGTCGTGAATGGACTAGGGACGTAGGGAAGAGACAAATTTGAAAGGAATTCTCTCAATTGCTAATACAATTTTAATGTGTGACTCCTTCCAGAAGCCCTGGACTTTTGTTGGTTGCTAAAGACTAAGTCTTAGCCAGTGGGCATTTAAAAGTGGAGATGAAAACATCATGGCAGGCCAGCAGGGGAGATATTTTAAGACAGGATGTCTTTCCCAGAATCCCCTCCAGTCACCCACAAAGACCATTGCCTTCATTAACTGAGCATGGTCAGGCCTGCTGCCAGCCACCACAATCAACCCCCATGTCCACATTGTCAAACATTACAAGCCGTTTCAATCCATCTAACCTAATGAGACCACTTGGCAATTCCATTATGATTCACTCCCCAGTTCAAAAGCTATAGCCAAACCACCATGAAGGAAAGGCATTAGGGAAGTGCTTGACATCCTTTGGGGTTCCACAAGCTTCCCTGACAGCTAAACCAACCTCCTGAGCATCTAGGAGGGTATTTGTCAATCTTAGGAGGCATTTGCCAATCTCTTTCTCCAAGAGTATTAGTAAAAATCTATAGCTCCCTGTTGCATACCAAATGCAGCTGCCACATTCCCAGCGGGTGCCAGCAAAGTACTTCACATAGACAGACAGCTTTCTGAGGCCGCTTTATTTCTTGTCAGCCTTTCAAACCTCACTCCAACAGAAATCTTTTGTATTTAAGCTAGTGGCCACAAAACCAGAATGTGTCTTCGGGTCAAATGTGCCTTTTATATGTCATACCACGTTTCTTCTCCATCCTGATTTTTTTTTTTTTAGATGGAAAAAATTCAGTTGGCTTTTCCTGATACCACTTTCATTACAGTCACAAACATCCTAACAGAAGCATATTTGTTCACATTGAGCCTCCTGGTGCCCAGAGAAATGCCATTCACAATTCAACAAATGTATCTGCCTCATACCCTTTGAATACAGGCTTCTTTAGTTTAAATTTTCTGTGAAGCCACTGACACATTTTCAGTGTTTGATTAATTTAATGATCCAATAAATCTTTCCCCTTATTTTTGGCAACCACTTTGTGTAGTCCTCCAATTCTTAACCTGTCTGGGTAATGTTTGTACAATATTGAAAGAAGAGCCTAGAGCATTCTTCTCTAGCACAGCATCTTCTTCCACCACCATATTGAAACTAAAGGTTATGGGTTCCTAGATCAAAGCCCTGAATTGGATGAAGCCTACTTAATTACTGTGCTGGCACTCAGCCCCTTGGGAGATCAGATAGGCCTTCGTCACCTTCAACACAGCTCAGAAATGGGGAATTAAATGCTGGATAAAGAACTGAGAGGAATTCACTGTAGACAGAGTTGAAAAGAAGTATCTTTTGGAGGACAAGGGACCCTTGGCACCATATCTGAGGCTTACAAATGACAAAGCAGATATGAAATGCTATTGGGGACAAACAGATTAGGAAAGCCCTAGGAGACCTTTCTCATAATGCTAAACCTCCCTAAGAGAAGATGTGGTCCAAAGAATGGGGAAACCTTTTCCTAGCCAGAAAACTAATAAACCAAAATGTGTGATATTTTGTGTTTAAGTCATAATGCTCCTTTAAAAATCATTTTTAAAGGCATCTCTATAAATCCTTTGGCTATCTGTAAAAGGGAAATCCTCAAATATTCAATAAAACAAATATTTGTTCACACTCTATAATGAGCAACACATTGCATTAAGTGCTGTGAGGTCTAGAAAAATCAACAAGTTATGGTCCCTGCTCATCAGAGTCTGGGGAGACAGACAGCCATGCCTTTGTAGAAATGCATACAGAGGTCTTTAGGAGAAAAAGAGATAGAGAAATAGGTGAAGACTGAAAGGATCTAAGTGTCATGCGAGAGAGGCAATTTGAACATTAGCAGACCAGGTAGGGAAATGGAAGAAAATTATACATGAAATGGACAGTACAAGCAGAAAGAAATATTTGAAAAGTCCAAAGTATGCTGAGAGAATAGTGAATAGAGCTGGTGTGTGGGACACATGGTGCAGCCCTGAGGAGGGTGGGAAATGGGAAATAGCAAGGAAGGCCAGCATTAAAGGCTGAGAATTGTGGGTTTTCTCAGTGTGCAGTGAGTAGCCTTTGAATAGCTTTGAGAAAAGAAAAAATATGACCAGACGCCAGCTTTAGGATGATAATGATAAGCAATGTGTTTATTGGACTGGAGGCGGGGTTACTGAAGATACCGACTCTGGTTATGAGGCTATTGTAATATTCTGGGCATGAGGTCAGGTGATTCTGATGGTGGCAAGAGAGGGGGCAGTGGTGAAGGAAGTGTGTAGTGGGCTAAATAATGGCCCCCTAAAGATGCCAATGCCCTAATTCCTAGAATCTGTGAATATGTTCCCTATGGGAATGGCAAAAGGAATTAAGGATTTTGAGATGGGAAGATTTATCCTGGATTCCCAACAGAATCATAAGAGTCCTATAAGAGGGAGGCAGGAGTGTTGGAGTCAGAGGAGAAAATGCAGGGATGGAAGCAGAAGTCAGAGAAAAGAGACGTTGCTACTCAATTGCCTTTGAAAATGAAGGAAGGAACCACAAACCAAGGAATGCATGTCACCTTTGGAAGCTAGAAAAGGCAAGGAAATGGATTATCCCATAAATTCTCCAGAAGAACTGCAGTCCTGCCAACACCTTGAGTTTAGCTCTGTGAGACCCATTTCGGATTTCTGACCTCCAGAACTACAAGGCAATAAATTTATGATGTTTTAAGCCACTGAGTTTGTAGTAATTTGTTACAGCAGCAGTGGGAAATTAATAAAATGTGAGACACATTACCCATTAAGATTGATAGTATTTGTCACCTGGTTGGATATAGAGAATAAGAATGAAAGAATTGAAAATGATTTAGTCAAGTTATTGATAAAATTAATTAACCACTAACCGAAAGCAAAACTGGGTGGAGGAGAGTATGAAAAAAGAGCATTAAATTCTAAGGGAAAGAGTATAGACAGAAAAAAAAGAAAGCACAGGCTAGAACCTTGGACAATAGTACATCGGCCATTTAGAATACCATTGATGATGTCTCAAAGGCAGAAAAGAATAGGAACTATATCTTGGGCTCTTAAGCTATGCTTAACATTATGCTGGGCAACTCACATTATTCATCTTATTAAAGAGCTTATAATTAATCATTTCTGGATCTTACACAAATCATGCCTCGACCAATCAGAGCTTGACTTGAGGTAGGTGCTTCTGCATTCTGTGTTCCCTTTTCTGGAATGCCTATTCTGGTTTATAGTACCTCTGTTCTCTGTACAACCTAGAAGTGAGTTCACCCTTGTCTTTCTCTTCAAGCTTACCAGAAAGAACCCATGACAAGCCACTTGATATTCTAATGAAGCCCATCCCCTCTCCAAACCCTTGACTATGCTTGGCCACCCTTACCAGGGCTGGCTTTCCTGGCTCCTGTTCCCTTCTACCTGGATATCCCCATAGGAATTTCCAGTTCCTCATCTTTTGTTAGGTAAAGCAACAGCCCCATCTCTGAAACCCCATCTCTAGGCCCCAGTAGGCATTCTGGCCCCAAAGTCCATGCTTTATTCCAAGTGACTTTGGGATAAGAGAATAACATTTTCTCCATATGTTACATGTATTACATGTATTTATGATAAGCTGCCTGAGATCTTTTGTAAAATGTGGTACAGTGCAAATAATTAAATGTCCCTCTTGTTTTGACAAGTCATTGCTCAGAATTTCCAAGTGCCTCTTAGGGCAAAAATTTGTTTGTCCAGTGATCAGAAGACATTCAACCATTCCCTTCCTTTCAATCAGGCATGCAACTGAGTGAACCTTAGGGAAAAAACACCATTCTAAATCTGAAGACAAAAGAACAGGTCAATTGTTCACATCTTCTGAGAATTTTATTCCAAATTGCACTCAACTATCTAAACTGACCCAGCATCTGTCTTCCTTGGGGTGGGTTCAACTGCTGCCTTATTCAACTGGGACTATAGGCACAATAACAGCCTGTGAGCTATTCAGGGAACCACAAAAATGCCCTTAAAAATATTATTGCCTCTAAAATAAAAAAGGAACACTGAAATTCAAAATTAATAAAGGTTTAATTAAATGCCTATAAAGACATTACAGTCTCAGATTCATTTATTATTAAATATTTGTAGAATTTTACTATAATTTAAAAACAATTAGAAGCCTGTATTTTTTCAATAGCAAGAATTCATTTGAATCCATGATGATTTTGAAGGAATCACAGCCAATCATAAAGTAACTGAGTTCTTTGATGTCAAATAATTTTAAAAGCCATTTACAAAAATCTTATCACTTTATTTACAGCAAAACTTTTTGGTTTTCAATATGGGTGTATATTAATGTTTAATGCTATGTAGTGTGGGAACTCTAAAAATAAGTTTTCTTAGGGTTTATGAAGACTTAAAAATGACCCAAACCGAAAGTATTCTATGAAAAATCCTCTCTATCTGTGTTCTAGGATGTTTCTAAGGGTTTTTCCCCAAACACTGATTCAGATTTGCCTGTAACTTATTGAAAAGGAAAACTCTTTGGGATCTTTCTCTTGCCTTCTACTTGTTCTCAAACATACCTCTTCAGACATCCAGCCAGATGGGTCCAATTTTCTGAGGCATCTTGAACCCTAACTCTCTTGTGAAAACTCTGATAAAGGCGTAGCAGCCGCTGTGAACTTGCAGAACCATTTTTACGTTGCCTCTTCTCTCAATCTAAAAGCGCAGACCATGCATAGTGGAGTTGTAACCTAAATTCAGAATCTAGCATGCTCCTTCATTAGCAGTACCATCAGAACTACTCATGGAGGAGTTCACCTGCAGTCCTGAGCTTCTACTGGGTGGTTCTAAGCTCCAAATCCATAGGATAGGTAGCCCTTGGTGGAAAGCAGGAAGCCAACAGGTGGCCAGTTACTCCCCCTCCCCATCAGCATTCCTGTGTCTAAAATGGTCCAACTTTGCTGGTAGCATGAAGTCCCATGTCTGGCATCCTTGCATATCCATATATTTATCCCAATGTTCTACATGATACTGAGCAAGACATCACCCTTTCTGCAGTGTGAGGATTTCTTTTTAATCAAGGATCGCCAATGGATCTGAGGTTCACTAGATATTACAAGAATTTATTCACTACTTACCTACCGAAATCCCAATACACACCCAAAATTCAGTTCATAAAAGGTCAAGAAGGCCATGTCTTCTAGTCCTGGAGCTTACTATGTCAGGTGTAACAGGGAACCCATGTAACTGGGTAGACACTTCCTTTATGAAATTTGAGAGCCAGGAGTCTGGAGGCACAATACAGGTGACCCTGGCTCACATTCCATCATATCCATATCATCCATTCATGTTAGAAGTTGGAGAAGTAGGACTGGGTTCTCTTCTAGTGGAGGGAGGCTGTCTACCTAGGCTTCTCTCTATACAAATTCCTTATTCTATCTGGTTTTCAAAATCTCTCCCCTCCACCCAGGCTCCAACAGCATTGCCCAAACAGAGTTGGGAAGCTGGAATAGTGAGGCAGAGCTGAGTGGCAGGTGGTACTTGAACTAGCTTTCAGGCTTCGCCATGCTAACCCATCTCCCATATTTAGAATAATCATGAGAGGACAAAAGCTTTCCCCAAGAAACTCTGAAGAAACACTTGCCCTTTGAACCACACACACACACACACACACACACACACAAGAGAGAGAGTGCCAGGATTCAGAGTCAACACTCTCACTCCATCACTTCACTTTTGGACACTATAATCACTAAATCATCCTAAATAGATTAAAACTCTCTTTTGGCTAAAAGCCCAAAGAGGAATGGAATGTATGGGTGGTAAATGGACCCATTATCCTTCCAAGTTCAAACTTACTTGACTTTTATCCAGCACTCTAAGGCCACAGAAAAGTGGAGCCTGGATTTTTGAACAATCCTTTTTATCCCAGGGCCTCTGTACATAAGTAAAGGACTATCAGAATGCTTCTTACTCTCTTTCAGGACATCCTGGCACCTAGAAATGCATTTTATCTGGGGTTTATTGGTATGCTTTGCAGCCAGGCTTTTCCCCCCACCCCTGCTTTTATTTTGCTGGCCTGACTTCCTCAAGCACTTGGTAGAAGGAATATTAAATCACAGCAGCCTGGAACTGAGACCTGAATGTTCTGCTTTCTTGTCACTCTTTTGCACTGGCTCCTGTTAAATGGCTGGCAGGTCTTCTCCTAACCCCATCTCCTTTCTCTTGCCTTCCAGATTTGCATTTCACAACACCTAAAATAGCAGAGCCTTTTTCCTTCTAAGTCAGTCTTCATTTTCATAACCTACTCTCCATTCCTGAGGTTGTCAGAAAATGCCTGCTTTTATCAGAGGTTTAGTAGTACAGTCAAGTTCCTGCCAGGCTCTTAAAATATGGATTGTTTGCACATTAATTCGGTGATGGAGCACCTCCCACCTTGGCTGAGGGGACCGTGCCCTAAGTTTCTCTCCTGGGCTGGAAGCACGTGCCTCTCAATCTGTGAACAGACTCAAGTTAGCAGGCCTCTGGTCTCATCACATATGCAGAATCCTGAAGCTAGAGATATTAAGCCCACTCTTCTGTTTGCCCTTCCTCTCATCTCCTCCCTTTGCCCTCCAGACTGCACACTCTTGGAAAACAAAAAAGGAAAGGAAGCAGCAATGGTTAGTTAGCTGGGGCTGACCAACCAACGGCATAGGTGGAGAAATGTCAAACAGTTGTTATATTCAACTTACTTATTTAAGGGCAGGCAATTCATAAATCAAATAAAAATATATGTATGAAGCAAGGGAGTGATATGCTATAGAGCATTTTATCAGAAACGAGGCAATTACCACAACAACTCCCGAGATGGCCTCCAGCGTTCTCCCTTTACAGGCAGAGCCTGCCTCCCCTGGGCAATACTTCCCAGGTGCATAATCGAGGAGACCCCCATGAGAAGGTAATTACTTGGGGGTCTTATCCTCCCAATGCTATTGCTGTGGAGGCCTCTCTCAAGCTTGAGTAATATTTTCTTGAGAATTCTGTATCTTCTATGCTAATATAGTCTCAGCTTTTCTTTAAATATTTAAAAGCTTATAAGCCTACTCTCTACAGTCAGTGTACTCAATCCCTATAGACTTTTTCAGAAAAAAGATTAGTATAATGAAAGGATAATATAAGATATACCACTAATTTCATGCAGCATTATATTTAGAAATAAGGGTGAACTCTCCAAATTATACTCATTTGCATTAAAATGCAAAATGGGCCTTTGTTTAGAGAGTTTTTGTGCTCTTTCTACAGAAAATCTTTAGAGCTTTTAAATATAATTAAATAAAAACTTTTAGAGAGCCCCTCTAACAGTACCAAAAGATTTTAACAACATCTTAAATAAAAACATTCTAAAGCCTTTTCCCAAACCGTCAATGAAGTTTCCAAATCCCTAAATCAAAATTGTTCTCTTTTACTCATTTTGTAAGTCCCAAAATTAGAGGCTAAAAAGAAAAGAAGATACATTTAGGAATTAAATTATACTATGAAACAATTGCTGTTTTTGAGTTCTGAATTACACAGTAAAGGAGCTCTTCTTTTATGATGAAATAAAAATATATATATACAACATTGTGGCAGGTGTCATGAAAGAAATTTTAGCTTTATACCCAAAGTCTGGAAATAACATCTTTCTAAAAATCTAAGTGTGGAAATAACATGTTAGAAAGGAAGGAAACAAATAATAGGATTTATTTGCAATGTTTTACTGCCAGTGGTGGAACAGAAACAAAATATCTACATTAAAAGCATGCTGTTCTTAGCCAGTCAAGCCTCCAGCCCCAAAGGCCTTCAGGCTCAGTGATTCCAGAGGACTTGGGAGATTTTCCCACTGGCTTGCTGAATCTGATGCTGGCATGAATATCTTTCAACTTGCACAGCTCTCATTTAAATGCATATCCTATTACAATGGAACAGCAAGTTTCTAGATCTTGACCAGGCCGGCATTTTGCTTCTAAGAAAAACAGAACAAAGTGGTCCACAAAGGTCCCATTGATGTTGAACTGGCTCTAGCTGAAATCACAAGCGGCTTGTTAGAAACCAAGCCGGGAAGCCCGGATGATCAGCCTTGGTTTCTTGAGTTTGTGTCAGCACCAATCTATAAAGGTTTGGGGCCAAAGGGGTGGAGTGGAGAGGCGGGGATGAATGGCAGGCCTTCTTCCTTGACTCCCTATACAAAAGAGAGGGACCTCTATGTCAACCTTTGCTCTTGCTTTGAGAAAAATAAAACTAGCTTGGGGAATTTTTACTTTAAATAGTCTTCAAATTTTCAGCCTCATTGCAAACATCAAATAACATTTTCTGTCGTGTTTTTTCCTGCTATTTGTCAAGCATTCAGGCTGAACTAGAATTTATTGAACACTGATTACGGGCTGGGCAGCTTCACAAATATTATCTCATGTCATTGGCCAATACAACTATTAAATAGTTACTGTATTCCTGCTGTGTGGGTGATAAAGAATTTCAAAAAGGTTAAGGGACTGGCCCTAAATTCATGGCTAGTAAATGATGAGGTCAGGATTGAACACATGTCCTGAAGGTCAAGACCCTTGTCCTTTCATCTACAGCCCAACAAACTCCCTTTTGCAAGAGACCATATTAAGTCGTATCTGCCATATTTGAGTCCTACCACTCCCACAGCTTGTAAACAATCCATTAAAGAAGAAGTTTTTTCCCCAGCACTTACATGGATCTCGCATGCTATCACCGAAAACATGAAAAAGGCTCAGATTAGAATCCCAGCTCTGACACTTGCTGTCCATGGGGCCTTGCTCAAGGACTTATCTTTCATGGACTTCAGGTTTCTCATCTTTAAAGTGGGGATAATTGTGACTAGTTAGGGCCCTCAAGTCACTGTATACCCTGTCCTTTTCCATGCTCACACCTAGTGTGGACAGGGTTTGCAATATACATATACCTGTTAGGCTGTGGGAGGTTGCAAAAATAATTTCAGAGAGGTTTGTTTTTGTTTCACTTTAAGAATCCTGATTGTAACAAACAATGGAAAAAAATTATGAGAAAATACAGAAATTTGGACACTACCTGCCTACTTAATGAGATGAAGGAATTATTGTTAAAATTTTTAGATGGATTGTATGGATTGTATCAATGTGACACACCTGTGATGGCTTGTATCAATGTTAATTTCCTGGTTGTGACATTGTACTATAGTTATGTAAGATATTACTATTGGGGAAAACTAGGTAAAGGGTATAGGGAATCACTCTATTATTTCTTACAACTGCATGCAAATTTAAAATTAACTCAAAAAGTTTTAAGAAGAAAATTAGATGTGATTTTGTTACTTTGGTTATGCTAAAATAAACCCTTACCTTTCAGAGACACATAATGAATTCATGGACAAAGTAGATAGTTTAGAAATACATGTTGGAGGAGAATAACATTTTAAGTACTGTTTGCACATAATACACCAGATTAAGATCAGATTTTTAAAAGGAGGAATTAAAGAATATTTCCAGTATACACTTCTATCAAATTACTAGAAACCTGTATCAAAATCCTAAAAATTATTCATACATTTTATCCCAGTGTGTCCATTTCAGTGAATCAATTAAAAGTAAATCTTTTGTGATATACACATTTATGAGTTGTTTATAGCACAAATATAGAATCAATCTGTAATCACTTGAAAGTGGAGCAAAATGAAAAGAAAAAATAAGTAAGATGTGAATTAAAAACAGCATACAAAATTTATCTTTAGAATGAAAAAAAAATGTTGAAAGGTGGGCATATAAAAATAACAAATTAAAAGAAAAAGAATTCGAGGAAAATGAAATGAGACTTGTTGGCTCAGTCACAAAGTGGCAGAGACTAGCTGAAGCTTGGACTTTCACCCTAGGGGGGAAAGAACAAAAAAGGAGACCAGGCTCAGAGCTAAATGCTTTCTATGAATTAGCCTCATTTAATCCTCATAGCAACCCCATAAGGCAGATACTATTAATGTTATCTCCATTTAATAGTTGCATAAACTGAGGTATCAAAAGTGAAGTAACTTGTCCAGAGTTACAAAGGTCATAAGAGACTATCCTGGGATTCAAACCCATGCAATCTGGTTTCAGAGCCTGCACAGCCAGTCAGGGAAATTAATATCAGCAAAAGAAAGTTTCACTTGTTTTGTAGATTCTCCTCTAAGATATTTGACAGACTTAAACCTCTTCCTACAATGCACAGTAAGGATGCTGCATTGTAATTTAAACTAGAGTCTATTTATCAGATGAAGTAGAAATTTCCAATGGGAGGATGAAGCACACAAACAATTAAGGACACTGTGCTCACAAATCAATAAGAATTGATTGAAAAATAAGCAATTGGTCTTTATCTGTTACAGTCAACTGCAGTCCCTCTTTTCCTAAATGGTAATGAAAAATGTAAATTGACTTCAATGGTTTCTCAGAAAATAGACACATTTCCAATGTGAACTGAGATGATGAAAACACAGGCAACCTACTGTGAGTGCTGACTCTCTCTGGCTAAGTTTCCACGGTAAAGAAAGTCAAATAAAGCCTTTCCAGAAAGAAGAGAAGGATAGGTCCCTGGTTTTCTACATCCATTCACCCGATTCCATCTGCCTTGATCTAAAATAAAAGAAGGGAGTAGATTAAGTTTGCATCCAAAACGGTTAAGAACACAGACTGTGCCTTCTAATTCTCTTGTGGTGCCTAATGCCCTGCCCTGCACTGTTTAGATGTTCCATAGACACTTGTTGATTTTGTTTAATTGTATGTTTCAGAGTCTTCCCTTTATTTCTTTGGCAGTTACCCCTTACTACCATAGAGGAACCAGGGTCCTCAATATTTGATTTTCCCTCCCCCTTCCTACCATTAGAAACCTGCTCATAAAAAAATTTCTGACTAAGCCATTTATCCTAAACTATAACTGACTGATAAAACTTTACTCAGATTTTTGCATTTTTCAGTCTTTCTGTCAGATAACAAACCTTTATTGAGCATATACTATATGCCAGGCTCTGTGCTATGTATAGAAAGGAATTTGGCCCAGATAACAAATCCTTGTGCTATTTTGTTATCAGTGTCTTAGTCAAGATTTTTTCAGTTGCAAAAATCAGAAGCTCATTAAGCTAATGAATACATAATGTAATAATAGTATTTATTGAAGAATATTACACTGTTAAACTTAAATGAGAATGTTATGAAACATAGGGAAGGAAAGGCAGCCAAGGCCTACGAAGGCTCAGACTAGGAAACCATCCCAAATAGGCAAGTGTTTTCTCCATTCTTCCTCTTTAGGACTGGATGCATGGTTCCTTGTTTTTGCTTTTCTCTCTAAGTCTGCACTATTCTTCTTTTGAAAAACTGGCTTTCTCTGCTATTCTGTGCCTACATTTGTCCAAAGCTCCAAAATTTCTGATTTTCAGAAAAACAATCTTCTTGCCCCAGAGGGGTCAAGTGTCCACTCCAACCAATAAGTGGGGTCAAGGGAGTAGAATCACTTGGTATGAGCAGGGCCATGGGGCCTCACAGAAATAGGGCTGATGGCAGATAGGAATGACTATCAGAGAAGGGGTTATGGCTCACACCTGTGATATATTTCTTGAGAGCAAACACCTTCCCAAAGCCCATAGAAAGACTTATACAAGAATGTTCATAGCAGCTTTACTCATACTGGGGAAAAAACTGGAAACACCTTGGTATTCCCTAATAGGAAAATGGATAAACAAATGGTGTTAGGCTCATGCAATGGCCTGTTATACAGCCTACTCCAATAGCCCACTAAAATGAAGAAAAAAAAAGGATGAAAACCTACCACAACAAGGAAAACTAAGAAGATTGATGCCCACAAAGATTTGATGTAAGGCTTGAATGTGATGATGCATGTAAGGGGTTTGGTTAAATACCTGACCAATAGAAGTAAGAGAAGTAGTAGTAGTCACAATAATAATAACAGTAATAATAGCTAACATTAACTGAGTACATACTATGCAGCAGACACAAGGCATGGATGGTCACTTTAGTTCTGATATCAACTTTATGGTTAAGATATATTCGATAAATATTGGCATTCAAAGGCACTAACATTTCCTACAAGTAGGGAAAATATCTATAGGAGTCAGGGACCATGTCTTTCTTGTTTAGATGTATATTTTAAGGACCAAACACAGTGTATTACACATAGTAATTTTCCCACATGAATATTTGTGGAATCAAGGAGTAATTCACAATGTGAGAAAGATAATACATGGTCTATCTATAATTTGCATTATGGATTAACAGTTCTAGTTACTCCCCAAAATATAGGAAGATACTTTCTTCTCCCCACAATTGGCTTGCAGTCCATATTAGGCATCAGAAGAATTCAGACAGTCATTTCTGTGTCAAGAAGACTTCTCCTTATCCTCTTCCCTCATGTTTTTATATCCTCCAATAGGCTTTTGTTCTCAGAAAACAGGGAAACATGGGAACAAAAATGGCATACTGCTTTATGAAGATGTGTAGTCACCAAAAGTAAATTGTTGACAGCAGATAACAGACATAGGAAGAGACCCAGATGCTAATGCTAAGAAAGGTTATTTTATACACCATAATATTTGGAATCTCAAGAAACTAAGCAGTGATGCAGTGGAGGAGGGCATTTATCTTCATACAACAGAGCAACACTAGATGGAGGCCTGCTCAGCTTTGGGAATTAAAATGGAACTCCATATATATTTCAGTCTGTGTATATAGGAAGGGGTTTCAAGCAGTGCCCAAGGGAACAGAACAGAAGCCAAAGGAAACTCATGTGCCCTTAGGATTGGCAAACTGACTGGATAGAGCACTCTGCACTTGAGAATATATAAAAAGACAAACAAAATGCCACATACTCAAAACAAAAAATAACTCCTAATAAGGGAAGGATAATTTCAGACTAAACAAACTTATGAAAATAATTTACTACAGGAATCAGAAGAAAATGCTGCAAGGATTTTGGCATTCTCAATAGATTTTAGCCAAGCCTCAGAAAATATGTGAATTGCAAATACTCAAAACCAAGCCAATTGTTCTTTCAATCTTTCCCTCTTTGCAGTTGCATGGACTTGTTTGTGTTTTTCACTTTATGCCTACTTCATTCTCTTTCCTCCTTATGACTTTCTGATCTATGAAACTTGAACAGACAATTAAAAGGAGACAATAAGCTAAGATGCAGTTAAAATAGACACAATGTATAGGTCACAATCTAAAATAAAATGTTAAAGTGTTGCATGAAAACTAAACTTAGACTAGCAAAATTTTTAATGTTGGTGATAAAGAAGAAATTGGCATTGCAGATAATCAAATAAGTGAGGTTGAAGACAAACATGGGGAACACTGAATTTATAGGAAAAAAATAAGGAAATCTTTGAAATATGATAAGATGATAAATAAGGAAATAAAACCTATTAATTGTAAATATTTTTGAGGGAAGAATGTAATGATTGAACTAGAAGTAGAAATCACAGTGGAAGAATGTATTCCTTAGCTAGTTTAAAAAGTGATTGAATATATTTATCAAAAGAGTGAGGGTCATGAAATACTGTCATAGATTGACTAATACTAAGGAGACATGGTGACTAAATGTAAAGGGGATTCCTGAATTGGATGCTGGAAGAGAAAAAACTTTATTGGAAAAACTGGTGAAATCCAAAAAATTTCTAAAAAATCTAAAAAGTCTGGAGTTTGGTTAGCAATATTATACTAATGTTAAATTCTTAATTTTGATCAATGTACCATGGTTATATAATATATACACTAGAAGAAGCTGGGTGAATTATATATGGGAACACTACTATTTTTGCAATGCTTCTGCAAATGTATTTCAAAATTTAAAAAAAAATAGTTTAATCAAAGAAGTTGATTGAGTTTTTAAAGGAATGGGGAAAAAACCCACATCTACATAGGTTAGAGAAAAAAAATTTGTTATTTAATTATAAGGATAAATCAGAAAACACCCTTTAAAGACCAACTAACAAGGCATCAAAATATGTAAGGCCAAAACTAATAGAAATACCAGGAAAAGTTATAGGAAAACAATTGTGGGAAATTTTCAACATACTCTTTTTTCTTTTTTCTTTTTTAAGTCTTTCAAACTTAAAGTAGACTTAAAAAAAATAAAGGCGTAATTTGAATAATAAAGTTTTTTTTTTAATTGACATATACGTATATAGAGAGAGTTGATCCTACTTGCTAATATTTATTTGAAACACCGAAATCAATATCATGGTGCTTTCCTGGTCATTTCCAGACATGCACAGATCTGTGAAAAAGTCGAGTCACCTGATGTGCACATTCCCAGCTGAGGTCCTCCAAGGTGGCACTCTGCCTTCTTGTTTCAACTGTTATACTATAAACATGTGTCCTTTTCTTAGTATATTTCCTGCTTCTTTTTCACATTTGTGCACCCTTAGTGAATTTGCTGTTTAAGGCACAAAATAAAAGAAACTCATTTGTCATAAATGTCGTTAAGGCTGCAATTACATGTGTTGTAAGAAAAGAGTCAAAATGGGAGAATATGTTAATATATGCTTAATTTAATCATTCATGTAGTCAAAAAGAAATTCATGTTCTTTAATACTTCTATTATACATAAAATAAAAGTGCTTGAGATATACATTCTGTTTAAGAAGATTAATTAAACAACTTCTTTAAATCTTATAAATGTCAGGATAAAATCCTTTTTTCAAAAAGAAAAATTAATAAATCATAATTCTGTAACATTGCTAAATAAATCCAACTATTGGCTCTTTGAAAGAAATGAAACATAAAAATGTAAAACAACAAAGTTAAGATGAAATATAATAAATAATGAGTATAATAAATATGAATATATTTATATAATAAATAATAAAATTGAAATTGAGAAAAATGCTAAATACCACATGACTCTAAAAATAAGAATATCCTGATAGAATACTTGGGTTTCTTGAAAAATTATATATTTTCTGAAATGATTTTAAAAAATATGAAAAAGCTATCACGAGGAAATTATTAAAAATTTATCTAAAATTTCCCTTTTTTTTTTTTTTTTTTTAATTATGGGTAAAAATCAAAATTCTCACAATACATACAAACATTTGTAAAATGATATATAAATATATATGCATATATGTGTATTTGCTTACAAAAATGTTATTTATATATATATATATATATATACATATATTTTAAGAGGTGCTTAGATTACCTAAAATATTACCCGGAACCCACTGGGATTCCCATGTTGCCCACCTCCCACACCTCCCACCACATCCCACACAAACATCTCCCACAGTGTGGCCCACCAACCTCAATGAACTTACACATCCTGGAGCCTTTAAGAGGAGTTTTATCTACAAATTATACCGACCTTCATAGCATAGATAATTCTTTTGCTACAGAAACTACTCAATTTTTTTCATAAGCTAACAAACCCTAAAGCCAAAACTAGACACAAAAAGCACAAAAAAGCAAATCTCCCTTATTAATATAAATACTTCAAACTGGATTCATTAGTACAAAACAATTAGCCACTGTGACTAAGTAGGGTTTATCCCAAGAATTCAGGCTTCGCAGTGGGAATCTTTTAATGTAATTATTCAAAAAATAGACCCAAGAAGAAAAAGATAAATCATTTAATTTAATCTTTTAGATGTTTCAAAGGCATTCAACAGCTCAATATCTATTCCTAACTTAAAATTTTAAAAATACCTTCAGAAAATTTAAAATAGAAGAATATTTTCAACATGAAAAACTTGGATAACAATTCAATAATCCAAAGAGGCAGACAAAAAGAGATGACTACAAGAAAGGAATTTTAAATTTTCATTAATAAATGAAAATATACTTACTTATTCAGAATTCCCTATAAAATATCCTCCATAATTCCTGGGATTAATAAAGTATAATAAAGTGATCCGATCCAAGATAAATCTATGACTCAATTGTTTTTCAGACAAAATTTCAATGATACCATCTCGACAAAACACAAGAACAAGCAAAATATTTCAGAAAAAACATAATTAGAATTTTGAGGTTCCAATGTGAAGGAAATATTTAAAATATTCTTTTTTAAAGCACTTTCATTGAGATACATTCACATACCATACAATCCATCCAAAGTATACAATCAATGGTTTTTAGAATAATCACAGTGTCATGCATTCATCACCAAAAAAAATTTTAGAACCATTTCATTACTCCAAAAAGGAAAACTCCACACCCCTTAGCAGTCACTACTCAATCCCTTTGTCCTTCCCCAGCCCTACATAACCACTAATCTGATTCCATCTTTATAAATTGATTTATATTTACATTTTATATAATTTGAATCATACAATATGTAGTACTTTGTGTCTGGTTTCTTTCACTTAGCATAATGTGTGGGAGTTTTTTGCCTGATAGTAGCATCTTATAACATCAACATACATGTGTTCAGTTTCAAAGAAAAACAGTCATATATGCCATATTATCCATATTCATATTTCACTTGAGGTTTCACTATGCTATACAGTCCCATGTTATATTTTTTGGCTTTTCTTCTAGCAATATACATGACCTTAGACTTTCACTTTCAACCAGTCATACTCATATAATAGACCTGCTAGTTACAAACACTATCATGTGCTTTCATCTTTTCTATTCATTTCCAAAGATACACAAACAACCTTTTTAAACAATTCTATACAGATTAAACCTCAATTTTCCATTCTCTAAATTCACTCTATTTTCTGGTGACCTATATTCTAGTTATTAACTCCATGAGTTTACACAATATATTTAGTTCATAATAGCGCAATCATACATTATTTGCTTTTTGGGTCTGACTTGCTTCATTCAACATAATATCCTCCAGGTTCACCCATGTTATTATATGTTTCATGACTTCATTTCGTCTTACTGTTGCATAATATTCCATTGTGTGTATACATCACCATTTCTTTATCCATTCATTGGTTAATGGACACCCGTTGTTTCCATCTTTTGGCAATTGTGAATAATGGCACTATGAACATTGGTGTGCAGACATCTCTTTGTGTCACTGCTCTCAGTTCATCTGGGTATTTATCTAGTAGTGGTATTTCCAGGTCCCATGGCAAGTCTATATACAACTTCCTTAGGAACTGACAAACAGTCTTCCACAGTGGCTGTACCATTCTAAATTCCCACAAAAAGTGAATAAGCATTCTTATTGCTCCACATCCTCTTCAACACTTGCAGTTTTTTGTCTTTTTAATAGTGACCATTCTAATAGGTATGAAATGGTACCTCACTATAGTTTTGATCTGCATTTCCCTAATCGCTAGTGATGTTGAACATTTTTTTAAGTGTTTTTGTGGAGTTTTTTTGCCATTTGTATTTCTTTTTTGGACAAATGTTTATTCAAGTCTTTTGCCCATTTTTCAAAAAAGATTTATTTATTTCTCCCCCACCCTTTCATTATTTTTGTACTTGCTGTCTACTTTCTGTGTGTTCTTCTGTGTCTGCTTGTCTTCTCTTTAGGCAGCACCAGAAACTGATCCTGGGACCTTCCAGAGTGGAGAAAGACGCTCAATCTCTTGCACCACCTCAGCTCCCTGGTCTGCTGCATCTCTTATTGTCTCTCTTCTGTGACTCTTTTTGTTGCATCATCTTGCTGTGTCAGCTCTCCATGCAGGCCAGCACTCCATGCGGGCCAGCATTCTTGTGCAGCCAGCACCATGTACAGGCCAACTCGTCATGTGGGCCAGCTTGCTTTTCACCAGGAGGCCCCAGGAATCAAATCCTGGACCTCCTATATGGTAGACAGGAGCCCAGTCACTTGAGCCACATCCACTTCCTGTTTGCCCATTTTTTAATGCGGTCATTTGTCTTTTTATTGTTGAGTTGTAGCATCTCTTTATATATCATTGATATTAAACCCTTAGCAAATATGTGATTTCCAAATATTTCTCCCATTGAGTCAGCTGTCTTTTCACCCTTTTGACAAAGTCCTGTGATGTGCAAAAGTGCTTAATTTTGAGGAGGTCCCATTTATCTATTTTTTTCTTTTTTCTTTTTTTTTTTTTTTTTTTCGCTAATGCTTTGGGTATAAGATCCAAGAAACCGCCTTCACCTATCACAAGATCATGAAGATGTTTTCCTACATTTTCTTCAACAGTTTTATGGGCCTGGATTTGTATTTAGGTCTTTCATCCATTTTGAGTTGATTCTTGAATAGGAAGTGAGACAGGGGTTCTCTTTTATTCTTTTGATTATAGATATCCAGTTCTCAGAGCACCATTTGTTAAAGAGACTGGTTTGTCCCAATAATGTGGACTCCGTAAGTTTGCTGAAAACCAGTTGGCCGTAGAGGTGAGGGTTATTTCTGGACTCTCAACTCTATTCCACTGATCAGTGTGTCTATCTTTATGCCAATACCATGCTGTTTTAACCACTGTAGCTTTGTAATATATTTCATGATCAGGCAGTGAAAGTCCTTCTACATCTCTCTTCTTTTTTAGGATGCTTTTGGCTATTTGGGTGAACTTTCTCTTCCAAATAAATTTAGTAATTGCCTTTTCTATTTCTGTACAGTAGACTGTTGGAATTTTGATTGGTATTGCATTGAATCTATAAATCAGTTTGAATAGGGCTGACATCTTCACAATATTTAGTTTTCCAAAAGATGAGCACAGAATGTCTTCCCATTTGTTTAGGTCTTCTTTGATTTCTTTTAGCATTGTTTTGTAGTTTTCTGAATATAGGTCTGTTTAGTTAAATTAATTCCTAGATATTTGAGTCTTTTGTTGCTATTGTAAGTGGAAATTTTTTCATGATTTCCTCCTCAGTTTGCTCAATACTAGTGTACAGAGACTTTACTGATTTTGGGGTGTTGATCTTGTATCTTGCCACTTTGCTGAACTTGTTTATTAGCTCAAGTAGCTTTGTCATAGACATTTCAGAATTTCCTAAATATAGGATCTTTTCATCTGTAAATAGTAAGAATTTTACTTCCTCTTTTCTTATTGGGATGCCTTTTTTTTTCCTTCATCTAATTGCGCTAGCTAGAACTTCTGTCACAATATTGAATAACAGTGGTGACAGTGGACATCTTTGTCTTTTTCCTGATCTTAGAGGGAAAGCTTTCAACCTTTCCCCATTGAGTACAATGTTGTCTGTGGGTTTTTCATACATGCCTTTTATCATATTGAGGAACTTTCCTTCTATTCCTATCTTTTAAAGTGTTTTTATAAAGAAAGGATGCTGGATTTTGTTGAATGCCTTTTCTGCATTGATCAAGATCCTGCATTTTTTTCCTTCAATTTGCTAATGTGGTGCATTATGTTGATTGATTTTCTTATGTTTCACCACCCTTGCATACCAAGAATAAATCCCACTTGGTCATGCTGTATAATTCTGTTGGATTCTATTTGCAAGTATTTTGCTGAGAAGTTTTGTATCTATGTTCATTAGAGAGATTGGTCTGTAAATTTCTTTTCCTGTAGTATCTTTATCTGGCTTTGGTATTAGGGTGAAGTTGGTTTCACAAAATGTATTGGGTAATTTTTCCTCCTCTTCAATTTTTTGGATGAGTTTAAAACAGGATTGATGTTATTTCTTCTCAAATTGCTTGATTGAATTCACCTGTGAAGCAATCTGGTCCTGGACTTTTGGGGGAGGGGGCGGGGGGAAGGCGGGATTTTTGACGACTTCCAATCTCTTTAAATGTGATTGGCTTGTTGAGTTTTTGTATTTCTTGTAGAGTCAAGGTAGGTTGTTTGTACATTTCTAGGAATTTGTCCATTTCATTTAGGTTTTATAGTTTGTTGGCATACAGTTGGCATGCAATATCTTCTTATGATCCTTTTTGTTTCTGTGGGGTTAGTCATAACTTCCCTTATTCCATTTCTGATTTTATTTATTTGCATCTTCTCTCTTTTTTCTTTTGTTAGTCTAACTATGGGTTTGTCAATTTTATTGATCCTCCCAAAGAACCATATTTTGGTTTTGTTGATTTTCTCTTGTTTTTGTTGTTGGTGGTGTTCTCAATTTCATTTATTTCTTCTCTAATCTTTATTATTTCTTCCCTCTGCTTGCTTTGGGATTAGTTTGCTGTTTTTTATCTAGTTTCACCAGTTGTTAAGTTAGATTTTTCGTTTTACCTCTTTCTTCTTTTTTAATATAGGCATTTAGGGCTATAAATTTCCCTCTCAGAACTGCCTTTGCTATATCCCATAAGTTTTGATAAATTGTGTTCTCATTTTCATTTGTCTCAATATATTTACTAATTTCTCTTATAATTTCTTCTTTGACCCACTGATTGTTTAGGAGTGTGTTGTTCAGCCTCCACACATTTGTGAATTTTCATCTTTCCCATCTAGTATTGATTTCTAGTTTCATTCCATTATGATCTTAGGAAGTACTTTGTATAATTTCAGTCTTTTCATATTTATTTAGACCTGCCTTATGACCCAACATGTGTTCTATCATGGAGAAGATCAATGAGCACTTGAGAAGAATGTATAACCATTGATTTGGGATGCAACATTTTGTAAATGTCTGTTAGTTCTAGTTCATTTATTATATTGTTCAAGTTCTCTGTTTCCTTGTTGATCTTCTGTCTAGTTCTATCTAATGATGTGAGTGGTGTGTTAAAGTCTCCAGCTATTGTTGTAGAGATGTCTATTTCTCCTTCAGTTTTTCCAGAGTTTGCCTCATGCATTTGGGGGCACCCTGGTTAGGTGCATAGATATTTATGACTGTCATTTCTTCCTGATGGTGGATTGTCCCTTTTATTAACTTTTTTAAATTTAAAGTCTGTTTTGTCTAATATTAGTATAGCTACCCCATCTCGTTTTGGGTTACTATTTACATGGAGTATCTTCTTCCAAACTTTCACTTTCAGCTGATTTGTATACCTGGATCTAAGGTGCATCTCTTGAAGGCAGCATATGGATGGCTCATGTTTTTTTAATCTATTCTGTCACCCATATCTTTTGATTTGGGATTTTAATCCATTCACATTCAATGATATTACTGTAAATGTATTATTTACTTCTACCATTTTATTCTTTGGCTTTCATATGCCATATCTTATTTTTGTCTGTATTTTTACTCTTTTGGTTATCCTTTCTGCTAGTCTTGCCTTCTACACTCTCTTCCAAGCCTCTCTCGCCTATCTTTTTCTTTCAGGCTGTAAAGCTCCCTTTAATACTTCTTGCAAAGACAGATTTTTTAAATGAACTCTCTTAGTATCTGTATATTTGTGAATATTTTTAAACTCACCTTCATATTTGAAGGACAATTTTGCTGAATAAAGAATTCTCAGCTGTCAATTTGTCTCTTTCAGTATCCTAATTATACCATAACACTGTCTTCTCACCTCATGTTTTCTGATAAGAAATCCACACTAAGTCTTTGTTTAGGAAAATACCATACCCCACCACTCTAATATATTACTGACAGAACAGGCTCGAAGAAATGATGTGGAGACAGGGAGAAAAAGGAGAGAGTCAAACTGTTCTAAGACTGAGAATGTTCCTATGACTCAAAGGTTAAGTCAATAAGAAAAGTATAAGAAGAGGTAATACAATATGCAAGAATTTAGAGACTATGCAGAAAAATGTTCAGTGAAGAATTTAATTCAAGGTGGTGGGATACTGAAAGCATTTTTAGGACCAAGATGTCTACTATTCCATTAGGAACTCTTTGGTATATGATGCTGTGTTGCTAACCTTTAAGCCTCCTGCTTTCACATCTACCCCTCAAAACACCTGCCCCACCACCACTTTAAACTTTCAATAAAAATCAGCTACTAAGAAATGTTTTGGGTAAGCATTATTGACGGAAATTAAGAAAAAGTGTTTCTGCTCCACATATAGGTCAGTGTGGAGCAGAGAGAACTCCCCACCCTCCCAGAAAAGGAGGAATGCTTGAGAAAAGATAAGAAATCAGAACCACAATTTGAATAGATAAGCCTAAGCCTCTGGATTTCATACAACTCTTGAGGCAGCCATTACCCTTCTATGTGGCCCAGGGACATTAACTCAATTTTACACAAATCTTGATGAACAATGGAATAAAATTTGATAGTTAGGTTGTGCTATTTTGTGGAGTAAGGTGCAAGGTTTTAGAATTAAGAAGATTAAAAAAAATAATTTCAAAGAAATATTGACTTTCCCACACATTCCTCTGGGCTTTCTCCTCATATTCACAGAGGAAAGTTCATTTTTCTTTCCTAATAAGCTTGGTTGACATTTCTTTTCTGATACATCTTGAAATAGATCAGCAGAATTAATGTGTACAAAATCATTCATAGAATGAGTCAATGTCCGGAGTAAGCCTTCCTTGCAACTTGCGTCAATATTTTAACATATTCTGTAGAAAAATAAATAAGAGACGCACACTTTAGCAGTCTTTATCCAGCACAGCCCAAAGAGCAAAGAGATTCTTAGTGAAAGGAAGAGAACATGCATATCACTTAAGAAAGGCTATCCTCATGGGAGCAGATATGGCTCAAATGGTTGGGTGTCCGTCTCCCATATGGAGGGACCTGGGTTCGATCCCTGGGACCTCCCGGTAAAATAAAGAAAATCATAGAAGGTGTGTGGGCACACTGTCAGGCCCTGCAAGCAGGTGAGCTCCCGGGCCCCACAAGTGGTTGAGCCCCCAGGCATCGCCAAACCATGCAGCAAGATGACGACATAACAGGAGAGAGACACAGGGGAAAGCCAAGACAAGACGAGCCAAAAAAACAGGAACTGAAGTGGCGCAGATGGTAGAACACCTCTCTCCCACATCGGATTTCCCAGGATCGAATCCCAGTGAAGACAGGAGGAGAAGGATGAGAGGAGAGAGCAGGAAACAGACACAGAGAGTTGCCCAATAAATGGACTACAAAAACAGCAAAAAAAAAAGGGGGGGGGGAGGTGGTTAAAATGAATTTAAAAAGTGAAAGTCAATAAATAAATCTTAAAAAAAAAAAAAAAAGACTATCTTCAAACCAAGGTGGGTGCATCACACCAGCCAATGGCCAGTACTCCCAATTTAGACTAACTTTAACTCCTCTTGCTCTGGGACCACATTGCCTAAACAACCTTTTGGTGTACTTTGTACTTTGGTTTTCACATTGGCTTTCCTATTGTAAGAGAAAGTGTTATCTGCGACTCAAGAGTAATAGTGTTCTTATCTGTTGTATTTCTTATTGCATATTAATAAATTTGCATTCAGACTTATTTAGCAGTACCCTGTGAATTCACATCCCCGAAAGACTGATCCCCAATCAAGGAAACAACAAAATTAAGTTCCTGGTCCTAGAAAACTAAACACCAGAACTAAATTCATAAAGATTAAATGTCTCTTTGTTTTTCTTGCTTGTGGGTGACACATCCTACAGCCATATGCATTCTTCAAATATTTAAAGGGACTCTAGCTGGCGCAAGTCTGGATCCAGAGGGTTTAAAGGAGAAAATATTCCACCTATGGGAAAGATTGAAGATGCCTTTGGAAATATTCCTTTTCTTCTTCTACCACAACTCCAGAAAGTTACCCTCAACTCTGCTGATCTGTTAGTAACCTTCTCCAATTCCCTATTTTGATCTGATTCCATTCTTTTTTTTTTTTTTTTTTTTT